>CM037644.1:1841023-1972892 GCA_015227895.2 Colaptes auratus
CCCTATCCTACCCTGACTGGAGCTGAGGAAGAAATTCTTTGCAGTGCAAGTGGGGAAACACTGGCACAGAGAGGCTGTGGCTGCCTTCTCCCTGAAGGTGTTCAAGGCCAGGCTGGGTGAGGCCTTGAGCAAGCTGGGCTGGGGGGAGGTGTCCCTGCCCAGGGCAGGGGGCTGGAACTGGGTGAGCTTGAAGCTCCCTTCCAACTCCTCCTGTGATTCTGTGAGTCAGGAGAGTCTGTGTGTTCCTGGTGCAGCAGCTGTCTGCAGCCAAGCTGTTAGGATGTGTGCTCTGCCTTGGTGAGCTTTCCTCTGAATCTGTGACCCTATGAATTAGGAACTTCAGGTTGAAATGAAAAAGCAAAGATAAGGTTGGATGCCTGAAGATGCTAATGAGATAGCTCCTGGTACAAAAGTCTCTGGCACTCCTTTGCAGCTTCATGGTGCCAAGAATGTGAGCAGGGATGTGTTGGGTGCTTTCTGCACTGCTCTGTGGAATGCATCAGCGCCAGCAAGAGTGCTCCAGAGGGGAAACAGCCTTGGGGAGGTTTGCTTTCCCTTGGAGATGGTTGCTTGCATGGAGCTGCATCAAATGGCACTGCTCATGAATAGTGATTGGCCGTTAAGGGCATTTAAGACTTCCACATTCTTCCTCCTGACTGTTAAGGACAGAGCTGTGAAGAGTCTGGAGAACAGAGCTGGGGAGGAGCAGCTGGAGGAACTGGAGTTGAAGAGGCTGGGGAGAGACCTCACTGCTCTCTACAGCTCCCTGAAAGGAGGTTGCAGTGAGGTGGGGGTTGGGCTCTGCTCCCTGGTATCAGGTGATAGGATGAGAGGAACTACACCTGGACACCAGAAAGCCTTGCAGTATAAACCCAACCAATGAAACAGCCCCCACCCCCTTGCCTGGTTCCCCTCACCCCCACTTCCCCCTTGCTGTTCCCTTTTTTCATGTGTTCTGCCCCTGTGTGCAGCTTGGCAATGCACTTGTGATGGTTCCATTGCCTTTGGTGCCTTTGGACACCTGGGCTGCAGCTCCCAGCTCACCTGGAAGCAAACCCAGGCATATCTTAGCAAATCATTGCACAGGGGTGGGGGCTGTGCTGGACAAACAGGACAGCCACTCTTGCTTGGTGATCACTGCATGGGGAGACAGGAAGGTTGCCCCTGGAATGAATGGGTGTGCTTTACTGAGGTGCCCTCCCAGCTTGCTGGTGTGGTTACCTTGTACCAATGAGGAGTGCAGCAGCCTGCACTGCTGTCCTGCCCTGGATGGGGCAGGCTGAAATGTTTATTTTCACCTGATTCTGTGACATGAGGTGTTACAGAAAGCAGCCTGCAGGACCAGGGAAGGCTGTTGGGACCTTGGTATCAATCCAGGCTGGGGGAGATGAGACTGAGAGCAGCCCTGCAGAGAAGGACTTGGGGGTGCTGGTGGGGGAGAAGCTGGGCAGGAGCCAGCAATGGGCACTGGCAGCACAGAAGGCCAAGGGCAGCCTGGGCTGCAGCCAAAGCAGTGTGGCCAGAGCTGGAGAGAGGATCCTGCCCCTCTGCTCTGCTCTGGGGAGACCTCACCTGCAGGGCTGGATCCAGATATGGAACCCTAAACACAGGAAGCACCTGGAGCTGATGGAGTGGGTCCAGAGGAGGCTACCAAGATGATCAGAGGTCTGCAGAACCTCTGCTATGGGGACAGGCTGAGGGAGCTGGGGCTGTTCAGGCTGGAGATGAGAAGGCTCCAGGGAGACCTCAGAGCTGCATTTCAATATCTGCAGGGGAGCTGCAGGCAGCTGGGGAGGGACTGTTCAGAAGGGGCTGTGGGGATAGGCCAAGGGACAAGGGTTTGGAAGTGGAGCAGGGCAGAGTCAGGCTGGACACCAGGAGGAAGCTCTGCACAGGGAGTGTGGGGAGACACTGGCACAGGCTGCCCAGGGAGGTGCTTGAGGCTCCATCCCTGGAGCCATGCAGGCTCAGCCTGGCTGTGTCCCTGTGCAGCCTGCTCTGGCTGGAGCTGTCCCTGCTGCCTGCAGGGGGTTGGATGAGGTGCCCTTGGAGGCTGCCTTCCAACCCAATGCAATCTGTGTCTCTGTTGAGAGACACAACTCTGTTTCTCAGGCAGTGGATTCCACAGCCTAGTAACTGCCAGTGCCAGAAACAGCTGCAGCTGCAGTCTGCAGTGCAGCTGTCAGTGTGCTTCCTGCAGGTGACAGTGAAGTCACCAGCTGACAGGCACAGTGTGATGTTGAAATGCTGAAGTGTTTCTGTCAGAGCAACCTTTCAGCTCTAACTGCTTCTGCTCTGCCTCGCTGCAGTGCTGCCTCACCTTCCCCTGGCACTTCTGCAACCTGAGCAGCTTGCTAATCTCCTTCCATCTTCCCAGGCTCTGGTGTCACATCCAGCTCCTCCATGGTGGATTTCAAACCCTTTCAGCATGCAGCTGCCCTGTTCCCAATTCCAAATGTCTGGCTGCTCTCCTCTACTGCAGGCGGAACCGGAGCTGGCAGCCAGGTGAGTGGAGGTGCAGCAGCCAAGGAGCTGGAAGGAAACTTCATTTGAAAGTGTTCAAGCTTGAGGTGCTCTCAGGTTTCCTTCTGCTGTCCCAAAAAATGCAGGGAGGTGATGTATGAGCAAGTCAAGTGGGACTCTGTGCTGGGGCAGGTGCAGAGAAGGGCAGTGAAGCTGGTGAGGAGAGGCTGAGGGAGCTGGGGGTGTTCAGCCTGGAGGAGAGGAGGCTGAGAGGAGACCTCCTTGCTCTCTACAGCTTCCTGAGGAGGAGGTTGGAGTGGGGCTGGTGTTGGCCTCTTCTCCCAAGTAATTAAAAATAGGGCAAGAGGCAATGGCCTGAAATTGTGCCAGGGGAGGCTTAGGTTGGAGATTGGATAAAAAGTCTTTGGTGCAAGAGTGGTCAGGGATTGGCAGAGGCTGCCCAGGGAGCAGTGGAGTCCCCATCCCTGGAGGGCTTCAAGGAGCCTGGGGCCAGGGTTTGGTGGGCTCGGGGTGCTGGCTGGACTCAGTGATTGCAGAGGGCTTTCCACACTTAACAGTTCTGTGATTCCTCAGTCCCTCAGCTGGACAAGGCAGCAGAGCTGTGGTTGCAATTGTTTAAGCATGGACTGATGTGGCTTGAGTGAGTCAGAGCACTGTGGGGGTGCAGCAGCAGCAGAGAAGTGGAGCAGAGGAGCTTTAGGAGCTTTTGCAGGCTTTACAGAGCTGTTCTCTCCTGTCTAGGGCAGCATCTGGGGCTGTCCTCCGGGCTCCCCTCTGCTCTCCCAGCAAGCTTTTCTCCTCTCCTTCTGTCTCTCCAGTAATTAGAGCAGCAGTTCTGTTGCCAGGTGATTAGAGCTGGGCCATTAGCCTGCCTTGGCCTTGCCCAGGGCCTGTGCCAGGCACCTCTGCTCTGTGGCGGGGAGCGGGCAGAGCTCTGCGCCGCTGCCCTGCCGGGCGCCCAGGCACAGCTCGGGGCTGAGCGCTCAGCAGGTGATGCGGGCTGGCCTGCCCTGAGGGCCACACTGCTCAGCATGCCCCTGCAGCTCTGAGGAGTTTGTTGAGGGAGAGGAATGGCTTCTCCCCTGGAGAGTTCACACACTGGGTTGTCAGACCACTAACAATGCAGGGCTTACAGCCAGAGAATTGTTTGGCTTGGAAGAGACCCTCAGGATTGTCAGATCCAAGCATCAGCCCCAGCCCACCATGGCCCCCAAACCCTGGCCCCAGGTGCCATGGCCACAGCTTTCTTGAACACCTCCAGGGATGGGGACTCCACTGCTCCCTGGGCAGCCTGTGCCTATCACAGTATCACTAAGGTTGGAAGAGACCTCGAAGATTGAGTCCAACCTGGCACCACAGACCCCATGCCTAGACCATGGCACCAAGTGCCATGTCCAGTCCCCTCCAGAACACCCCCAGGGACAGTGACTCCACAATCCCTGACCACTCTTGCAGCAAAGACATTTTTCCTCATCTCCACCCTCACCCTCTCCTGGCACAGTTTCCTCCTGTTCTGTCTGCTGCTACCAGGGAGCAGAGCCCAACCCCTACCTCACTGCAACCTCCTTTCAGGGAGCAGTAGAGAGCAATGAGGTCTCCCCTCAGCCTCCTCTTCTCCAGACTAAGCCAAGGGAGGCAGAGGGAGGCTCCATGAACTGAATCCCTGTTCTAAGGAATTTATTGTGTGCATTCATCAGCACAGAGCTGATTGCAAGCTTAGTCACTGTGCCTTGTGCCCTTGCTCTAGGGCACTGAGAGAAGGTCATCATAAACAGGCCAGATTTAGTTGTTTTACATTGAGCTGCTTGATAAGACAGCTGAGAGTCCTGCACAACTTCCTGGCTCTTGGTGGATCTTATTATTTAACATCTTGAATGCCCTTCACCAGCTGCTTTGAAAGGCACCAAAGCTGGAGAGGGGTCTGGAGAAGAGGGCTGGGGAGGAGCAGCTGAGGGAGCTGGGGGTGCTCAGTGTGGAGAAGAGAAGGCTGAGGGAGAGCTCATTGCTCTCTGCAGCTCCCTGAGAGGAGGCTGCAGTGAGGTGGGGGTTGGGCTCTTCTGCCTACTCTCAGGTGATTCAAGGAGAGGCAATGGCCTGAAAATGTGCCAGGGGAGGCTGAGGTTGGAGATGAGGGAAATGTCTTTGGTGCAAGGGCTTGGCACAGGCTGCCCAGGGAGGTGGTGGAGTCCCCATGCCTGGAGGGGTTCAAGAACCCTGTGGCCATGGCACCTGGGGCCATGTTGGGTTGGATTTGTTGATCTTAGAGGCCTTTTCCCAAGCCAAACAATTCTGGTAGCTGCCAAGGAAGTCTTTCCTTTGAAATGAGTGGGTATTTTGTGCTTAAATTGAGTATTGGCTGTGTGCTCACCCAAACCCACCCCCTGAGGCAGATTTTGGGACCCAGCACAATTTTGATGTGTTTTGGATTTATTTCTTCTTCTAAGCTCTCCCCAGCAGCTGCTCTGTGTGCAGCAGGGTGCTGATAATTTGCTGCTGGTTACCCTTCAGGAGAGAGGGGGAAAGCCAAGCATAAGGAGCAGCAGCAGGTGTGTTGGTGCCTGTTACTGCTTGATGGAGGATATGAGTCAGAAGCTAAGTTTGCAGGAATTCCATGAGAAGCAGGGAGGGGACAAACCCCCTGCCCCAGGACAGCTTGGGGTGACCTGCTGGAGAGCAGCTCTGTGGAGAGGGACCTGGCAGTGCTGGTGGACAGCAAGTTCACTGTGAGCCAGCAATGTGGCCTCATGGCCAAGAAGGCCAATGGTGTCCTGAGGTGCATGAAGAGGAGTGTGGCCAGCAGCTCAAGGGAGGTTCTCCTCCCCTTCTACTGTGCCCTGGGGAGGCCTCACCTGGAGTACTGTCTCGAGTTCTGGGCTCCCCAGGTCGAGAGAGAGAGGAACTGCTGGAGAGAGCCCACTGGAGGCCACAGAGATGCTGAGAGGACCTGGAACATCTCTGTGAGGAGGAAAGGCTGAGAGCCCCTGGGGCTGTTGTGCCTGCAGGAGGGCAGCCTGAGAGGGGATCTGAGCATTGCTCAGCAAGAGCTACTGGCCAAGTCTCAGGAGGATGGAGCCAGACCCTTCAGTGATAGGACAAGGGGCAGTGGGCACAACCTGGAACCCAGGAGGTTCCATCTGAACAGGAGAAGAAACTCCTGTGGTGTGAGGGTGCTGGAGGCCTGGAGCAGGCTGCCCAGAGAGGTTGTGGAGTCTGCTGCTCTGGAGCCTTTCCAACCCCACCTGGATGTGATCCTGGGCACCTTGCTGTGGGTATCCCTGATTTAGCAGGGAGGGTGGAGCAGGTGATCTCCAGAGCTGCCTTCCAACCCCCACCACTCTGTCATTCTTCTCTCACAGTGTTTCTGTGAAACTCCTCTGCTCAGTAGCTGCTGCTGCCCTTGCTTGTGCTCCACAGGTCTGGTACTCACTCAACACTTTGGATTTCAGCTTATCTCAAGCTTCCAACCTCACTTCCCTGCAGTGCACCGAGCTCCAGTGCTGACCTTGGTGAATCAGTGCCTGGCTCAGGGCCTTGCCTTCCCTTATCTGACTGCTGGCTTCTATGCTTTGGGACTTGCAGTAGCCTGTGGCTGGCTCAGCAGAGATTCCCCAGGTGCCCCCAGAATTCACCTTGCCTTCTTTCAGTGCTTCCAGCCTAGGCCTCAAAAGCTGCAGCTTTCAAGGCTTTTAGTGTCATGAAGGTACTGAGCTCATTTGAGATGACCTGTGAGTTGTCAGATACCAACTCTGCTTGCAGTCTGAGGCTTGGAATTGAGATCCAGTGTTCCAGGGGAGTGAAGAAATGCTTGGCTGAGCTGCAGAAGACTCTTCAGTGGCAGGTAGAAATGTCCTGAGCAGGCAGGAGCAGTTCAGGCATCACTGCTGGCCCTGCTTGACTGCCTGTGAGGACCTGAGCAGGCAGGAGCAGTTCAGGCATCACTGCTGCCCCTGCTTGACTGCCTGTGAGGACCTGAGCAGGCAGGAGCAGTTCAGGCATCACTGCTGGCCCTGCTTGACTGCACTGCTGCCCCTGCTTGACTGCCTGTGAGGACCTGAGCAGGCAGGAGCAGTTCAGGCATCACTGCTGCCCCTGCTTGACTGCCTGTGAGGACCTGAGCAGGCAGGAGCAGTTTAGGCATCACTACTGGCCCTGCTTGACTGCACTGCTGCCCCTGCTTGACTGCCTGTGAGGACCTGAGCAGGCAGGAGCAGTTCAGGCATCACTGCTGCCCCTGCTTGGCTGCCTTTATTTCTTTAATTTGATGCTTTTAACACTTCAGTGCAGGTGACACCAGACTGGGAGACAGTGGTGATCTGCTGGATGGTAGGAAGGCTCTGCGAAGAGATCTGTCCAGGCTGCATCCATGGGCTGAGGTCAGCTGTATGAAGTTTATCAGGGTCAAGGGCTGGGTCCTGCACTTGGGTCACAACAACCCCAGACTTGGGGCAGGGTGGCTGGAAACTGCCCAGCAGAAAAGGACCTGGGGGTGCTGAGCATGAGCCAGCGGGTGGCCAGGTGGGCAAGAAGGCCACCAGCAGCCTGGCCTGGATCAGCAGTGGTGTGGCCAGCAGGAGCAGGGCAGGGATTTTGTCCCTGCATTCAACACCTTGAGTCCAGGGTTCAGTTTTGAGAGTCTGGAGCAGAGCCAGAGAAGGGCAAGGAAGGTGGGGAAGGGTCTGGAGAGCAGGGCTGGGGAGGAGCAGCTGAGGGAGCTGGGGGTGTTCAGTGTGGAGAAGAGGAGGCTGAGGGGAACCTCCTTGCTCTCTGCAGCTCCCTGAGAGGAGGTTGCAGTGAGCTGGGGGTTGGGCTCTGCTCCCTAGTCTCAGGTGGTAGAAGGAGAGGAAATGGCCTGAAGTCGTGCCAGGGGAGGCTGAGGTTGGAGATGAGGAGATTTATTTTTCCCCTGCTGGGCTTTTCCCCCTTTCTGTGGTAGAGCAATTCCGAGGAGAGCCAGGAGGTGGCAGAACTGATCGTGTTGAAAGTGCTTTGGTCGTGAGAAGCTCTCAGGATCTTACTTGAGGGTATTTGAACGCTGCTGGGGACATACTTGGTGTAAGGAAGGCTGGATCAGTGCAACCCTTATGTAAAGGGAGCTGTTTGAAGGTGTAGTCATGGAATCACAGAAGGGTTTGGGTTGGAAGGGACCTCCAAAGCTCATTCAGTCCAACCCCTCTGCAGTCAGCAGGGACATCCTAGACCAGGCTGTCCAGAGCCCTCTCCAGCCTCACCTGGAATAGCTCCAGGGATGGAGCCTCAGCCACCTCCCTGGGCAACCTGCTGCAGTGTTCCAGCAGCCTCCTGCTGCAGAACTTGTTCCTCACATCCAATCTCAATCTGCTCTGCTTTGAAACCATTGCCCTCATCCTATCACTGCAGGCCTTTGTAGCCCCCTGCAGGTACAGGAAAGCTGCTCTTGGGTCTCCCCAGGGCCTTCTCTTCCCCATCCTTCTCCCAGGTATGAACTCTGGTGGGATTCAAGCTGCCTTTGCCATCTGCAGTTGCTGGTGCTGGGTTTCCACTGAAGTTGAGGGGTTGTCCATGCTGTGTGCAGTGGAATTCTTGCCTGAGCTGCCCCACAGATCCCTGGCTTGCCACAAGCAGGTTGTTGCTTTACCAGTTTGCAGAGGGAGACCAGACCCTGCCTCCTTTCAGCTCTTCAGGTCAGCAAGGGCTGGGCAAAAAGGAATTAGCAGTACACTAACCTGGAGTTTCTGTCCTGAGCAGGTGCAGGTTTACAGGGCTGCCAGTGCTAGGTGTTAGAAGTAAGCAGCAGGAGTGTGCAGAACAGACCAGCAAGCACTCACGTGAAAATCTCTCTGCAGCATGATGAGGATTTGGTTCCCTCAGCTGCTCCTGACTTGTGCTCCAGGCCCTTCAGGAGGCTCATTGCTCTTCTCTGCACACATTCCAGCTCCTCAATGTGCTTCCTGCAGTGAGGGTTCCAAAGCTGAACACACTGCTTGAGGTGTGTCCTCAGCACTGCTGAGTACATGGGGACAATCTAAACGTGAGAAGGAACTTCTTGAAGGGTGCTGGAGCCCTGGGGCAGGCTGCCCAGAGAGGTTGTGGAGTCTCCATCCCTGGAGACATTCATAAACCCACCTGGATGTGATCCTGGGTGACCTGCCCTGGGTGATCCTGCTCTGGCAGGGGGGTTGGACTCCATCTCTGGAGGTTTCTTCCAACCCCTCCCATTCTCTGATTCCTTGACAGTTGGTGGTGTTTCCATTCAGAGCTCCAAGGGAACTTCTTGGTACAGTGTGGGGCAGTGACAGCTGGTGTCCCTTGGGGTTGAGTGCACCAGCAGCAAGTGTGAGGATGACACCCAGCTGAGTGGGGCTGGTGATGCACCAGAGGGACAGGATGGCATCCAGAGGGACCTGGGCAGGCTGCAGAGGTGGTGCCCAGGGGAACCTCATGAGGTTCAACAAGAGCAAGAGCAGGGCTCTGCACCTGGCCTGGGACAATCCTCACTGGCAATCCAGGCTGGGGGAGGAGGGGATAGAAAGCAGCCCTGAGGAGAAGGACTTGGGGGTGCTGGTGGGGGAGAAGCTGGCCAGGAGCAGGCAGGGTGAGCTGGCAGCACAGAAGGCAAATCCCAGCCTGGGCTGCAGCCAAAGCAGTGTGGCCAGAGCTGGAGAGAGGATCCTGCCCCTCTGCCCTGCTCTGGGGAGACCTCACCTGCAGGGCTGTGTGCAGGTCTGGAGCCCTCAGCACAGGAAGGACCTGGAGCTGATGGAGAGGCTCCAGAGGAGGACATGAAAATGCTCAGGGGGTTGGAGCAGCTCTGCTGTGAGGCCAGGCTGAGGGAGCTGGGGGTGTTCAGCCTGGGGAGGAGGAGGCTCCAGGGATACCTTCCAGTACCTGAAGGGGGCTACAGGAAGGATGGAGAGAGACTGTTTGCAAAGGCCTGCAGGGACAGGACCAGGGGCAGTGGCTTCAAACTAGAGCAGAGCAGATTGAGATTGGATGTGAGGAACAAGTTCTTTACTATGAGGGTGGTGGAACACTGGAAGAGGTTGCCCAGGGAGGTGGCTGAGGCTCCATCCCTGGAGCTATTCCAGGTGAGGCTGGACAGGGCTGTGGGCAACCTGATCCAGTTGGGGATGTCCCTGCTGAGGCAGGGGGTTGGACTGGATGAGCTTTAGAGGTCCCTTCCAACCCATAGCACTCTGTGATTGCATGATAGTTAGGAAGGGTTTGGCAGGAGGGTGCCCTGTGTGGGCTGGGGCTGTGACCACCCTGTGCCAGGCACAGCAGGGTTGACTGTGAATTAAACGAACTGCTGCAGGCCAAATGCCCAACTTGTCCATGGGATTGTTTTTAGTTTCCTTCAGCTCCCTCTGGCAGGAAAGCTTCTGAATTACAGCTGCTTTATTTCCAGCAGCAGGGAAAGGCTGATCCCAGCCCAGAGTTCCCCAGAGCTGTGCCAGCTCTGGCCCTGTAGGTGACTGCAGCTGGGAACGGAGCTACAATGCAAAGGTTTCTTGGCTTGGCTGCCTTCTGCCCACTCTGCTTGTGCCACACAGCAGAAGTGGCAATGCCACTGCACCACGAGGACCACTCCATCTCTGTGCCTCTGTTCTGCCTCCTGAGCTTGCTGGGATTCAGCAGAGCAGCACAGGTGAGAGGTGGCTGTTCTGTGTAGACGTCCACCTTTGTTTGCAGAGTTGTTAGAGCCTTTTCTTTTCCTGCTGCTTGACCACCAGGAGGACAGGTGCAGCTCTGTTGTGGGTAGCTATCACTTGGCCTGAGCCCATGGCAGGGACACCCAAGGCCTCATTCAGCCTGGACTTCAACACTTCCTGGGAGGGGACATCCACAGCCTCCCTGGGCAACCTGTGCCAGTGTCTCACCTCCCTCACTCAAGAATTCCTTCCTCATTTCCAGTCTCAGTCTCCCCTCTCCCAGCTCCAAGCCATTGTCCCTCCTCCTGGCACTCCCAGCCCTTGTCACAAGTCCCTCCCCAGCTCTCCTGGAGCCCCTTCAGGTCCTGGCAGGCTGCTCTGAGGTCTCTCTGGAGCCTTCTCTGCTCCAGCCTGAACAGTCCCAACACTCCCAGCCTGGCCCCACAGGGGAGGTTCTGCAGCCCTCTGATCATCTTGGTGACCTCCTCTGGACCCTCTCCAGCAGTTCCAGGTCCTTCTTGTGCTGGGGTCCCAGAACTGGAGGCAGTGCTGCAGGTGGGCTGTGAGCAGAGCAGAGGGGCAGAATCCCCTCTCTCATCCTGCTGCTCTCCCTGCTCTGGCTGCAGAAAACTGTTAAATAGAAACCTAGGCTAGCAGGGGGTGTCCCTGCCAACACCAGAGGGGTGGAACTAGATCATCTTTAAGGTCCCTTCCAACCCAACCCATTTTGTGATGTTTATGAATCTGAGCTGCCCAGGGTGGCAGAATGGCTCAGGGGTGGGAGCTGTGGAAGCCACATTGGGCATTGTGAAAGCTCTGAACCTCAATGTGCATCAGGAGTCAGGGGCTGGAGGCTATGTGAGATGAAAGGTTACCATCCAGGAGCCTTGGAATGATGTGGTGGAAATATTTTGTAGGTTTTTAAAAATCCAAATGAGATTCCCTGGGTTTGGACAGCCTGGAGAGGAGAAGGCTCAGAGGAGCCTTTATCACCCTGGAGCAGGACACAGAGGGTGGCTGCCAGGAGGATGGAGACTCCCTTTGTGCAAGCAGTGCCATGGAAAGCCAAGGGGGGATGGGGACAAGTTGCTGCTGGGGACATTCCCATTGCACTCCAGGAGCAAAGGTTTGCCATGAGCACAGTCAGAGACTGGAATCCTCTCCCCAAGGGCAGCAGTGGAGTGCCCTGCACTGGGCAGTTTGAGCCTCAGCTTGCCAGGGTGCTGAGCCAGCTGATGGCCACTGCACTGTCACCTGGAGAGGATGGAGCAGGGGATCCCTGGGGTCCCTTCCAAGCTGGCAGCCTGGGAGTGTGTGAATCAGCATCCTGCTGTGGGCCTTGCTGAAGCCCAGCTCCTGCTTAGCCTTCCCTTGCTGTGTGCAGTTGTTCTGTGCCAGCAGTCCCTGTGTCCTGATTGATCCTAACTGATTTGAGAGGTGACTTTGTCACTGCATGGGGATGTTGTGGTTGCCAGGTTGTTGCAGTCTGCTGAGTAACTTAAAGCTGTCCCTTGAAATCTGCTTTCTGAGGTGAATTCAGACCTTACACATTTGCCCACCAGAAAAACTGAGAATGAAATAAGGAACTTTCCTCTTGTGAAACATGGCCTAGGAACCCACAGTTTAGTATCACAGAATCAGTCAGGGTTGGAAGGGACCACAAGGATCATCTAGTTCCAACCCCCCTGCCATGGGCAGGGACATCTCACACTAGATACCAACCTGATCTCCTTCCATGCCCAGGTGACTGCCTGGTGGATGTGGGGCAGGCTGTGGATGTGGTCTGCCTGGACCTCAGCAAGGCCTTTGACACCGTCCCCCACAGCAAGCTCCTGGCCAAGCTGGCAGCCCCTGGCTGGGACAGCAGCACTCTGAGCTGGGTTAGGAACTGGCTGGAGGCTGAGCCCAGAGAGTGGTGCTGAATGGTGCCACAGCCAGCTGGCAGCCAGGCACCAGTGGTGTGCCCCAGGGATCAGTGCTGGGCCCCATGCTCTTCAATATCTTGATTGATGATCTGGATGAGGGCATTGAGTCCATCATCAGTAAATTTGCAGATGACACCAAGCTGGGGGCAGGAGTTGATCTGCTGGAGGGCAGAGAGGCTTTGCAGAGGGACCTGGACAGGCTGGACAGATGGGCAGAGGCCAAGGGCAGGAGATTGAACACATCCAAGTGCCAGGTGCTGCACATTGGCCACAGCAACCCCAGGCAGTGCTACAGGCTGGGGTCAGAGTGGCTGAGAGCAGCCAGGCAGAGAGGGACCTGGGGGTGCTGGTTGATGGTAGGCTGAACATGAGCCTGCAGTGTGCCCAGGCAGCCAAGAGGGCCAATGGCATCCTGGCCTGCATCAGGAAGAGTGTGGCCAGCAGGAGCAGGGAGGTCATTCTGCCCCCCTATACACTGCACTGGTTAGGCCACAGCTTGAGTCCTGTGTCCAGTTCTGGGCCCCTCAGGTTAGGAAGGAGGTTGACTTGCTGGAAGGTGTCCAGAGAAGGGCAACAAAGCTGGGGAGGGGTCTGGAGCACAGCCCTGTGAGGAGAGGCTGAGGGAGCTGGGGTTGCTTAGCCTGCAGAAGAGGAGGCTCAGGGGAGACCTTCTTGCTCTCTGCAACTCCCTGCAGGGAGGTTGTAGCCAGGCAGAGGTTGGTCTCTTCTCCCAGGCAGCCAGCACCAGAACAAGAGGACACAGTCTCAAGCTGTGCCAGGCCAGGTTTAGGCTGGATGTTAGGAAGAAGTTCTACACAGAGAGAGTGATTGCCCATTGGAATGGGCTGCCCAGGGAGGTGGTGGAGTCACCATCACTGGAGGTGTTCAGGAGGGGATTGGATGTGGCACTTGGTGCCATGGTCTAGTTGTTTAGGTGGGTTGGATTGGTTGATGGGTTGGATGTGATGATCTTGAAGGTCTCTTCCAACCTGGTTTATTCTATTGTATTGTATAGATCATGCTGGCCAGAGCCCCATCCACAGGCTGCCCAGGGAGGCTGTGGCTGACTCCTGCCTGGAGGTGTTGAAGGCCAGGCTGGATGAGGCTCATCCAGCTCCAGCCCCCTGCCATGGGCAGGGACACCTCCCACCAGCACAGCTTGCTCAAGGCCTCATCCAGCCTGGCCTTTGACCCCTCCAGGCAGGGAGCAGCCACAACCTCCCTGGGCAACCTCTTCCAGTGTCTCACCACCCTCACTGGAAAGCATTTCTTCCTCATCTCCCCTCCTCAATCTTAAAGCCATCCCTTTAGAGCCTCCTCCCTAAGAGTTGTGTTTCAGGTCCTCCAGCAGCTTGGTTGCTCTTCCTTGGACACAGTCCAGCACAAGAGCAGCTTTACATACAGCAAGACCCCAGCCTGGGACCACAGGAGAGGGGGGCAAGGAGAAGGCTGCAGATAACACACTGCAGTGACTGAGTTCAAGGAGCCAGCACAGGGAGGGGACAAGGAGGGGCAGCAGCAGGGCCCAGTGCCCCGAAAGACAGGGAAGCAGAAGGGAGGCAAAGCAGCTGCCTGCCAGAGCCATGCAGGCACCTCCAGGGAGGAGGCAGCCACAGCCTCCCTGGGCTACCTGTGCCAGTCTCCCCACCCTCACTCTCAAGAGTTTCTTCCTCATCTCCAGTCTCAGTCTCCCCTCTCCCAGCTCAGTCATTGCCCTTCCTGCCCTTGTAAGAAGACCCTCCCCAGGTCTCCTGTGGCCCCCTTCAGCTGCTGGCTCCTGATGGTGTGTGAGAGCAGTGCAGCTCTTGAACAGGGAGTGTCACTGTTGTGATCCTTTCTGGAGAAGTCTAAGTTTCAGCAGTCTCCTCTACAAGCTGAAACTCTTTAACACCATTGAGTCCAACCATTCTCTAGCTCTACCAAGGCTGGGGTCTTTCCCAGCCTGTCCCCACAGGGGAGGTTCTTCAGCCCCCTCAGGTCATCTTCATGGCCTCCTCTGGACCCTCTTCAGCCCAATTATTACTGCTTCAGGCCAGCTATTTCCAGCCAGGTCAGGCTGTGCATTGTGGTTTCTGTGCTCATTTATGAAGCACAGTCTCCCAGGGAAGGGCTTGGGATGAATTGGTGTTACCTCAAAACTGTTTCTTCTTAACCAGTCTGGTGTGAGCAGAATGCAGGGCCCTGGATGGGAAGCTGGGAAAGCTTCCTCACCTCATTGTGTTTCACCTCCAGCTGAGTGTGCTAACACCTGTGTGAGGCCTCTTCTGTGAGGGTGGAGTGCTGAATGGCAAGTCAGCTGGTCTTGCATCTTCAGATGTGTGTTGTACATTGACTCAGGAGTGCATCTTGACTCTGGAAGTGATTTCTTGCTAGAGATCCTCCCTCAGATTCAGAGCAGAGCCCTGGATCCACGCAGGAAAACACAGAGCATCCCTAAGGGACAGCAAGTGAAAAGTGCTTCTGTGGCCAGACCCACGGACTGGGAGGTTGGGGAGATTGCTGACAGCTCAGGGCTTGCAAATGTTCAAATATCCAACTCGGTTTCAGGTACAAAGTCATCCTGCTAAATACTAGAAGTGTGGCTACCACCAGCTGCACCAGGGGAAGTTTAGGCTGGAGGTGAGGAGGACGTTCTTCACTGAGAGAGTTGTTGGCCATTGGGATGTGCTGCCCAGGGAGGTGGTGGAGTCACCGTCCCTGGAGGTGTTCAGGAGGGGACTGGATGTGGCACTTGGAGCCATGGGCTAGTCATGAGGTCTGTGGTGACAGGTTGGACTTGATCTTTGAGGTCTCTTCCAACCTTGGTGATACTGTGATTGGATTTGTTCAGTGACAAGTGGAGTTCCTCAGGGGTCTGTCCTGGCTCCAGGGCTGTTTGACCTCTCTGTCAGCCACACTGAGGCAGCCTCAGCAGGTTTGCTGCTGGCACCAAGCTGTGTGCTGAGCTGCACTCACTGGAGGGCAGGGCTGGCATCCAGAAGGATCTTGACAGGCTTCAGAAGTGGCCAGGGCCAGCTGCAGGAGGTTCAGCAAGTCACAGGGCAAGGTCCTGCAGCTGGACCAACCCCAGGCACCAATCCAGGCTGGGTGCAGAGTGGGTTGAGAGCAGCCCTGCAGAGAAAGCCTTGGGGGTGTTGGGTGCTGAGCAGCTCCCCAGGAGCCAGCAGTGCCCTCCTGCTGCCCAGCAGGCAGCTGTGTGCTGGGCTGCAGCCAGAGCAGGGTGGGGCAGCAGGGCAGCAGAGGGGATTCTGCCCCTTGGCTCTGCTCTGCTGAGACCTCACCTCCAATCCTGCCTCCAGTTCTGGTGTCCTCCAGAGTGCTGGAGTGAGGCCAGAGGAGGCCACAAAGATGATCCAAGGGCTGGAGCAGCTCTGCTGTGAGTCCAGGCTGAGGGAGCTGGGGGTGTTCAGCCTGGAGAAGAGAAGGCTCCAGGGAAACCTCAGAGCTGCTGCCAGGACCTGAAGGGATCCTGCAGGAAGGCTACAGAGAGACTTTTCCTGAGGCTGTCTGGAGCCAGGCCAAGGGGGAATGGTTTGAAGCTGAGGCAGAGCAGGGTCAGAGTGGAGCTGAGGAAGAAGTTCTTCAGCATGAGGGTGGTGAGACTCTGGCACAGGCTGCCCAGGGAGGCTGTGGCTGCCTCCTGCCTGGAGGAGTTCAAGGCCAGGCTTGGCAGGGGGTTTGCAGTAGATGATCTCTGAGGTCCCTTCCAACCTGAACCATTCTGTGGTTGCTCAACACCATCACTGCTCAGCCAGCTTCTGCCTTTTTGGTTTGCTGCAGAGCATGCTCTGTGGGACTCAGAATCAGGTGAGAAGCTGAATCTCTCCCAGCTGAGGTGTCTGGGAGGGAGGGGGGAGAGCCTGTGGCAGCCTCAGCGTGGCTGCCATTTGTCCTCTGTGTGTGTCCATGAAGTGCATGTCTGCTGTCTGTGTGCACACAGGCTGGCTGCACAAACACAGCCACATTTATAGTGTGCCTGTGGAGAGTCAGGGCTAAAAATAATTCTCACTGAACTGACTCATCCTGGAGTGTTTCTGCAGCAATTTCCTCATTTAGCCAGAAAAGGGAAAAAAAAGAAAAGAAAGGCAGAGTGGGTGGACAGCAAAATTGCAGTACCACTTGCCAGGCACCTGGGACATGCCCTGCTGCCTAACTTCAGTGTTTTCAGGTCTGGAGGCTTGATTCCTGTCTTAGAAAATGGCCCTGCACAGGTTCCTCTAGAGACAGCAGCCCATGGTGCTTACAGCAGTCTGGCAGCAGCAGGGGTCTCAGGTCCTTACCCAGGTGGCCACAGGAGCTGTTCTCCAGAGCTCTTTAATGTCTGTACCAATGATCTGGGTGAGGGGTTTGGGGCACCCTCAGTCATTCTGCAGGTGACAGGAGGTTAGGTGGCTGAGTTGATCTGCTGGAGGTTGGGTAGTGTCTGCAGAGAGGCCTTGGCCAGGCTGGATCTGTGGGCTGGGGCCAGTGGGATGAGATTCAACAAGGCCAAGGGCTGGGTCCTGCCCTTGGGTCACAGCAACCCCATGAAGGCTCCAGGCTTGGGCAGAGTGCCTGGAAACTGCCCAGCAGAGAAAGCCCTGGGGGTGCTGGGTGCCAGCAGCTGAGCATGAGCCAGGGGGTGGCCAGGTGGGCAAGAAGGCCACCAGCAGCCTGGCCTGGAGCAGCAATGTGTGGGCAGCAGGAGCAGGGCAGGGATTGTCCTCCTGTGCTCAGCACTGGTCAGGCCACAGCTTGAGTCCTGGGTTCAGTTTTGGGTCCCTCACTCCAGGAAGGACATTGAGAGGCTGGAGCAGATCCAGAGAAGGGCAAGGAAGGTGGGGAAGGGTCTGGAGAACAGGGCTGGGGAGGAGCAGCTGAGGGAGCTGGGGGTGTTGAGTGTGGAGGAGAGGGGGCTGAGGGAGAGCTCATTGCTCTCTGCAGCTCCCTGGAAGGAGGTTGGAGCCAGGTGGGGGTTGGACTCTTCTCCACAGTAACAAGTCATAGGATGAGAGGAAATGGCCTTGAGTGACCCAAGGGGAGGTTTAGGTTCTTCTTCCTGGAGGGGTTCTCAAATCCTGGCACAGGCTGCCCAGGGAGGTGGTTGGATCCCCAGCCCTGGAGGTGTTTGAAAGAGGCAGAGCTGTGGTGCTGAGGCCATGGGTTAGCAGCAGCCTGGGCAGAGTTAGGCAATGGCTGGAGTGGATGAGCTGAAAAGGCTTTTCCAGCTGAAGCCATTCTGTGGTTCTGTAATTTGTAACTATTCCTTTTTCCTTTTTCAGTCAGCTCAATTGAAAAGAACTTAATGTATTTGACAGTAGCTACTTTTGGCAGCATCTCTGCTCTGTTTTGGAGGCTGTGTGCATCTTGGTGTCCAGAGGGCTGCTGCTTCCCAAGGATACCAAGGAAGGAGAATAAATCCCCTCAGTTATCAATGAACAGAAATCCTTGGAGACATCACAGTGGATAGGAAGTCAAAGTCCATGTGTCAGTCTCAGAACTGTCTGCAGCTACTTGAAAACCTACTTCTTAATTTAATTAAAGCTTTAATTGATAGATTAGATGGAGAATGGCTCAAGAGCAGCCCTGAGGAGAAGGCCTTGGGGGTGTCAGTTGGTGACAAACTCCCCAGGAGCCAGCACTGGTCCCTGGCAGCCCAGAGCCAGCTGAGTGCTGAGCTGCAGCCAGAGCAGGGAGAGCAGCAGCACAGGGAGGGGATTCTGCCCCTCTGCTCTGCTCAGAGCCCACCTGCAGCACTGCCTCCAGCTCTGGGCCCCCAGCACAAGAAGGACCTGGAGCTGCTGGAGAGGCTCCAGAGGAGGCCACAGAGATGAGCAGAGGCTGCAGAACCTCCCCTGTGGGGACAGACTGGGAGAGTTGGGGCTGTGCAGCCTGGAGAAGAGAAGGCTTCAAGGAGACCTCAGAGCAACCTTCCAGGACCTGAAGGGGCTGCAGGAGAGCTGGGGAGGGACTTGTGACAAGGGCTGGGAGTGCCAGGCTGAGGAACAATGGCTTGGAGCTGGGAGAGGGGAGACTGAGACTGGAGATGAGGAAGAAATTGTTTCCAGTGAGGGTGGGGGAGACTCTGGCACAGGCTGCCCAGGGAGGCTGTGGCTGCCTCCTGCCTGGAGGTGTTGAAGGCCAGGCTGGACGAGGCCTTGAGCAGCCTGTGCTGGTGGGAGGTATCCCTGCCCCTGGCAGGGGGCTGGAACTGGATAATCTTTAATGCCCCTTCCAACCCTACCCATTCTATGAGAGGCTGTTCCCTTGAGCTGTGCACGGAGGCTGTGCCTTCATGCACAGAGGCTGTGCCCTCACTCGGTGCATTCCCAGGTGCTGTTTCCCAGGTGGTTTTTGTTCTTCAGTATCTGGGGACGTTGCAGTGCTGCTCTCTGGGGACCACAAACGGGGCTGCCCTGCTTTCCTCTGCATCCCTCTTCAGGCAGAGAGTTGCTTTGCCTTGCTGTGCATTTTGGTGTGAGTATTGTCATGATGTGTGGTCAAGGAAATGGCATTAATTAACTGCCTTGTGTGGAGGGCAGTGCTGCCAACACCATCTTTCAATTGCTGTCTGCCAGTAATTGGAACAGTTGCAGTGTAATAGATGGCAAAGCTGGGGCAGAGGCCTGAGAGGCATCCACCTGGAGGGGAGAGAGCTGAGTAAGGAAACCAATTAAAGCATCACTGACAAAGACAGAAACTGCAACACAGGAGGTTCCACCTCAACATGAGGAGGAACTTCTTCCCTGTGAGGGTCACAGAGCCCTGGAGCAGGCTGCCCAGAGAGGTTGTGGAGTTTCCTTCTTTGGAGCCTTTCCAGCCCTGTCTGGATGTGCTCCTGTGTGACCTGTGCTGGATTCTCTGCTCCTGCTCTGGCAAAAGGGTTGGACTGGAAGATCTCTGCAGGTCCTTTTCAACCCCTAACATCCTGTGAGCCTGTGGAAGTCTCTGGGATCCTGAGCACCACCCTCTGCAGCCTTGTTTGCTCTTCTGCTCCCAGACTTGTTCCTTTGCAGGCAGATGTGCAGAGCTGCCCTGCTGGATGCTGCAGTGATTGTTGCAGTTCAGCTCCATTGCTCTGGGGAGATATTACCACATTTGGGGGCTGCTGGTTTATTTTCCTGGCTATCCAAAGGTGGATTAGTGTTGACCATGAGCCTGCAGTGTGCTCTTGGGGCCAAGAAGGCCAATGCCATTCTGGGGTGCTATGGAAGGGCTGTGGTGAGCAGGTTGAGAGAGATTCTCCTGCCCCTCCACTGTGCCTTGCTGAGGCCACATCTGGAATATTGTGTCCAGTTCTGGGCTCCTCAGCTCAAGAAGGACCTCAGGGAGCTGTATGAGAGGGTCCAGCACAGAGCCACAAAATGATGAAGGGAGTGGAACATCTTCCATAAGGGGAGGCTGAGGGAGCTGAGGCCTTGAGCAAGTTGGGCTGGTGGGAGGTGTCCCTGCCTGTGGCAGGGGGTTGGAACTGGCTGAGCTGTAAGGTCCCTTCCAACCCAACCCATTCTGTGACTCTGTATTTTCAGACTAGTGCAGTTTTACATTGCCAGTGGCCTCTGGCACTTTGGGACATGGTTTAGTGTCCATGGTGGTGTTAGGTCAGTGGTTGGACTTGATGATCTCAGAGGTGTTTTCCAACCAACACAGTTCCATGTCTCTGTGATCTTTCTTGCTGTGACTTTCTTCTTTGAAGTGTGAGGAAGGGGAGTCTTATGGGAAAGGCAGAGAGGGTGTCAATGTTTTGTTGAAAGGATGCATGCCCCAGAAATGGAAACAGGAGCAGAACTTGTTGCATAGTGCAGGTAGAGAGAGCTGTTGGCAGTCAGTGTGTAAGAAGCAGCAGGGTAGCAGCTTGGTGTTGAAGTTGCACAAAGGAGGGGAGAGGGCATCACAAGCAGCAGGCAGAGAATCAGAGGGGAAGCAGCTTCAGCTGCATTGCTGCCCTGAAGCTCAGGGGCAGCTTGCAGAAGCAAAGCAGCTGTGATCAGCACCCTTGGCAGGGGTGGCTCTGTGTCAGTTCTCCCTCTGCTTGTGCACTGTGGTGCCAGGTGCCTGCTGCTGCCCTTTGGGGCCAAATCTTACTTGCTGGTCACTAGTGATGAAGGCTTTGGGATGGGGGGTGGAGGAGGAGGGCCAAGGAATGTCACTCCTGTGTGTGGCTCTTGTGGTGGGATCAGAGCTGCAGTGCTGTGCAGTCTGCCAGCAGCTTCTGCCCTTGTCTGTAAATGGTAGCTTGGGTTCTTGTCTTTGAGCTTTTTGTTTCCTCTTCTTTTCTTCTGCCACCTGTGCAGTGACTTTGTGGAGGAGTTCTCTGCAGAAGAACCTGAGAGCCTGTCAGTTACTTTGCTGTCCTTCTGCCTGGTGCAGCTCTGGGAATGCTGCTGTGGGAGTGATTTCTTTCTCATCTTGTGTATACAGAACAAAAACCGTGGAGGAGGCTCACAGAATGGCTCAGGTTGGAAGGGACCTCAGAGATCCTCTCCTCCCACTCCCCTGCCATGGGCAGGGACATCTCTCAACTAGCCCAGGTTGCCCAAGGCATCATCCTGCCTCGCCTTGAACACCTCCAGGGAGGAGGCAGCTACAGCCTCTCTGGGCAACCTGTGCAGAGTTTCACCACCCTCATGCTGAAGAACTTCCTCAGCTCCACTCTAACCCTGTTCTGCCTCAGCTTCAAACCATTCCTCCTTGTCCTCTCTCCAGACACCCTCAGGAAAAGTCTCTCTGCAGCCTTCCTGCAGGATCCCTTCAGGTCCTGGCAGGCAGCTCTGAGGTTTCCCTGGAGCCTTCTCCTCTCTTCCAGGCTGCACAGCCCCAGCTCCCTCAGCCTGTGCTCACAGCAGAGCTGCTCCAGCCCTTGGATCATCCTTGTGGCCTCCTCTGGCCTCACTCCAGCAGCTCTGTGTCCTGCTGCTGCTGGGGACACCAGAACTGGAGGCAGAATTGGAGGTTAGGTCTGAGCAGAGCCCAGGGGCAGAATCCCCTCTGCTGCCCTGCTGCCCACCCTGCTCTGGCTGCAGCCCAGCACACAGCTGCCTGCTGGCTGCAGAAGACTCCAAGTACAGCCTGTGAAGCAGAATGGAACTTGAGGCAAGTTATAAATGCTGGCTGCTTTCAATCACCTACCTGCAATTGTTTGTGAGTAGACTAGCAAACAAGCCCCTTGAATGGCCCCAGGAAGCTGTGAGAGCTGTGCAGTCCTTGTGGAATTTCAGCATTTTAGGGTTTTGAACTCAAAAGCAGATCTCCAGCTTGGTGTTTTCATTGCACTTGTCTGCAAAGAGCTGTGAGTAGGGTTCTGCACAGAGCTGTCACCCTGCTTTTGGCCCTCAGTAGCACTTAGTCCGGGGGTGAGTGGCAAAGTGGGTGCAATGCACTCCAGCTCATTTCCCCATGCTCTTACTTCTGTATATACACTTTTATTTCCCCCCAGTTTTAATTGCAGTAACAACATTACACCAGCTTGGTTGCTTTGCTTTGGACCTTCTCCAGTATCTTGCTGTACTTCTTGGAGTGAGGAGCCCAGAACTGAACCCAGGACTCCAGGTGTGGCCTCAGCAGTGCCCAGTAGGTGGGGAAGCACTTCCTATGGTGTGTTGAAGAGCTTCAATTCCCCTGAAATAAAACATTTAGATCTCTTAGCTTTCTTCTGCTTCAGTGGCTGCTAGCACCAGAGAGCTGTTGAGCTTGGAAGAGGCCTTTGAGATCATCAGGTCCAAGCTCAGCCAGAGCTCACAATCCACCCACTGCTGCTGAGCCACTGCCACTGATCCACAGCCCTCAGCACCACAGCCATGCAGTTTGAAACCCCTCCAGGGATGGTGACTCCAGCATCTCCCTGGGCACCCTGGGACAGTGCCTGAGACCCCTTGCTGGGAAGAAATTGTTCCTCACATCCAACCTGAACCTGCCCTGTGCAGCTTGAGGCTGTTTCCTCTTGTGCTATCACTTGTTGCACGTGAAGAGAGACCAACCCCCACCTCACTCCAGCCTCCACTCAGGAGTAGAGGGCAATGAACTCTCCCCTCAGCCTCCTCTTCTGCAGACTAAACAGCCCCAGTTCCCTCAGCTGCTCCTCACAGCACTTGTGTTCAACACCCTCCACCAGCTTGGTGGCTCTGGTTTGGACCTGCCCCAGCACCTCCATGTCCTCCTTGGAGTGAGGAGCCCAAAAATGAGCCCAGGACTCCAGCTGTGGCCTCAGCAGTGCCCAGTGGAGGGGAAGCACTTCCCAGGGTGTGTAGAAGAGCTTCCATCCCTGAACTCCTCCATGTTTCAGTGGGCTTCCACCTGCAGAAGTCCAGAAACAACAGCACAGAGATGTGCCCAGCTTGGAAGACAGAACCAGCAGCAGCCCTGCCTTGGAGCAAGGGAATTCCTGGTGGCTGGCAGAGCTGAGCCCAGTGTCAGAGCCCAAAGTGCCCCAGACCAGTCCCAGGGCAACTCCTGCACACTGTGGCTTGGTGCTGGCTTAGGCCTGGGTTCTGCAGAGCACAGCACCCTGCAGGCAGCCTTGGCCCTGGGGGTCCCTGGGGGATTTGTGGCTGGCAGGGAGAGAAGAGCTTTGGTTATTTCTTGGAATGCTTCTGTGCTCCTCTTCTCCTGTCTCACCTGGCTCTTCTTTTATAAAGGCCTTAAAGCAGTTCCCTGCTCTTAGTCTCCCTGGCCCTGCTGCTCAGCACTTTGTCCATTGGCCTCTTGTCAAGTGGGGGGAGCTGGCCATGAGGAGATGAAGTTGGGCAATGCTGAGCATTCACAGGCTTTAGAGTTGATCCTGAGGGCTGCTGCTGGTTGTTTCAAGGTTTTAGTCAGGTTGGTTGCACAGTAAATGGCAAAAGAGAGAGCAGTAGAAGCACCCAGGGGAAAGTGTTTGAGGAGCAACATGAGCCTGAGAGGGTGAATGATCTGGGTAGGGTCAGAAGAAGTTAGAGCATGGTTGGCCTCAGTGGTCTTACCAGTGAGGGTGGTGAGGCTCTGGCACAGGTTGCCCAGGGAGGTTGTGGATGTCCTCTCCCTGGAGGTGTTGAAGGCCAGGCTGGATGAGGCCTTGAGCAAGCTGTGCTGGGGGGAGGTGTCTCTGCCCATGGCAGGGGGTTGGCACTGGAGGATCTTTAAGGTCCCTTCCAACCCAGCCCATTAGATGAATCTGTGACTCTCCAAGGTCTTTTCTAACCAAAACCATTCTATGAGTGTGTGACCATTCACCACCTCTCCAATACAACAAACAAGCTTCAGCTGAACCCAGGAGATGTCTGCTGAGAACACAGAAAGAAACCACAGCAAGACAACAGAGGACATAGCTCTGATCATAGAATGATGGAGTGGTTTGGGTTGGAAGGGACCTCCATAGGTCATGTACTCCAGCCCCTCTACAGTCAGCAGGGACATCCTCCACGGATCAGGTTGCCCGGAGCCCTGTCAAGCCTGACTTGGAATATCTCCAGGCATGGAGCCTCAACCACCTCCCTGGGCAACCTGTTCCAGTGTTCCACCACCCTCATGGTGCAGAACTTCTTCCTCACATCCAATCTAAATCTGCTCCTCTTTAATTTCAATACCATTGTTCCTCATCCTGTCCCTGCAGGCCTTTGGGAGCAGTCCCTCCACAGTCTTCTTGCAGCCCTGTCAGGTACTGCATGGCTGCTCTAAGGTCTCCCCAGAGCCTTCTCTTCTCAGCTCCCTCAACCTGTCCTTGTAGGACAGTGAGTGCTTGGGAATCACAGAATCACCAAAGGTTGGAAGAGACCTCAAAGATTATCAAGTCCAACCTGTCACCACAGACCTCATGACTAAACCATGGCACCAAGTGCCACATCCAATCCCCTCTTGAGCACCTCCAGGGATGGGGACTCCACCACCTCCCTGGGCAGCACATCCCAATGGGCAATCACTCTCTCTGTGTAGAACTTTCTCCTCACCTCCAGCCTAAACCTCCCCTGGCACAGCTTGAGACTGTGTCCTCTTGTTCTGGTGCTGGGGGCCTGGCAGAAGAGACCAACCCTCACCTGGCTACAACCTCCCTTCAGGGAGTTGGAGAGAGCAAGAAGGTCTCCCCTGAGCCTCCTCTTCTGCAGGCTAAGCAACCCCAGCTCCCTCAGCCTCTCCTCACAGGGCTGTGCTCCAGACCCCTCCCCAGCTTTCTTGCCCTTCTCTGGACACCTTCCAGCAGCTCAACGTCTTTCCTAAACTGAGGTGCCCAGAACTGGACACAGGAATCAAGGTGTGGCCTAACCAGTGCAGTGTACAGGGGCAGAATGACCTCCCTGCTCCTGCTGGCCACACTCTTCCTGATGCAGGCCAGGATGCCATTGGCCTTCTTTCCCCCCTGGGCACACTGCAGGCTCATGTTCAGGCTGCTGTCAACCAGCACCCCCAGGTCCCTCTCTGTTTGGCAGCTCTCAGCCACTCTGACCCCAGCCTGTAGCACTGCCTGGGGTTGCTGTGGCCAAAGTGCAGCCCCTGGCACTTGGACTTGTTGAATGCCATCCTGTTGGCCTCTGCCCATCTGTCCAGCCTGTCCAGGTCCCTCTGCAGAGCCCTTCTGCCCTCTGACTGACCAACATCTGCTCCCAACTTGGTGTCATCTGCAATTTGCTGATGACTGACTTATTCCACTCATCCAGATCATCAGTGAGGATGTTAAAGAGCATGGGGGCCAGCACTGATCCCTGGGGCAGCCAGCTGGCTGTGGCACCATTCACCACCACTCTCTGGGCTCAGCCTCCAGCCAGTTCCTAACCCTGCTCAGAGTGCTGCTGTCCCAGCCAGGGGCTGACAGCTTGGCCAGGAGCTTGCTGTGGGGGAATGTCTGGCTGGAGCTGACTTTTATTTTTAGTGGTCAAAAGGATACTTCCAGAGCCCCTTTTTGAGCATGTGGCCCACTGATTATGCTTAACCCTGTGCTTTGGCAGGGCAGGGAGCTGGAGACTTGCAAAGCAGTTAGCATTGGCTGTGCAGTAGCAGCCTTTGCCTGCTGTACTTTAAGGCAGTTTCTGTGGGATGCCAACCAAATGCAACAGCAAACTTGAGTGTGAGATGCAAACTGGTGGCATCTTTCCTTGTGCTTTGTAACAGCTGCTGTCCCACATCTCTTTCAGCTTTTGTGCCTTCAGTGGGCAGAAGGTGTGGTTGAGTGATCTAGTGTAGAGTGTCCCTGCCCATGGCAGGGGGGTTGGAACTAGATGATCCTTGTGGTCCCTTCCAACCCTGACTGAAACTATGAAACTAGTGGTCTGCTGCCCTGTGTCTGGGAGAGACTGCAGCAGGCATGGACTCACAGAATCACAGCATGGCAGGGGTTGGAAGGGACCTCCAGAGGTCATCCAGTCCAACCCCCCCTGCTAGAGCAGGGTAACCCAGGGGAGCTCACACAGGAACACATCCAGGAGCTTGAAAATCTCCAGAGCAGGAGACTCCACAACCTCTCCAGGCCTCCAGCACCCTCACACCAAAGAAGTTTCTCCTCCTGTTGAGGTGCAACCTCCTGGGTTCCAGTTTGTGTCCATTGTCCCTTGTCCTATCACAGGCCACCACTGAAAAGAGCCTGGCCCCTTCTTGACACCCACCCCTCAGATATTCCTAAACATTGGTCAGGTCTCCTCTCAGCCACCTTCCCTCCAGACTAAACAGCCCCAGGGCTCTCAGCCTTTCTTTCATAGCAGAGATGTTGCAGTCCCTTCATCATCCTCAGAGCCTCCACTGGACACTCTGTAGTGTATCCCTGTCCCTCTTGAACAGGGGAGCCCAGAACTGGACACAATACTCCAGATGCACCTGGGGGCAGAGTAGAAGGGCAGGAGAGCCTCCCTTGGCCTGCTGGCCACACTCTCCTGGGGAGGTGGCATTTGAACACACAAAGTCTTTTACTGAAAGTAAGGCTGTTTTTCACCAAACCTGCCTGCTTCCCTGTGCAGCACGAGTGGTCCTTAGTGCTTGTGCCACCTAAGCACTGCTGTCCTGCACAGCAGATGTCTGAGCAGTGTTCAAGGAGCAGTTTGTGTGACACTTGCTGCCTGTGTTACTGCTTTGGAACTTCTTTAGAGAATCCTGGAATGGTTTGGCTTGGAAGGGACCTCAAAGCTCATCCAGTTCCAGCCCCCTGCCATGGGCAGGGACCCCTCCCACCAGCACAGCTTGCTCAAGGCTTCATCCAGCCTGGCCTTCAACACCTCCAGGGAGGAGGTATCCATAACCTCCCTGGGCAACCTGTGCCAGTGTCTCCCCACCCTCACTCCAAAGAATTTCCTCCTCATCTCCAGTCTCAATCTCCCCTAAATAACTCTGGCACTCCTTTAACAGCCTGCCAGAGCCTGATCTTTCTCACAACTTTGAACGACACAAGAATTGGGAGAGAGCTCCTCAGCTTTTTTCTCAACTAGGGGCATCTGGTTTTGAATTCATCCTCAGCTCTGCTCATCCTGGGTGATTTTGGGTGATTTATGGGTGATCCTTGCCTGTGCTTTTGGTAGCAGCTTCCAATGCCCCAAACTAATCTGGGCGAACCTTTTCGGTCACGATCGGAAGCAGAAATTAGTCCTGGGTGACTTCATCTCCCAAATCAACTTACTGTAGCTTTTACCATTATGGTAAAAAAACCCAAACCCTAAGCCTAGCAGAATGTTATTTGGTATTAATGAAGGATGAGATTGCTAGAAACTCAGCTCCTGCTTCTATTCTTCCTTGCTGAGCAGTGTGACAGGGGGTTGGCTTTGTGTGTGTGTGTGTGGTGGGATTAAGCTACCCTGATGAACAGAAAAATTGCCAGGCTGTACAGAGGCTGTTCTGAAATCTGGAGATTAAGCATCTTCACCTTGATTCAGTCTGCTGTGGCTATCCATCAGGAGTGATTTTTTTGGGGGGTGTGATTTATTTTTGCTTGGTTGGTTGGTTTGAATTTGTTTCCCTGTGAAGGAGTGAGTATGACTGGAGGTCTACCTTCTTTTCCCTGGAAACCTGCTCTCCTTGGGCACATTATGCCGTTAAATCCTCTGCTCCCTTTTTAATAGCCTGTCTTGTATGCACCCCCGCTGCGGGCAGCCCCGGGAGGTCATCAAGTGGAGCAGAGAGTTGCAGAGTGGTCCCTGATGGGCACCTGCGTGACCGGCTGCTCCCTGGATCCTCCGGGCGATTTGTGAGCCGCTGGGGGTGGGTGTCGAGAATTAGATTGTTGCTAGCAGCCCTACGAAGGCTGCTATTAGCGCTCTGCATCTCTGCTGCGGGAGGAGAGAGTGGTATTTGTGTTTCCATAGCATGTTGTAAAATGCATGAGGTTTTTTCCTTTATTTCCCCCCCCCACCCCACCCCATCCTCCTTGGAAATGAGACTAGGACAATGAGAGCATCCTGAAGCAGAAGCTGGTAGAAGAGCATGCAGCAACCTGCAGCCATTTGTGCTTGATTTTCTCAGGTTCCTAACTCTGGATCAGAAGGAATGATTTTTAAAATTTTTTAATTATTTTTTTTTTTGCAATGGGCTTTTTTTCCTCCCCCCCCCCCCCCATCATGGCATTCTTGTGTTGTTTGGTCAGAGCTTTGCACTGGAGGAGGAAAACGGGCTGCTGAATTTAGTCACTGCTCTCTGTTAGCCGTGGCCTAAGGCTATGCTGAGATTTCTATCCCGTTTGTATTGTTGCAGCTCCACAGAAGACTGCTCAGAGGATGACAAGTGTATTCTGAGTAGGTATGTGGCTTCATTTTCATCTGAAATCCCATCCGTTTGATTTATCTGTTTTTCCTGCTTCCATTGGTCAGAAACGAGGTTAATACCAAGAGAAATCTAGCAGGGTGCTGCAGTGTCCCTGGGAAGGTAGAACAATAGCCTCAGAAAAGAGTGATTTAGGAATTAGCTGCTTTGCTGAGAGAGGCTGCATTGTGCTGGAGGTGCACAGTTGCAGTCTTCCCTTTTTTTTTCTCCCCCCTTTCCTTCCCCATCCCTTCCTTCCCTTCCCTTCAACATCTACTGCAGTCAGCTCTTCCCTAACGAGGTGGCACTATTGTTGAGTTAGGAGGAGAGAATCATCAGCTTGCTTCAGGGGACAGCAGGATTTAAAAAGAGAGGAGAGAGAGAGAGAGATGCCTTCCAGCCCGGTTTTACAGATCGGGAGCATCGGTTTAAGGGCATTGGCAGAAGCATTTCCTCGCTCTTAGCAGCAGCCAAGCCACTGCTGTGTGTCAGTAGTGTGTGGAATGGAAGTCCTAGTCGGTAGTCTGTTATGGAAACGCTGTTTACTGTTATTGTAGTACCGTGGTGACAACATGCCATTGAAATGGAAAACGAGCTCTCCTGCTATCTGGAAATTCCCAGTTCCTGTGCTTAAAACATCCAGGTCATCGCCACTTTCTCCAGCGTACATGTAAGTGAGAGAAAATGAGGATGGTGATAACGAGGTGGGGATTGCTTTCGGGAGACTACCCTGTGGCAAAGTACCCTCTTGTGTTTTAAATGACATTGGCACCCAGAATTTTTACCTTGTTTTCTGTGCAGACCCCCTCCTGCCCCCCCCCCATCCCCCCCCATCCCCCCTTCTCCCTTAGATTTCCTCCTGGCTGTTTCATGATGGATGTCGTGTGTTGAGTCTTTCCCTCTCTGTTGAAGCATAGAGAACCTGTGCAGATGAAGCCATGCTCCTGATGATGTTGTTTGTGTTCGTTTGCAAAGTTCATGCTGCTGCTGATTTGTAGAGCTGATCTCAAAGGGACAAGTCAAGCTTTGGGGCAGGCTTGCTCTGTAGCCTTTCTGCTAAGCATTTCCTCCTCCTGGCTACTGCACTCGGAAAGGAAAGAGGAATTCACCTGCTGTATTGTTGCTGCACTTCCGTTCCTCTAAGTTCTCCTGTGACAGAAATGGTCCTGCTCTGGGCTTGGTTTTATTGTGGGAAGTCTGAGGCTTCCTTTTGAATGGAATAGTCTTTTGACAAAGTTGGGATCAAAGCTGGGAGCAGAGCTATCAGCCATTGCTGTCTGAACACTCAGCTGGCTGTGCAGTTTGCTCCCGGGAAGTGGCTTCACCTAAGAGTAACACACACGGCTCCAACCTCCCTTTGTCTTGCTGAATCTCAACGGGGCTTTTGTTCACCTTTTGTTGCTCTGGCTTGGCAAATGCAGGTGGCTTTTGTCCCTCCTGTCAGATAAAGGCTGCTGAGGTGCTCCTTTCTCCGTGAGCAAGAGTTGCTGTCCAGTGCAGATGACTTCCCTAGCTGGAAATTACTACAGAGACGATGACCTTACTGTTCCAACCCAATACCTACAATATTAGTCCTCTTCAGCTTGCATTATCTTGCAGGCTTTTGCTTCAGGCACGGTAGTAGGCACTTGCTGTAAGAAATAGGCATTTGCAGGTCCTCTAAATGTCAGATTGGTTGGGTGCTGCTGAAAACTGCATGGGTAGGCAGCGGAGCTGAGACAACACAATGTGTGCATGGTCACTATTGTTCTCTGGCAGCAGGGCTGGGCTTTAAGGAGCTGACCTGGCTGTGTGGAACCTGTGCTGTGCCTGCTCCAGTGTGAGATTAATTTTCATGGGAGTGCTTCAGCTGTTTCGCTCCCTGCCTGCATCCCATATGCTGAAGGCTACCACAGGATGAGCTGTTTCCAGGAAAATGCTACTTAGCTGAGTTGGAGAAAAAAAACCCAGCACCCAAACCACCACACAGAAAGAAAGGATCATGACAAAAGGAGAGTTGTCAGGCTTTCCAGCCCCTCTCGGGGACACAGTGTCTGTAGTGTGGATGGCATGCTGTTGGTTTTTAAAGCAACACTGCTTGTTAAAGGCAGGAAACATCAGACCTAGCTGAGCCTGATCTATCTGCTGCTCAGACTGAGGATTCCTTTTGTTTTTAAGCAACACTACTTATTAAAGGCAAGAAACATCAGACCTAGCTGAGCCTGATCTATCTGCTGCTCAAACTGAGGATTCCTTTCGTGTGTCGCCCTTTAAATTGCTAATCCAGCTCTGTGTCTGCTCTGGCTTTTATGATGGGGATCATGCAGCTGATTATCTCACTGTGTGAAAAGTATGTGAACAGGTTCAGTGATCATGCTTAAACTCTCTGAGGCTGAGCTTATGTGGAGCATGAGCAATATGTGATCAGCAGCCTTAATCGCCTTTTGGTAACGAGTCAGCGTGTCCCGGGGTTTATGGAGCTGTCTCTTGGCTGGCATACCACCTGACATTAGCAGGGCTCTGGAATGTAATGTTAAATTAGTCAGATGCTTGATGATAAAGAATGAGGAACGTGGCAAAATGGCACCTATTGGATCTAGGAAGTGCTGGGAACAACCTTCTCCTTCAGGCTGCCCAGGTGAGGGAATTCACTCTCTTCATTGTGGAGCTGACAGGCGGTTGCTGCTGGTTCAATGTCCTCTGCTGCTTCCTCACAGCCATAGTCATCAATGCTCTTTCCTTTGCACCCTGGCAGAAGGCTTCTTCTGTCTTGGAGGAAAAGATTGAGGAGGAGGTGGTGTGTGGCACAGTTTAGTGATGTTAAGAGGGATGCCCAGAAAACTCTTCAATTCACAGCTGAGCACTTGGTGATTTGGAGCTGGAGTGTCCAGGGGGATAATTGAGCTGTTAATCCTCTTAATACTTGATCACTTCATCTTAGAAAATAGGTTTGGAGTGCAATTTGGGCTGTAAGGCAGGGAGGTCCTAAAAGGTGATTGATTGATTGATTGGATTAGTTTTTATTTATTTAATTTTGGGTACTTAAAAGGAACTTCCCCATTTATCAGGAAGTTGCCCTGAACTTTAAAAGCTCATCCTGCTCATGATGTACAAAGGAAGCTTACCTGGATGTTTAACAGTGTGTCAGGGAACATCTGTTCATTGTTCTTTAGTGTTTTATAAGCGTTAATTAGATTTGATTAGTGGTTCCTTTGGTCTGTGCACCCCATAGCTGAACTCTGTCTTAGTTTCCCAGTAGCCCAAATGCTGCAGTTGGTGGTTCCCAGCACACTTGGCTTCTTGGATGAAGCCAATCACCACTGTAAATCATAGAATCATAGAACTGTCAGGGTTGGAAGGGACCTCAAGGATCAGCCAGTTCCAACCCCCTGCCATGGCCAGGGACACCTCACACTGCAGCAGGTTGCTCACAGCCACGTCCAGCCTGGCTGCAAACACCTCCAGGCATGAGGCTTCCACCACCTCCCTGGGCAGCCTGTGCCAGGCTCTCACCACCCTCCTGGGGAACAACTTCTTCCTCACATCCAATCTGAATCTCCCCATTTCTAGGTTTTCTTCCACCACCCCCACCCCCCCCAGTCCTATCCCTCCCTGACACCCTCAAAAATCCATCCCCAGCTTTCTTGGAGCCCCCTTCAGATACTGGAAGGTCTCCTCAGAGCCTTCTCCTTTCCAGACTGAACAACCCCAACTCTCTGTCTCCATAGCACAGGAGCTCCAGCCCTCTGCTCCTCCTTTTGGCTCTTCTCTGGACACCTTCCAGCACCTCCAGATCCTTCATGTAACAGAGGCTCCAGAACTGGGACCAGAGCTCCAGCTGTGGTCTCAGCAGAGTGGAGCAGAGGGGCAGAATCCCCTCCCTGGCCCTGCTGGCCACACTTCTCTTGCTGCAGCCCAGGCTCTGCTTGGCTCTCTGGGCTGCAAGTGCTCACTGCTGGCTCCTGTTGAGCTTCTCCTCCCCCAGCACCCCCAAGGACTTTTCTTCAGGGCTGCTCTCCAGCCAGTCCCTGTCCAGCCTATATCAGTGCTTGGGATTGCAGTAACCTGTCCTGCAGGCTGTGCAGCTGGACCACTTGAGCTGCAGTCACTGTTTGCAAAGTTCAGGGGAGTTCCAGAGCTGGGGAGCAAGTGCCAAGAGCTCATCCCAGAGAGTTCTTGACGGCGGGAAGCTTGTGCCTGGGTGCAACACAGGAAACTAAGGGCCTGCTGAGGTGGAGCTGATGGCTGTGTACAGCAGGGTGTGGGTCTGGTACTGGGGGATCTGCTGGTGGTACTGGGGGATCTGCTGGTGGTGCTGGGACTGGCACTGCCTTCCTGGCGATGGGAAGGAGCAGCAGTGAATCTTTGCCTCTTGCCTGGGGGTTTGTTTACGACAAGTTATTATTAGGGCTCTTTTCAGCATACCCTGCCTTCGGGAGGTCACTTCCTACTGAGAGCTTGGGGTGCCTCTGGAAGGGGAACACAAATGGCCCCTGGCTTTTGGCAGAACTGCTGCAGAGCAGCTTGAGCTTTCCCCCAGGCTGGGGGAGAGCTCCCGTGCCCTGGCATAGGGAAACAGCGAGCAGTAGCTTGGAGAGCTGGAACGTGCCCGCTGTGGGGAGGTGAAACGCAGCCTGGCTGCCTGGGACAATAAAGAAGAGGCAGGGGCATGCTCTCAGGGTTGCGCTCAAGGGTGCTCTCGGGGCGTGCGCTCTCAGGGTTGCGCTCAAGGGTGCTCTCGGGGGCGTGCACTCTCAGGGTTGCGCTCAAGGGTGCTCTCGGGGTATGTGCTGTCAGGGTTGCACTCAAGGGTGCTCTCGGAGGCATGCGCTCTCAGGGTTGCGCTCAAGGGTGCTTTTGGGGGTGTGTGCTCTCAGGGTTGCGCTCAAGGGTGCTCTTGGGGCGTGCGCTCTCAGGGTTGCGCTCAAGGGTGCTCTTGGAGGCGTGCGCTCTCAGGGTTGCGCTCAAGGGTGCTCTTGAGGCGTGCGCTCTCAGGGTTGCGCTCAAGGGTGCTCTTGGGGCGTGCGCTCTCAGGGTTGTGCTCAAGGGTGCTCTTGGGCTTGTGCTCTCAGGGTTGCGCTCAAGGGTGCTCTCAGGGGCGCGCTCTCGGGGTTGCGCTCAAGGGTGCTCTTGGGGCGTGCGCTCTCAGGGTTGCGCTCAAGGGTGCTCTCGGGGCGCGCTCTTGGGGTTGCGCTCAAGGGTGCTCTCAGGGGCGCGCTCTCAGGGTTGCGCTCAAGGGTGCTCTCGGGGCGTGCGCTCTCAGGGTTGCGCTCAAGGGTGCTCTCGGGGCGTGCGCTCTCAGGGTTGCGCTCAAGGGTGCTCTTGGGGCGTGCGCTCTCAGGGTTGCGCTCAAGGGTGCTCTTGGGGCGTGCGCTCTCAGGGTTGCGCTCAAGGGTGCTCTCGGGGGCGCGCTCTCGGGGTTGCGCTCAAGGGTGCTCTCAGGGGCGCGCTCTCAGGGTTGCGCTCAAGGGTGCTCTCGGGGCGTGCGCTCTCAGGGTTGCGCTCAAGGGTGCTCTCAGGGCGCGCTCTTGGGGTTGCGCTCAAGGGTGCTCTCGGGGCGTGCGCTCTCAGGGTTGCGCTCAAGGGTGCTCTCGGGGTGTGCACTCTCAGGGTTGTGCTCAAGGGTGCTCTCGGGGGCGCTCTCAGGGTTGCACTCTTGGGGTTGTGCTCAAGGGTGATCACAGGGTTGCGCTCTGGGCTGCGTGCTCGGGGGCTGCATGCGCAGGGTGCACGTGGGGGTGTGTCCTTGTGGGTGCTCTCGACGGTGTGTGCTTGGGGGTGCAATCTCAGCGCCCTCTTGGGGTTGCACTCAAGGGTACTCGCAGGGTTGTGCTCTCATGGGTGCGCTCTCGGGGGCTCACATGGCTCCTTGCTCTTGGGTGTGTGCCTTCAGGGTTGCACTCAAGGGTTCTCTTGCGGGCCTGCTCTCAGGGGTGAACTCAAGGGTGCTCACAGGGCTGTGCACTTGAGGGTGCGCTCTTGGGGACGTGCTCTCAGGCTTGCGCTCAAGGGTGATCACAGGGGCGTGCTCTGGGCTGTGTGCTAGGGGGCTGCATGTGTGGGTGTGTGTTCTGGGGTGTGCCCTTGGGGGTGCTCTCGGGGGTGTGTGCTTGGGGGTGCACTCATGGCATGCTCTTGGGGTTGTGCTCAAGGGTGCTCACAGAGGTGCGCTCTTGGGGTTGCTCTCAAGGGTGCTCACAGGGGTGCGCTCTCGGGGTTGCGCTCAAGGGTGCTCTCAGGGGTGCGCTCTTGGGGTTGCTCTCAAGGGTGCTCTCGGGGACATGCTCTCGGGGTTGCTCTCGAGGGTGCTCTCGGGGCATGCGCTCTCGGGGTTGCGCTCAAGGCTGCTCTCGGGGGCGCGCTCTCGGGGTTGCTCTCAAGGGTGCTCTCGGGGGCGCGCTCTCGGGGTTGCTCTCCAGGGTGCTCTCGGGGGCACGCTCTCGGGGTTGCTCTCAAGGGTGCTCTCGGGGGCGCGCTCTCGGGGTTGCGCTCAAGGGTGCTCTCGGGGGCACGCTCTCGGGGTTGCTCTCAAGGGTGCTCTCAGGGGCGCGCTCTCAGGGTTGCGCTCAAGGGTGCTCACAGAGCTGCACACTTGGGGGTGCGCTCTCAGGATTGCGCTCAAAAGTGCTCACAGGGCTGCATGCTCTCGGGTGTGCTCTCTCAGGATTGTGCTCAAGGGTACTCACAGGGCTGTACGCTCTCAGGGGACCGCTCCCAGGGTTGTGCTCACAGGGCTGTACGCTCTCAGGGGACCGCTCTCAGGGTTGTGCTCAAGGGTGCTTGCAGGGCTGTGCACTTGGGGGGGCACCCTTGGGTGCACCCTCTCAGGGTTGCGCTCAAGGTTGCTCTCAGGGGCCCGCTCTCAGGGGTGCCCTGCTCTTGGGGTTGTGCTCGGGGGCACACTTTGGGGGGGCTCTCAGGGTTGCGCTTGGGGGCGTGTGCTCAGGGTGGCGCGCTCTTGGGGGCGCTCTTGGGGTTGCACTGGGGGCGTGCTCTCAGGGTTGTGCTCTTCGGGTTGCGTGCTCTTGGGGGTGCTCTTGGGGTTGCACTTGGGGGCATGCGCTCAGGGTTGTACTCTCAGGGTTGCACTTGGGGGCGTGCTCTCGGGTTTGCGCTCAGGGTTGTGCTCTTAGGATTGCACGCTCTTGGGGGTGCTCTTGGGGTTGCACTTGGGGGCGTGCGCTCAGGGTTGCACTCTTGGGGTTGTGCTCTTGGGATTGTACGCTCTTGGGTGCGCTCTTGGGTTGCACTTGGGGGCATGCGCTTGGGGTCGCACTCTCAGGGTTGAGCTTGGGGGTGTGCTCTTGGGGTTGCACTCGGGGTTGTGCTCTTGGGGGCACGCTCTTAGGGGCACTCTCAGGGTTGCGCGCTCTCAGGGGCGCTCTCGGGGTTGCGCACTATTGGGGATGCTCTTGGGGTTGCACTTGGGCATGCTCTCGGGGTTGCGCTCAGGATTGCGCTCTCAGGGGCATGCTCTCAGGGGCGCTCTCGGGGTTGCGCACTGTTGGGGATGCTCTTGGGGTTGCACTTGGGCATGCTCTCGGGGTTGCGCTCAGGGTTGCGCTCTCAGGGGCATGCTCTCAGGGCGCTCTCGGGTTGCGCACTGTTGGGGATGCTCTTGGGGTTGCACTTGGGCATGCTCTCGGGGTTGCGCTCAGGGTTGCGCTCGTGGGGTTGTGTGCTCTCAGGGGCACGCTCTCAGGGGTGCTCTCGGGGTTGCGCACTATTGGGGATGCTCTTGGGGTTGCAGTTGGGCATGTTTTTGTGCTCAGGGTTGCACTCTTGGGGTTGTGTGCTCTCGGGGGCACGCTCTCAGGGGCGCTCTCGGGGTTGCGCACTGTTGGGGATGCTCTTGGGGTTGCACTTGGGCATGCTCTCGGGGTTGCGCTCAGGGTTGCACTCTTGGGGTTGTGCACTCTCGGGGGCATGCTCTCAGGGGTGCTCTCGGGGTTGCGCACTGTTGGGGATGCTCTTGGGTTGCACTTGGGCATGCTCTTGTGCTCAGGGTTGCACTCGTGGGGTTGCGCGCTCTTGGGGGCACGCTCTCAGGGGTGCTCTCGGGGTTGCGCACTGTTGGGGATGCTCTTGGGGTTGCACTTGGGCATGCTCTTGCGCTCAGGGTTGCGCTCTTGGGGTTGTGCGCTCTCGGGGGCACGCTCTCAGGGGCGCTCTCAGGGTTGCGCACTGTTGGGGATACTCTTGGGGTTGTGCTCAGGGTTGCACTCGTGGGGTTGCGCGCTCTTGGGGGCACGCTCTCGGGCGCTCTCAGGGTTGCGCACTATTGGGGATGCTCTTGGGGTTGCACTTGGGCATGCTCTTGCGCTCAGGGTTGCACTCTTGGGGTTGCGCGCTCTTGGGGGCACACTCTCAGGGGTGCTCTTGGGGAGCATTCTCTCTTACTACCAGCAGCAATGTCCTTTCTGTTGTTCTGCTGAGTTGCGCACATCTTCCACGTCACAAGTGGCTCAGATGGGTTGTGGGAGCTCTGGAGATGGAAGTCGTGTGGTGGACACCTACAAAGACTCGAAGGGAGCGACGAACAGGCTGCTCGAACCCAGCACATCACGAGAACGTGCTCTGATTTCACCGTTCTGTTTCCCCAGCGTCATGTGGGAAGGCTTGTGGGGAGAAATGAGCAGATGTGATGATCCACGGGGAGTGCTGGCACAGGGCTGGCCACGCAGCCTCTCCATCCTGAGTGGTGTGGATGTGAAACTGGTCCAGGAAATGCTTTGCAGGAGTGGAAACTGCTTATTGTTGAGAAGCTCCCAATCCTCTGGAGTAATCAGTGGTACTTTTACCTGCTGATGTAGCTCTTAGTGGTTAATGCTTCTGTGTCTGCTTTCAGATCTCTGGTTCAAGCTCTGGTGAGCTCTCTGCATTTATGTTACAGTTTTTATATATAGTCACAGGGCAAGGTCCTGCAGCTGGGCCAGCCCCAGGCACCAATCCAGGCTGGGTGCTGAGTGGGTTGAGAGCAGCCCTGCAGAAAAAGCCTTGGGGGTGTTGGGTGCTGAGCAGCTCCCCAGGAGCCAGCAGTGCCCTCCTGCTGCCCAGCAGGCAGCTGTGTGCTGGGCTGCAGCCAGAGCAGTGTGGGCAGCAGGGCAGCAGAGGGGATTCTGCCCCTTGGCTCTGCTCTGCTGAGACCTCACTTCCAATCCTGCCTCCAGTTCTGGTGTCCCCAGCAGCAGAAGGACACAGAGCTGCTGGAGTGAGGCCAGAGGAGCCCACAAAGACGATCCAAGGGCTGGAGCAGCCCTGCTGTGAGCACAGGCTGAGGGAGCTGGGGGTGTTCAGCCTGGAGAAGAGAAGGCTCCAGGGGCACCTCAGAGCTGCCTGCCAGGACCTGAAGGGATCCTGCAGAAAGGCTGAAGAGAGACTTCTTGTGAGAGTGTCTGACACAGAGAGCATGTCAGCATATCAATGCAGGCTGGGGGTGATGAGACTGAGAGCAGCCCTGCAGAGAAGTACTTCAGGGCGCTGGTTGGGGAGAAGCTGGGCAGGAGCCAGCAATGGGCACTGGCAGCACAGAAGGCCAAGGGCAGCCTGGGCTGCATCCAAAGCAGTGTGGCCAGAGCTGGAGAGAGGATCCTGCCCCTCTGCTCTGCTCTGGGGAGACCTCACCTGCAGGGCTGGGTCCAGCTGTGGGGCCCCAGCATGAGAGAGACCTGGAGCTGATGGAGAGGGTCCAGAGGAAGCCACTAAGATGATCAGAGGGTTGCAGAGCCTCTGCTATGGGGACAGGCTGAGAGAGTTGGGGCTATTCAGCCTGGAGAAGAGAAGGCTCCAGGGAGACCTCAGAGCTGCATTTCAGTATCCGCAGGGGAGCTGCAGGCAGCTGGGGAGGGACTGTTCAGAAGGGGCTGTGGGGATAGATGAGAGACAATGGTTTGAAAGTGAAGCAGGTAGCACTGGAATCCAGTGGTGCATAGGAAGTGTACCTGAGCTAGCAAGGGGCTTGCACACATAGATTGACAGAATGGTTTGGGTTGGATGGGGCCTCAAGGATACTCCAGTTCCAACCCCCTGCCATGGGCAGGGACACCTCCCACCAGCACAGGCTGCTCAAGGCCTCATCCAGCCTGGCCTTCAACACCTCCAGGGAGGAGGCAGCCACAGCCTCCCTGGGCAGCCTGTGCCAGAGTCTCCCCAGCCTCACTCCAAAGAATTTTTTCCTCATCTCCAGTCTCAGTCTCCCCTGTCCCAGCTCAAAGCCATTGTCTCACATCCTGCCACTCCCAGCCCTTGTCCAAAGTCCCTCCCCAGCTCTCCTGGAGCCCCTTCAGGTCCTGGAAGGCTGCTCTGAGGTCTCCCTGGAGCCTTCTCTTCTCCAGGCTGAACAGCTCCAGCTCTCCCAGCCTGTCCCACAGGTTCTTCCCCTCTTAGCAACAAAGCAAATCCTTTGTTTTCTCTTCTGCCTTTTTTTTCCGCCATTTCTTTCCTTGTTTTCTGTTACCAGCAAGGAAGCAAAGCCCTCACAGCAGTGCCTCAGGGCAGAGGGTTTTCACCCCTTGCCTGTGGAGCATTTCCAGTCATGCTGATTGCTCAGACACCCTGGGGAATGGTTGGGAATGGATTCCTCTCAGGGAGAAGAATCACACAGGGTAGCACAGCTCTCTGTGCTTGAGCAGCACTTTCTGTCATGCTTGGAGATGTGCAGTGCCCTGCTCCACATCCCTCTCCTGCCTTTGCCATGGGCTGAGAGTCCAGCAGAGCAACCTTGCTGCTGGGAAAGGGCAGGATGCAGGAAACAAGCAGAAATCTGGATTATTAAATTCTGAAGGGATTAAGTGGGATAACAATTATATACACATGGAGTTATCCATTTCATCCTTGTTTCACATTATTTTTGATTAAGGCTGTCCTTGCTCACTGCAAAGGTCTCCCTGGAGTCTTCTGCTCTCCAGGCTGCACAGCCCCAGCTCTCTCAGCCTGTCTCCACAGGGCAGGTTCTCCAGGCCTCCTCTGGAGCCTCTCCAGCAGCTCCAGGTCCTTCCTGTGCTGGGGGCCCCAGAACTGGAGGCAGTGCTGCAGGTGGGGTCTGAGCAGAGCAGAGGGGCAGAATCCCCTCCCTTGCCCTGCTGGTCAGACTGCTTTGGATGCATCCTAATGCTCTCCAGGATGATTTCCAAAGGCCTCTTCCAACCCTCACCATTCTGAGACTCTCTCTTCTGTGTTTTGCAGTGCCCAGCATGCATTAGGCTGCCCAGGTGAAATGATGATTTGCCTTTTGAGTACTTAAAACCAATTAGCAAGGGCAGAGAGCAGGAGGTCAGTGTCAGTCCAACCTGAGCCATGAAGCCTCCAAGTGCCTGCTGTGGTTTTATTCCCTTTTGAACATCACAGCCATAAAGTAGTTCTGCCTCTGCAGCAGAGCTGCAGCCCCTGTGTGTTTGCTTTGAATCTGCTGTCTCTAATAGTTAGGAATCAACAGACTTGGGCAGAAAGTCATTAGAGAGCCGTTGCTAATTTAGCCTTGTTAAACAATCTTGAGTCTGCAAATTTGAGCTACAAATGGCTGGGTGAATGTAGACTCTTTGTCCAACAGATAAATGTGGATGTGATACTGAGGCTCCCAGAGGGGCTCAGTACTGATAGGAACAAAAGCTTTACAGCAAAGGCTGAGCCAAATCTTGCTTTGTTTCTGTGGAAAACAAATTGGAAGTAATCAGTGGGCTGCAATTATCCTGCAAACAGCCTGAGACTTCTCTTGCTGAAGGAGGAGTTCTGAGGAGAGTGTTTTCTGTGTCTGTAGCCGTGGGAAATCCTGCTGGGTGTCCCTGTTACAGATTCATAGATCACAGAAAGTTTTAGGTTGGAAGGGACCTTAAAGCTCCTCCAGTTCCAACCCCCTGTCAGGGCAGGGACACCTCCCACCGGCCCAGCTTGCTCAAGGCCTCATCCAGCCTGGCCCAGAACTCCTCCAGGGAGGAGGCAGCCACAGCCTCTCTGGGCAACCTGTGCCAGGCTCTCCCCAGCCTCACACTGAAGAACTTCTTCCTCAGCTCCACTCTAACCCTGCTCTGCCTCAGCTTCAAACCATTCCTCCTTGTCCTGTCTCCAGACACCCTCAGGGAAAGTCTCTCTGCAGCCTTCCTGCAGGATCCCTTCAGGTCCTGGCAGGCAGCTCTGAGGTCCCACTGGAGCCTTCTCCTCTCCAGGCTGAGCACTCCCAGCTCCCTCAGCCTGTGCTCACAGCAGAGCTGCTCCAGCCCTGGGATCATCCTTGTGGCTTCCTTTGGACTAGCTCAAACAGTTGCATGTCCTCCTTCTGCTGGGGACAGCAGAACGGGCTGCTGTTGCTGTGTGTCCTGCCCTGGGTGTCCCTGCTTTGGCAGGAGAGTTGGACTGGATGTTCTCAGGAGGTCCCTTCCAGCCCCTGCCCTTCTGTGATTTGAAGTGTGGAAGTGAGTTCTTTGGCAGAATATGAAGGATTTCCTGAAGTTTTGTGGGTAGCAGATAGAGGATGGCAGAAGTGTGACACACCCTGAGGGGGTCATTTGCTCACCTGTTGGATGTTGGTAGTTTCCTTTCCTAATAGGTGCAGGATGAGGTTTTATCTAATGCTGCTGTGTCAGTTGTGCTTCCTGAGCTCCTAGGTGGCCCCTGAAGTTTGTTGGGGAATGTCTCAATTTATCATTTGCAAAGCTGGAGCAGCTGTTGCTCCTGGGAGGACAGTCTGCTGCTCAACAGGTAAATTATTCTTTTGGCAGGCTAAGCATAGTAAAAAATGTTGTTGTCAGGTGCTGCATACCAAGTAAAGAATTCCTCTGTGCCTAATAATAAATGCAAGTTCCCCTTTGGATTCCATTAGCAGGATCCTTAGTGAAGCACCTGTGTGGCTGCATGGATGGGGTTCAGAGACTTGTAGAATGGTTTGGGTTGGAAGGGACCTTAAAGCTCAGCCAGTTCCAGCCCCCTGCCATGGGCAGGGACACCTCCCACCAGCACAGCTTGCTCAAGGCCTCATCCAGCCTGGCCTTCAACACCTGCAGGCAGGAGGCAGCCACAGCCTCCCTGGGCAGCCTGTGCCAGTGTCTCCCCAGCCTCACTCTCAAGAATTTCTTCCTCATCTGCAGCCTCAATCTTCCCTCTCCCAGCTCAAAGCCATTGTCTCTTGTCCTGGCACTCCCAGCCCATGTCAAAGCTCTCCCTTCCCAGCTCTCCTGGAAGGCTGCTCTAAGGTGTCCCTGGAGCCTTCTCTTCTCCAGGCTGCACAGCCCCAACTCTCCCAGCCTGTCCCCCACAGGGGAGGTTCTCCATCCCCTGGTTGCCTTGGTGGCCTCCTCTGGACCCTCTCCAGCAGCTCCAGGTCCTTCTTGTGCTGGGGGCCCCAGAGCTGGAGGCAGTGCTGCAGGTGGGCTCTGAGCAGAGCAGAGGGGCAGAATCCCCTCCCTGTGCTGCTGCTCTCCCTGCTCTGGCTGCAGCTCAGCACTCAGCTGGCTCTGGGCTGCCAGGGCCCAGTGCTGGCTCCTGGGGAGTTTGTCACCCATTGACACCCCCAAGGCCTTCTCCTCAGGGCTGCTCTCCAGCCACTCCTAGCCCAGCCTGGATCCGTGCTTGGCGTTGCCGTGACCCCGTTGCAGGACCTGGCAGCATTGCCCTGTAGCACCCCAGATTTTCTTGGTTGGATCCTAAACAGTGAAGATTTGCCTCATGATCAGAGTATCTCCACCTGCAATGGAAATCTCCTTTGGTTGCTGGTAAGCAGCAGAGTGCTGGCTGATGGCAGCAGTGATTGCTGTGGATCCCCTTTCCCGGTGACCAGACCTCTCGCAGCCGTGGCTCATTGAGCAGTAATTGGACAGAGAAAAGCAGGTTCTAATCCTTTCAAACCAAGCTCTTGAGCTGCAGCAGCTGAAGGCTTCAGGCTGGCTGCTCTGGCTTTGGCAGGCTTTCAGAGAGTTATGTAAAGACTGTAGGTTTTAAATAAATCACAGAACATGCACTCAAAAATATCTGTAGCTGTAGGCTGATCTCCTTAATTTGCTTTCAAAGGCTGTGCTCCATCCTCTGACAATTCCAAACAGATCAATGCTTTACTGATGTAAATGAGCAAATCCCCAATAATATTCATAGATGCCTTGGTTCTGCTGGATCAGGAGGAGTTCAGCTGCTGCTGAAGGAAGCCTGCTAACAGAATATTGTTTGCTTGCATTCCTCAGCTCTGCACAGAGTGGCACCTCCATAGTCTGAATGTTCTAGCTGAGAGGCAAATGTGTCTTGTTTTCCACAGGTCCTTGTTTGCCTGGATGCCTCTGGACTGTTTTATCAGGTTAATGTTGGCTAAGTGATTTAGAAAGCTGCTTGACACTGTGAAGCAAGAGGTAACTCCAGCCACTTCCAAAGCAGTCAGCAGTGCTGGCTGGAAACCTTTTAGAGCATGAAGGGAGGTGCAAGTTGCAGTGATGCTGGAGATGTGCACAGCTGTGTTTGTCAGCAAACTTCCAGCTAAGGACTGAGGGAGTAAGGTCCAAGTGCTGCTGTGCATACAGGGTCTTGTGTCCTGCCCCAGCTCACAGGGTTGGTGGCTCTTCTGCCATATGCACATTGCTATTCCTCCTTGAAAGTCAGCTCATGACAAGTTCTGCACCAGGAGGCTGCTGGAACACTGCAACAGGTTGCCCAGGGAGGTGGTTGAGGCCCCATCCCTAGAGATATTCCAGGTGAGGCTGGACAGGGCTCTGATCTAGTGGTGGATGTCCCTGCTGAGTGCAGGGGGTTTGGACTTGGATGAGCTTTGGAGCTCCCTTCCAACCCAACCCCTTCTATGATTCATGGTTTCATAATTCACTGCATTCAATCTGGAGAGCTTGCATGCAGAGCTGGGAGCAGTGCTGAAGTCCTGTGTGGTTCCAAGGGCAATAGTTGGTGTTCTTCAGGAATAGTGAGTGAGCTCCCTCACCTCTGTGCCAGCCTGGGCATTTCCTGATGGCACCTCTGTGTGCAGGTGCCAGCCATTAAGCCCAGAGACTCACGAAGACCCATTAAGAGAGTTCTTCACTAACACAAGTCACAGAATGGTAGGGTTGGAAGGGACCTCTGTACATCATGAGTCCAACCCCCCCTGTCAACACAGGATCACCTGCAGGAAGTCCCACAGGAACATGTCCAGGCAGGTTTTGAATGCCTCCAGAGATGGAGACTCCTGCACCTCTCTGGGCAGCTCCTCCAGGGCTCCAGCACCCTGCAATTACAGAAGTTCCTCCTCATGGTTAGATGGAACCTCTTGTGCTCAAGTCCTGTCCCTGGGCACCACTGAGCAAATCCTGCTACCACCTCCCTGACACCCACCCTGGAAGGACTGATCAGCATTGATGAGGTCCCCCACACATCTGCTCTTCTCCAGACTAAAAAGCTCAGGTTGCAAACCCTCCTGCCCTTCTCCTGCAAGGATTCCCATTGATCAGAGCAAGAAAATTAATTAGAAAATGGATTAACTTTCTTTCTTTTTGGTAAAATGCTTCATTGTGACACAGGGGAGGGACAATAAAGTACCCAAGTCAATATGTTTACGTTTCCTATTATCTAATTAATTACAGTGCTTAGCAGACCTCTGTTAAGGAATGTAAATGAGGCCTTGGGTAAGGGTCCAAGGCAGACAGAGGTTCTTGGTGTGGGTCACACACAGAGCCTGTTCCCTCTCTGTCCTGGTGTGACAAAGCTCCTTGCTGTGGTTCTGTTGTATTGGGTCACACAGAGCTGCTCCCCATCAGTCCTGGTGTGACTGGCACTGTTAGTGCTCAATACTCCCCCAGGCTAATGTTGTCTCTGAGCAGTGTTTAATATCTTGGCAGGGTAGTTTGAAATGCCTCTTGTGTGGATTTTGAGCAGGGAAGTCATTGTGCCCTGTGCTCAGTGCTGGTTAGGCCACACCTTGAGTCCTGTGTCCAGTTCTGGACTCCTCAGGTCAGGAAAGAGGTTGAGCTGCTGGAAGGTGTCCAGAGAAGGGCAAGAAAGCTGGGGAGGGGTCTGGAGCACAGCCCTGTGAGGAGAGGCTGAGGGAGCTGGGGTTGCTTAGCCTGGAGAAGAGGAGGCTCAGGGGAGACCTTCTTGCTCCCTGCAACTACCTGAAAGTTCTTCCCAGTGAGAGAGATTGGCCCTTGGGATGTGCTGCCCAGGGAGGTGGTGGAGTCCCCATCCCTGGAGGTGTTCAAGAGGGGACTGGATGTGGCACTTGGAGCCATGCTTTAGTTGTCAGGTCAGGAGGTGCTGGGTGACAGATTGGACTTGATGATCTTTTCCAACCTTATTGATTCTATGATTCTTTGTGTGTTGTTATGGACTCAGAGCCTGAGGGCTGCTGTCTTATCATTTTGTCTTACAACATGAGGTTCTGAGCTGCAGCCAGAGCAGTGTGGGCAGCAGGGCAGCAGAGGGGATTCTGCCTCTTGGCTCTGCTCAGGTCTCACCTCCAATCCTGCCTCCAGTTCTGGTGTCCCCAGCAGAAGAAGGACACAGAGCTGCTGCCAGAGGAGGCCAGAGGAGGCCACAAGGATGCTCCAAGGGCTGGAGCAGCTCTGCTGTGAGGCCAGGCTGGGGGAGCTGGGGGTGTTCAGCCTGGAGAAGAGAAGGCTCCAGGGGGACCTTCAAAGTTGCTGAAGGGATCCTACAGGAAGGCTGCAGAGATACTTTTCCTGAGGGTGTCTGGAGACAGGCCAGGGGAGAATGGTTTGAAGCTGAGGGAGAGCAGGGTTGGACTGAAGCTGAGGAAGAAGTTCTTCGGTGTGAGGGTGGTGAGACTCTGGCACAGGTTGCCCAGAGAGGCTGTGGCTGCCTCCTCCCTGGGGGTGTTGAAGGCCAGGCTGGATGAGGCCTTGAGCAAGCTGGGCTGGTGGGAGGTGTCCCTGCCCTTGGCAGGGGGTTGGAGTAGATGATCTCTGAGGGTCCTTCCTGAGCCATTCTGTGCTTGTCTTCCTGTGTGCAGCTAACTGCTGACAGCAGGACAAAGCAGATGACAAACTCCTCATCTCGGGTCGCTCTGGGAGTGCTTTCTCCGTCCCGGTGAATGTCACGGGGCTGGATTCAGGAGATCACTGCACTCTTGCCAGCTCTTACTGCTGACTTCCACTGGAACTGCTGCCAAAACCAGCTCCTGAATGTCACCCTCTGCATAATGGCAGAGGGTGCTCAGCCCTGCAACACCGTTCAGCTGCAGGTAAAAAAAGGTTGTGGTGTTTGAAACAAACAAACAGCAAAAGAAGTCCCCCAAACACCCCCAAACAACACCCCCCCAAAAAGCCCAACCCACCAAGCCCCCAAAACCCTCAATCCAAACCCCAACCCTACAAATCCAAACAAAATCCCAAAGGAAACAAAACACTACCTGCCCCCCCCCCAAAATCTCAGCCAAACCAACAGCCTAAACAGCAACCCACCGAGAAACCCAACCAGGAGATTTTGGGGAGTTATAGATGTTTAGATGGAAAATGAAACCAGAATGGACTCCCACATGGTCCTGTTCCACCTCATGGCAAATGTGGAAGAGAAACAGGGAACATCTCTTAGTCTGGAGAAGAGGAGGCTGAGCGGTGACAGTGGCTCTCCACAACTCCCCAAGTGGAGGCTGGAGCTCGATGGCTGTTGGCCTCTTCTGCTAAGTTGCTAATGACAGGACAAGAGGCAATGTCCTCAAGTTGCACCAGGAGTGGTTCAGGTTGGAAATGAGGAAAAAAAATGTTTGCTGCAGGAGTGGTCGGGGTGGGCACAGGCTGCCCAGGGAGTGGTGGAGTCCCCTTCCCTGGAGGGGTTCCAGAAACCTTGGCCCTGGCACTTGGGCCATGTTTTGGGGGCCGTGGTGGTGCTGGGTTGATGGTAGGACTGGATGATGGTAGAGGCCTTTTCCAACTGAAACAGCCCTGTGATGCAGCTGTGAGCTGCTGAGCTCACCTGTGTGCTGTGGGTGTTAGACAACTTCCCCTTGTGTATGAGGGCCATGAAGATGGTCAGAGGGCTGCTGAACCTCCCCTGTGGGGACAGGCTGAGAGAGTTGGGGCTGTTCAGCCTGCAGAAGAGAAGGCTCCAGGGAGACCTCAGAGCAGCCTTCCAGGACCTGAAGGGCCTCCAGGAGAGCTGGGGAGGGACTTGTGCCAGGATGAGGGACAATGGCTTTGAGCTGGGAGAGGGGAGATTGTGACTGGAGATGAAGAAGAGATTCTTTGCAGTGAGGGTTGGGAGACACTGGCACAGGTTGCCCAGGGAGGTTGTGGATGGTGGAGGTGTTGAAGGCCAGGCTGGGCTGCTGGGTCATCTTGAAGGTCCCTTCCAACCTGAACCATTCTGTGAATCTCTGAAAATCAGAGCAGGGACACAGCTGCTCAGCCACTCCTGCCATGTGAATTTGTGCTTTGAAGTACAGCAAGTGCTTGGAAGCTCTTCTGTCCTCTCTGCTGGCTCTGCTGTTGTAACAAGGCCTCAGGTGCCATAGAGGACATCTTGGGCCAAAGCTTGGGCAGCTGTATGTCCTGTGGCCCTCTTCTTCCATGGTGGCTGCCTGCTGCTATCCCCCAGCTGCCAGCCCTTGGACACTCAGACACATGTTCAGTGTGTGTCTGAATCACAGAATGTCAGGGGCTGGAAGGGATAATCCAGTCCAACCCCCTGCCAGAGCAGGGGCACCCAGAGCAGCTCACACAGGAACACATCCAGGTGGGGCTGGAATCTCTCCTGAGAGGGAGACTCCACAGCCCCACTGGGCAGCCTGCTCCAGGGCTCTGGCACCCTCACAGGGACAAAATGCTTCCTCCTCTTCCCATGGCACTTCCTCTGCCTCAGCTTCCACCACTGCCCCTTGTGCTGGCACTGGGCAGCCCCCAGGACTGCAGGCAGCTCCAGGTAGCTCTCTCTTCTCTTGCAGGTGGGTTTTGAAGTTAGGCTTTTAAATTGCATTTCAAGTTTCTTTCTTTGTGTCATTTTGGTTGAGCTCTTTGCCTTCTTGTGTGCACCTCAGAAAGTCTGCTGGCTGTTGGGAAAGGAAACAGGATGGGGAACGTGGAGCCCACAGCAAAGAGCTGAGGGAGTCTGGTTCAGTGAACCTTTCTTTTCCTAATGATTTTAAGTGCTGTCTACAGCTCCTGTTTTCTTCTGAGTTCAGAAAAAGTACTTTAAAAGCCTCCTTGACATGAGGGCTAGCTGAGCTGCCAATTCAGGAAGAGCTTTCAAGAGCAAAGAGTCACATTGATGCTGGTTGAATCTGCAGTTCCTGCCCACCCACGCCGCCAAGTCCCTGCACATCACTTGGTGTTGCTTCCAGGAAGACATGGCTGCATCTAGAGGCTGGGAGTCCTCTGCAATTATCTTAGACTCTTTCCTTGCTGTCATTGTGAAAACCAAGAAATCACCCCAGACCCAAAACATCTGAGAGCAAAGGCAGCTAAAAGGACCAGCACTGTTCAAGGTCTTTATCAGCATCCTGGATGGGGGCACAGAGGGCACTGTCAGCAGGTTTGCTGATGACACCAAACTGGGTGGAGTGGCTGATACCCCTCAGGCTGTGCTGCCATTCAGCCAGACCTGGACAGGCTGAGAGCTGGGTGGGGAGGAATTGAATGAAGTTCAACAAGGGCAAGACTAGACTCCTGCATCTGGGAATGAACAACCCTGTGGAGCAGGAGAAGTTGGGGACTGAGCTGTTGGAGGGCAGCATAGGGGAAAGGCTCTGATGGTCCTGGTGGACAGAGGGATGTCCATGAGCCAGCAATGTGCCCTTGTGGCCAGGAAGGCCAAGGGCATCCTGGGGTGGATTAGAAGGGCTGTGCTTAGCAGGTTGAGAGAGGTTCTCCTGCCCCTCTGCTCTGCCCTGCTGAGGCCACAGCTGGAATCTTGTGTCCAGTTCTGGGCCCCTCAGCTCAAGAAGGAGCTCAGAGAACTGCTTGAGGTAGTCCAGCACAGAGCCCCAGAGCTGCTGCAGGCAGTACAACATCTCCCTGTGAGGCCAGGCTGAGGGAGCTGGGGCTTGGAGCAGAGGAGCCTGAGGGCTGCCCTCATGGCTGGGGATAAAGATGTGCAGGGCTGGAGCCAGGCTCTGCTCAGGGATGGCCAAGGACAGCACAAGGGGCACTGGGGGTAGGCTGGAGCAGAGGAGGTGCCAGGGGAACAGGAGGGAAACCTTTGTCCCTGTGAGGGTGCTGAGGCCTGGAGCAGGCTGCCCAGAGAGGTTGTGGAGTCTCCTGCTCTGGAGCCTTTCCAGCCCCAGCTGGATGTGTTCTGTGTGCCCTGCCCTGGGTGACCCTGCCCTGGCAGGGGGGTTGGACTGGATGATCTCTGGAGGTCCCGTCCAACCCCTAACATTCTGTGACTATGAACTGGATGATCTCTGGAGGTCCCTTCCAACCCCTAATATTCTGTGACTATGAAAGATGTTTGAAGTCCTGAGCCAGCAGCTGCTTAGCTGCTGTGCTGTGTTTTGTGTTGTGCTGTTGGAGGCATTGGTTGGGTGCCACAGGCAGTCTGGAGAGCTCTTTTCCAAGGTGTACCCCAGGAAGCTTTATTTCAGCTGCTCTCTGGGTTTGGTCTGTGAGCTGAGCAGCCCTTGCCTGCTGCAGTGCAGCCACAGCTGAGAGTCCTGCCAGGTGTCTGAGTAGTGAATGCTCTGCTGGAAGTCCAAGCTGCATAGCTGTACCCTGGGGCCTGCAGTCTGCTGTGTCTGTGTGCATCACACCCTGCCTGCTCCAAACCCCTCAGCCCTGCCGAGTGCTGGAGCTGTTGGGAAGATGTTTTCCTGACTGACCTTAGGTGTGGGAGGCTTTGAATGGTGCTCTCAGGGGAGTGGGTGAGCTTCAGAAGCTGCTCTACGTGATCCGCCTTGAGCCGATGGTTGGACCTGATGATCTTAGAGGCCTTTTCCACCTTTAGTGATTCTCTGAGTGACATGAAGCTGCTGGAGTGGGTCCCCAGGAGGCCACCAAGATGAGGAGGCTGCAGAACCTCCCCTGTGGGGACAGGCTGGGAGAGCTGGGGCTGTTCAGGCTGGAGAAGATAAGGCTCCAGGGACACCTCAGAGCAGCCTGCCAGGAGCTGAAGGGCTCCAGGAGAGCTGGGGAGGGACTTGTGACAGGGGCTGGGAGTGCCAGGATGAGGGACAATGGCTTTGAGCTGGGAGAGGGGAGACTGAGACTGGAGATGAGGAAGAAATTGTAGAGGGGGGGAGGAGTGAGACACTGGCACAGGTTGCCCAGGGAGGCTGTGGCTGCCTCCTCCCTGGAGGTGTTGAAGGCCAGGCTGGATGAGGCCTTGAGCAAGCTGTGCTGGTGGGAGGTGTCCCTGCCCATGGCAGGGGGCTGGAACTGGCTGATTTTGAAGGTCCCTTCCAACCCATGAAACTGTGAACCCTATGATTGTGCACAAAGGAGGGAGGGCAATTGATTTCTTGTTAAAAGAAACAGAACTGTTCTTCTTGGAGGATGAACCCAGTATGAGGGCACATTTTCATCTGGAACTTCTCTATTTCCCCTTGCATAGAGTCAGGGAGTCGCTTCGGTTGCCACACACCTCTAAGGCCTTTGACTCCAACCACCAACGATCATCCAGGTGCCCACAGTCAAAACTGGGGGTGGGAAGGCAGGAATTCAGTCCCATTCTTGTCACTTATCACAGTCATTTCTGACCCCAGCTGAAGGGCAAGATGCTAACCTGCATGTTGGCCAACCTCTGTTGCCTGAGCTGTGCAGCACTGTTGTCCAACCGCTGGGAGGGGTCTTTGGTACCATGGAATCTTCCTCAATAATGAAGATGTCCTCACCTGTGGATTAGCAGCTTCTGGTTGCTAATTAACACTGGGTGCCCTCTGCTGCTCTGCCTGCTAATGGGGGCTACATGAGATCCTGGAAACCGCAGAACTGCTTCCTGTGAGTGTTTCTGCAGCTGACACTTATTTGCATTCAATAATAATTACAGGTTAGGGGAGTTAGGATCTCCTATGCATATCTCTTTCTGTGAACCTCATTTACATCTCAGGCTTCAGATGGAAGGCTAATAATAGTGCAGGCATTCTTTAACACTCCTCCCTAAAATTAGCCTTTCCTGTCTAGGTTTGGACACTAATTGCTTGGAATGAAAACATTAAAGTGTTCCCTTCACACTCACAGATCTTGACTTCAGTTTATGAAGCAGTTGCCTATAGCAGCAAAATGCTGGATCTCAGATCCTAGAAGGACTTCTTCCAGTTGAGTGTTTCCAAAGCTGGCTTGGGTTTGCAACCTGAAGCTCCTCTAGGTCTGTCCTCTAACACTGTATTCAGACTTGATCAAGATGATGCCAGCCAGAAGAATGACATTCCTGGCACTGACTGCTGAAGAGGTGCAGCCTTGCAGGTTTCCTTGGCAATCTGGCAGGGTAATTGGTTTTGAAAACTGGATGAGAGCCCTGCCAGCATCCTGCAAGGCTGGGAGCACACACAGGGGAATAACACAGTGTGCAGGTGTCTGAGGGAGGTGGGGGGGGAAGGCAAGACCGCACCTGAGGAAGGAGTTCTGCGGTATGGGGGTGGTGAGACTCCGGAACAGGTTGCCCAGGGAGGTTGTGCTCCCTCCCTGGAGGTGCTCAAGGCCAGCTTGGATGAGGCCTCCATCAACCAAGTCTAGTTGAGAGGTGTCCCTGCCCGTGGGAGTGGGGTTGGAGCAGCTGATCTCTGAGGTCCCTTCCAACCGGAGCCGTTCTGTGATTCCATGAATAGGGAAAAGATGTTAGCCCCAATCTGTTTGGAAGTTGCAGAGGTTTAGAGCCTGCTGGTGTTTCACTTCCTCAGACTAGCAGCTGGGGAGCACCGAGGACGGATCCTGTCACCTGCTGGTTTCTTTGGACCTGTAGCCCCTGTGCTGCTCGCTGTCGTCCCACAAGCCTCAGGTTTGATTGCAGAGCAGCGCTGGCTGACAGTTGAGCTTGATCTTCAAGTTTCTGTGTTGTAATCTCCTTAGATCTCTGGTGGAAGAGGAGGACCCTCATATGAAAGTGTCTCTCGGGGGCAGCGATATGGGCGTCTCTGCCCACCTGCAGGCGGCGAAGACAGGGACCACCAGGTTCTTCACCAGCAACACTCACAGCTCCGTGGTGTTACAGGTAACTGCACCTCCTTCTGCCACTGCTGCTCTGTGCTGAGGGGCTGGGCTGCTCCCAACAATGCCTTTACTTAAGAGAACTGATCAGCCCTACTCATTCCTAACAAGCCCCAAAACTACTGCCTGGCATTGGGGCTGTGGAGCCTCCCTCTCTGGAGATATTCAAACCCCACCTGGATGCGTTGCTGTGTGAGCTGCTCTAGGTGACCCTGCTCTGGCATTGGGGTTGGACTGGATGAGCTTTTGAGGTTACTTCCAGCCTCTACCATTCTGGGATTCTGTGATTGTTCTGTGCTGACAGTGCTCACAAGCAGGCATGGCTTCTAACTTCTTGCCCTGCAGACTAATGGTTTGACTTTTAGCAACAACCTAGAACAAAACCTTTGGCCTTTTGCTTGGTTTGTATCCCTGTGCACTCTCAGTTTGCTGAGAGGTAGCATTGTGCCAGCTAGGAAGTGACAGCTGTGTAAAGAAACTGGAATAGAATCATGGCTGGCAGCCCAGAAGGCAGCCATGTCCCAGGCTGTATCACAAAGCAGGGAGAGCAGCAGCACAGGGAGGGGATTCTGCCCCCCTGCTCTGCTCAGACCCCACCTGCAGCACTGCCTCCAGCTCTGGGGCCCCCAGTGCAAGAAGGACCTGGAGCTGCTGGATTTGGTTCACAGAAGGTCACCAAGATGATCAGAATGTTGGAGAACCTCCCCTGTGGGGCCAGGCTGGGAGAGTTGGGGCTGTTCAGCCTGGAGAAGAGAAGGCTCCAGGCAGACCTCAGAGCAGCCTTCCAGGACCTGAAGGGCTCCAGGAGAGCTGGGGAGGGACTTGTGACAAGGGCTGGGAGTGCCAGGCTGAGGAACAATGGCTTTGAGGTGGGAGAGGGGAGACTGAGACTGGAGATGAGGAAGAAATTCCTTAGAGTGAGGCTGGGGAGACTCTGGCACAGGTTGCCCAGGGAGGCTGTGGATGTCCCCTCCCTGGAGGTGTTGAAGGCCAGGCTGGATGAGCCCTGAGCAAGCTGTGCTGGTGTGAGATGTCCCTGCCATTGCAGGGGGGTGGAATTGGATGATCTTTAAGGTCCCTTCCAACCCAAACCCTTCTGTGAGACAAACACTTGCACCACCCTCTGTGTGGAGGCTGCCTTCGTGGTGTGGAGAGGTCCATGCTCCTTGGTCATGGCCCTGGGATGGCTGAACCCTGTCAGACAGGCTTGGTGGAATGTCCTGTGCTGGCTCTGGTTCTGGGGCACTACCATATGGCAGAGCATTAATGGATGGAAGTGCTCTCCTCTCTGAACCTTGATGAATTTAGCAGTGGACTAATTTGCTCTTGTTTCTGCTGGAGCTTTTGCACACAGAGTGCAGCTCACTGCTTGCTGCTTTGCAGTGCCAGTCCCACAGGAGTGCAAATGATTCACAGATGGTTTGGAAGGGACCTTAAAGATCAATCCCCCTGCCATTGGCAGGGATACCTCCCCCTAGCCCAGGTCACTCAAGGCCTCATCAAGGCCCCTGGAGGCCTCATGACACCTGTATGGCATGGCTCATTGGAGAGCTGCCACTTGTTTCTTTGAGTTGCTGCCTGAATAGCCAACATCTGGGGACAAAAAGTTGACATTTTAGGTTTTAGTTGAGAGAGGACAGCAATGCTGTTCTTCCAGTTTCTGTGACTTGGGTGTCTGCAGAACTCTGCCCCCTTGGAACACTGCACAAAGCCTTCAGAGCTTATTTCTTCATTCCTTTTTTTCCCCTTCACACTTTGAGCAATTGAAGAAGCAGGAGTTAAGAGTCCTTGTTTGTAGGAACTCCAGGCAAGTCTTGGAGATGCATTAGCTTGATAGAGAGAGACCTTAGAGCTACATTCAGGTATCTGAAGGGGACCTAAAGGCAGGCTGGGGATGGACTGTTTAGAAGGGCTTATGGAGATAGGAAGAGAGGCCATGGTTTGAAACTGGAGCAGAATGGATTTAGGCTGGACAGCAGGAGGAAGTTCTGCACAGTGAGAGTGGTGAAATACTGGAACAGGCTGCTGGATGTGGTTGAGGCTCCATCCCTGGAGACATTCAAGGTCAGCCTGGCTGTGTCCCTGGGCAGCGTGATCTGGTTGGAGGTGTCCCTGCTGCCTGCAGGGGGGTTGGAAAAGCTGCCCTTTGAGAGTCCCTTCCAGCCCAAAGCAATCTGTGACTCTCTGGTATTATCTTGTCTTTGGCTTCTGACTTATTTGGCCTAATCACTCATTTTTATATTTGCACTCTGTTCCTTGTGACAAATTAGGATCTTAACTTCTGCTTAGCTCTGCAGTTTTAAAAGTACAGCCTCACTGCAAGGTAGCTTAGATTGAAACCATGTGGGCTGGTGCCCAGGCTTCTTTTAAGTGTTAAATCCATAAAGAAAATATTTCCATTCTTAGTAGTGCCAGCAAGCCATCAGCCATGCCCAGCTGAAGGAAATTGTTTCATGTTTGAGCTCCTGTCCTGCAGTGCATGAAGGAGGTGAATATTCCACACATCTTCCAGTACCTCCAGCCAGGCAGAGCTTGAGGGAAAGATCTTACTGTGGGATGCTGTTGTGGGTTGCTGTAGATGCACTGTGCCCAGCTCTGGAGCCCACAGGAAGGATATGGACCTGATGGAGAGGGTCCAGAGGAGGCCACAAAAGTGATCAGAGGGCTGGAGAACCTCTGCTGTGGGGACAGGCTGGGGGAGCTGGAGGGTGTTCAGCCTGCAGAAGAGAAGGTTCCAGGGAGACCTCCTAGCAGCCTGCCAGGACCTGAAGGGGGCTACAGGAAGGCTGCAGAAGGACTGTTTGCAAAGGCCTGCAGGGACAGGACAATGGCAATGGTTTGAAAGGAGAGGAGATTTAGATTGGCTGTTAGGAACAAGTTCTGCACCAGGAGGGTGGTGGAACACAGGAACAGGTTGCCCAGCGAGGTGGCTGAGGCTCCGTCCTTGGAGGTGTTGAAGGCCAGGCTGGGTAAGGCCTTGAGCAACCTGGTCCATTGCTTTTCTTCCTAATCTCCAGTCTCACTGTCTTGGTGTTCTTTTGGAGCCACAGTCCATATGTACATGAGGATACCTAAGGGGGAGGAGAGAGGCTCCTGCTTCCCTCCCAAAGCTCTCCGTGGTGCTGTTGTTGTTGCAGGGGTTCGACCAGCTGCGCGTGGAGGGCTTGCTCTGTGACGTGACTCTTGTTCCTGGCGATGGGGATGAAGTCTTTCCTGTTCACAGAGCAATGATGGCCTCTGCAAGTGACTACTTCAAGGCTATGTTCACAGGTGGTGTTTCAGTTGAATACTGCATGCTGCTACCTCCCAGCCGCCATCACTTCGACACGGACGCACGTTCAGTGTCCAAAGCTCTTCTGTCCTCTCTGCTGGCTCTGCTGTTGTAACAAGGCCTCAGGTGCCATAGAGGACATCTTGGGCCAAAGCTTGGGCAGCTGTATGTCCTGTGGCCTCTTCTTCCATGGTGGCTGCCTGCTGCTATCCCCCAGCTGCCAGCCCTTGGACACTCAGACACATGTTGAAGCCCTGGTGAAGCCCTGGAATGGGTTGTGCAGGGAGGTGGTTGGGGTCCCGTCCCTGGAGGTGTTTAAGCCCAGGCTGGGTGAGGCTCTGGCCAGGCTGCTCTAGTGTGGGGTGTCCCTGCCCATGGCAGGGGGGTTGGAATAAGATGATCCTTGTGGTCCCTTCCAACCCTGACTGATTCTATGGTACTATGTTCAGTGTGTGTCTGAATCAGCCCAGGGCTGCACACAGCTCCACGTAGCTGTGCCCTCTCTACTCCTGCTGCTGGCTTTTGAAGTTCTGCTTTTAAATTGCCTTCCAGTTTTCTCTGAGCTTATGGCATGATCTTAATCCAAATGATGATGGAAACTTCCCTCCCTGTCTTTTTTCCAGGAGGAATGAAGGAGCAGGATTTAATGTGCATCAAGCTTCATGGTGTGAACAAAATAGGCCTCAAGAAGATCATTGATTTCATTTACACTGCAAAACTTTCCCTTAACATGGACAACCTTCAGGACACTCTGGAAGCTGCCAGTTTTTTTGCAGATTTTACCTGTTTTAGACTTCTGTAAAGTGTTTCTTATCTCTGGGGTAAGACTTGCTGCTTGTTTCACATTTACAACCCTTTAAGCCTCCAGGGTTGGGGTTGATGGTTGGTTTGGGGGGGTTTGTTTTTTTGGTTGGCTTTGTTTGTTTGCTTGCTCTCAGTTTGGTTTGTGGCTTTGGTTTTGGTGAGGCAGTGACTGTGGAGTGCTCAAAGTCTCAACCTTGCCATTATGCAGGATTTGGGTTCACAGATGGGTTTTCTTTGTAGCTCTCTGAAAATCTCTGTGGGGTTTTTCCCCACCTGAGTCTGATGCACTGTGTGAATGTGATGTGATGCCAGTGGTACAGCACCTCGAAATCCTCATCATTCCAAAGCACCTCGCAGTGATGATAGCAGCCCCTCAGAATTGTTGTTTCCCAGGCTCCTCACTGGGTTTCATAGTTCATGCCCTCACAGTCTGTGGCCTTCCTGTCACAGGGTAGGGCTGGGCTGGCCACTAAATGAGTGACAGAAGAGAATCATAGAATCAATGAGGTTGGAAAAGACCTCAGGGATCAAGGCCAACCTGTCACCCAACACTTCATGACACCTCAACCATGGCACCAAGTGCCTCATCCAGGCTCTTCCTAAACACCTCCAGGGATGGGGACTCCACCACCTCCCTGGGCAGCACATTCCAATGGCTAACAACTCTTGTTGGGAAGAACTTCCTCCTCACCTCCAGCCTAAACCCCCCTGGCACAGCTTGAGACTGTGTCCTCTTGTTCTGCTGCTGGCTGCCTGGCAGAAGAGACCAACCCCCAACTGGCTACAACCTCCCTGCAGGGAGTTGGAGAGAGCAAGAAGGTCTCCCCTGAGCCTCCTCCAGGCTAAGCAACCCCAGCTCCCTCAGCCTCTCCTCACAGGGCTGTGTTCCAGACCCCTCCCCAGCTTTGTTGCCCTTCTCTGGACACCTTCAAGTGTCTCAATGTCCTTCTTAAACTGAGGAGCCCAGAACTGGACACAGGACTCAAGGGGTGGCCTAACCAGTGCTGAGCAGAGAGCACAATGACCTCCCTGCTCCTGCTGGCCACACTCTTCCTGATGCAGGCCAGGATGCTGTTGGCCTTCTTGGCCACCTGGGCACACTGCAGGCTCATGTTCAGCCTACTGTCCACCAGTACCCCCAGGTCCCTCTGACCTCCTTGCTCTGCTGGGAGTAAGGGAGAGGAACTTGTGAAATGGAAAAGCAGACTGAAACTAATTTAGTGAAAGGAATAGCAATAAAATGAAATAGATCCAAATCCATGAAAACCAATATTGAGCCCAACCCCCCTGATGGCAGCTTGTCACCTCACCACTCTTTTCATAGTACCATAGTATCAGTCAGGGTTGGAAGGGACCACAAGGATCATCCAGTTCCAACCCCCCTGCCATGGGCAGGGACACCCCACACTACAGCAGCCTGGCCAGAGCCTCATCCAGCCTGGCCTTAAACACCTCCAGGGACAGGGCCTCAACCCCCTCCCTGCACAACCCATTCCAGGGCCTCACCACTCTCCTGGGGAAGAACTTCCTCCTCACCTCCAGCCTCAATCTCCCCACCTCCAGCTTCATTCCATTCCCCCTAGTCCTATCACTGCCTGAGAGCCTGAGCAGTCCCTCCCCAGCCTTCCTGTAGCCCCCTTCAGATCCTGGAAGGCCACAATGAGGTCCCCTGGGAGCCTTCTCTTCTCCAGCCTGAACAGCTCCAACTCCTTCAGTCTGTCCTCACAGGAGAGCTGCTCCAGCCCTCTGCTCCTCCTCCTGGCCCTGCTCTGGACACCTTCCAGCACCTCCACATCCCTCTTGCAATAGGGGCTCCAGAGCTGGAGGCAGTACTGCAGGTGGGGTCTCAGCAGGGCTGAGCAGAGGGGGAGAATCCCCTCCCTTGCCCTGCTGGCCACACTTCTCCTGCTGCAGCCCAGGCTCTGATTGGCTTTCCGGGCTGCAAGTGCACCCTGAGAGCTCCTGGGGAGCTTCTCCTCCCAGCACCCCCAAGTCTCTCTCCTCAGGGCTGCTCTCCAGCCAGGCCCTGCCCAGCCTGGATTTGTGCCTGGGGTTGCCTCCACCCAGCTGCAGGACCCTGCCCTTGGTCTTGTTATGCTCATGCTGTGCCAGAAGTCCCAGGCTGGACTCAGCAGCAGATGGAAACCAAATTCAGACTTGGATTGTGGAACTGGATTCAGGAATTCATGGATCAGGGTGGAAGGCAGAATGGACAGAGCTCTTCAGGTCCTGGCCATGGAAGAAGGCAAAGAGAAGAGGGCTTAACCCTGGTGATCCCTCAGCTTTATACTGGGATGGAATCCTTGTTGGTCAGTTTAGGGTCACCTCTCCTGTCCCTTCCTTTCACCAGGTGCAGCCTTTTTGCTCTGCACCCCAGCATGGTGCCCTTGATCTGGACCCCAGTCCTTAGGACAGCCTGGGATCACTGAGGGTTGCCACTGCTGGAAGCAGCCACTGCAGAAAGTGCTGCTGACTGCAGGCAGTGCAGCTCCTGGGCAGAGACTCAGCTGGAAGGTGGCACCACTGAACAGCACCAGCTCTGGTCTGACTCAAGCAGCCACTTCCATAGGGAAGCTATTGGTGAGTTGAACTGGGGAAAAGCAACAGAGTGAGCTGCTGGTGCTATCTGCTAAGGACTTGCTTGGAACCTTTGTGTTTTGAGGAACAAAGCCCACAGCTGTCATGATCATCACAGAGACCTTGGCATCTTTCTTGTCTGCCAGTGACCATGGTCAGGTGCTTAGAAAAACATCCTCTGAAGGGACTGCCGAGCTCTGGGTTGCATGAGAGGAGCAGCCAGGTGCTGGCTGCCACATTCAGAGTGCAGGTCTTAGGAGGAGTGGCTGAAGGAGCTGGGGTGGTTGAGTCTGTTGACTGAGGGGAGACCTCATTGCTCTCTACAGCTACCTGAAAGGAGACTGCAGTGAGGTGGGGCTTGGGCTCTTCTCCCTAGTCTCAGGTGATAGCAGGAGAGGCAATGGCCTGAAATTGTGCCAGGGGAGGGTTGGGTTGGAGGTTAGGAAAAATGTGTTTGCTGCAAGAGTGGTCAGGGACTGGCACAGGCTGCCCAGGGAGGTGGTGGAGTCCCCATGCCTGGGAGGTGTTCAAGAGATGTGTGGAGAGTGCACCTGGGGCCATGGTTTAGTGGGCATGGTGGTGTTAGGTCAATAATTGCTCTGGGTGATCTTAGAGGCCTTTTCCAACCCCACCAAGTCTGTTTCTGTCATTTACTGGAACTGGAACTGGCTTTGAATGCCTGCTCAGCAATATTTCTTTCCCAATCACCAGCATAAGAGCTTTTGTAAACAGGGGACAGCCCTCAGAGCTGCAGCCCTCTCATCTTCTACCGGTAGCAGTGAGTTGCATGAGCAAGACTCGAGCAGCATGATTGCTCTTGTGCAGCTGGGACAGTTTGTCCTGCAGAGCAGCACACTGCAGCTCAATGCAGCACAGTCTGTTCATGGCTTACAGCTGCCCTGATCATTTTTATTCATTAGAAAGATTAAAATCTCAGGTCCTGACCTCACTGTCTGGGGAGAGGGAACTTTGATGACAACCTTTTTTCCTCCTCCTTCCCTTCCCCTTTCCAGGCTTGGTGCATAGCTTACTTTTGAGGCTGTGCTGAGCAGAGGCATGGCATGCTCCCTTCACACTGGATGGCAAACCAATCTCTCACTGTTTGCTGGTGTTCCAAAGGAGAGCTGTGGCAGGTTCTCCTTGGGAAGTGGGAACTGGCTTCTAGTGAAAGCTGTTTCCTGGCTTATGCCAGCATGGATGAAAAAAGGCAGGTGAGGAAAGAGATGTGACAGGGCAGCCTCAGGCACAATTCCAGGCTGGGTGAGGAGTGGTTTGAGAACAGCTAGAGGAGAAGGCCTTGGGGATGTCAGGTGGTGACAAAGTCCCCAGGAGCCAGCAATGGTCCCTGGCAGCCCAGCAGGCAGCTGTGTGCTGAGCTGCAGCCAGAGCAGGGAGAGCAGCAGCACAGGGAGGGGATTCTGCCCCTCTGAATAGAATCATAGAATAGAATTAACCAGGTTGGAAGAGTCCTTTTGAGATCATCGAGTACAACCTATCACCCAACATCATCTAATCAATTAAACCATGGCACCAAGTGCCTCATCCAGGCTCTTCTTAAACACCTCCAGGGATGGTGACTCCACCCCCTCCCTGGGCAGCACATTCCAATGGCCAGTCTCTCTTGCTGGGAAGAACTTCTTCCTAACATCCAGCCTAAACCTGCCCTGGCACAGCTTGAGACTGTGTCCTCTTGTTCTGGTGCTGGGGGCCTGGGAGAAGAGCCCAACCCCCACCTGGCTCCAACCTCCCTGCAGGGAGTTGCAGAGAGCAAGAAGGTCTCCCCTGAGCCTCCTCTTCTCCAGGCTAAGCAACCCCAGCTCCCTCAGCCTCTCCTCACAGGGCTGTGCTCCAGACCCCTCACCAAACCCCTCTGCTCTGCTCAGACCCCACCTGCAGCACTACCTCCTGCCCTGGGGCCCCCAGCACAAGAAGGACCTGGAGGTGCTGGAGAGGGTCCAGAGGAGGCCACCAAGATGATCAGAGAGCTGGAGAACCTTTCCTGTGAGGACAGGCTGAGAGAGTTGGGTCTGTTCAGCCTGGAGAAGAGAAAGCTGGGAAGGGTATCCAAGTGAATTACAGCACTTGGGCAAGGCCTAAGCTGCAGGAGAAGGGGATGTGATGCTGTAATTAAAGACAACAATTGAAAGCAGTGGAAATTGATGTCTGGGCTGTACCCATAAGAGCATGGGATTCCTTCTGCAGGTCATCTCTGTAACAGCAAACTCTCAGATACTGACATCTCAGTGTTTGTAAGTGGTCCTGCTGCTGGAGTCTGGTTAGCTGAGAATGGACCAAGATGGTCTCTGCTTCCATCATGTGTCCAGTTCTGGGGTGCCCAGTTCAAGAGGGGCAGGGATACACCAGAGGGTGTGCAAGGGAGGCTGTGAGGAGCATGAAGGGACTGCAACATCTGTGTGATGAGGAGAGGCTGAGAGCCCTGGGGCTGTTTAGCCTGGACAAGAGAAGGCTGAGAGGAGATCTGATCAGTGTCTATCAATATCTGAAGGGTGGGGGGCAGGAAGGGGCCAGGCTCTGTTCTGTGGTGTCCTGTGAGAGGATAAGGGGCAGTGGCCACAAACTGCAACACAGAAGGTTTTGCTTGAACTTAAGGAGAAACTTCTTTGGTGTGAGGCTGCTGGAGGCCTGGAGCAGGCTGCCCAGAGAGGTTGTGGAGTCTCCTGCTCTGGAGACTTTCAAACCCCACCTGGATGTGTTCCTGTGCAGCCTACCCTGGGTGACCCTGCTCTGGCAGGGGGGTTGGACTGGATGATCTTTCAAGGTCCTTTCCAACCACTGACATTCTGTGATTCATAGTCATACAATCATAGAATTGTTTTGCTTTGAAAAGACCTTTAAGACCACTGAGGCCAACCATGCTCTGACTTCTTCTGACCCTACCCAGATCATTCACCCTCTCAGGCTCATGTTGCTCCTCAAACACTTTCCCCTGGGTGCTTCTACTGCTCTCTCTTTTGCCATTTACTGTGCAACCAACCTGACTAAAACCTTGAAACAACCAGCAGCAGCCCTCAGGATCAACTCTAAAGCCTGTGAATGCTCAGCACTGCCCAACTTCATCTCCTCATGGCCAGCTCCCCCCACTTGACAAGAGGCCAATGGACAAAGTGCTGGGCAGCAGGGCCAGGGAGACTAAGAACAAGGAACTGCTTTAAGGCCTTTATAAAAGAAGAGCCAGGTGAGACAGGAGAAGAGGAGCACAGAAGCATTCCAAGAAATAACCAAAGCTCTTCTCTCCCTGCCAGCCACAAATCCCCAGGGCCCCCAGGGCCAAGGCTGCCTGCAGGGTGCTGTGCTCTGCAGAACCCAGGCCTAAGCCAGCACCAAGCCACAGTGTGCAGGAGTTGCCCTGGGACTGGTCTGGGGCACTTTGGGATCTGACACTGGGCTCAGCTCTGCCAGCCACCAGGAATTCCCTTGCTCCAAGGCAGGGCTGCTGCTGGTTCTGTTTTCCAAGCTGGGCACATCTCTGTGCTGTTGTTTCTGGACTTCTGCAGGTGGAAGCCCACTGAAACATGGAGGAGTTCAGGGATGGAAGCTCTTCTACACACCCTGGGAAGTGCTTCCCCTCCACTGGGCACTGCTGAGGCCACAGCTGGAGTCCTGGGCTCATTTTTGGGCTCCTCACTCCAAGGAGGACATCGAGGTGCTGGGGCAGGTCCAAACCAGAGCAACCAAGCTGGTGGAGGGTCTTGAATACAATTGCTGTGAGGAGCACTGAGGAATGGGCTTTAGTGCAGAAGAGTGGCTGAGGGGAGAGTTCTCATCTGCACCTCCACTGGAGTGTTAGGAAGAGCCTGGTGAAGCCTGTGCCAGGATTAGTGAGGTGCTGGTTATAGGTTGGACTCGATGATTCAAGGTGCTTCCACCTGGTTCATTCCATTCATCCTGCCATTAATTCATATTCCATTCCTTCATTCCATTCCATTCATTCCTTCCATTCCATCAGAGGAGGTGAAGGCAGGTGGGGGTTGGTCTCCTCTCACGTTCAGCAAGGGACAGGACTTGGTGTCAAAGCTTCTCTCGTGCTGATAACACAAAAGTGTTGGCTCAAGAGGAAATGGCTTCAGGTTGCACAGGGCAGGTTCAAGTTGGATGTTAGGAACAATTTCTTCCCAGCAAGGGCTCTCAGGCACTGTCCCAGGCTGCCCAGGGAGGTGCTGGAGTCACCATCCCTAGAGGGGTTTCAAAGCTGCATGGATGTGGTGCTGAGGGCTGTGGGTTAGTGGCAGTGGCTCAGCAGCTTTGGTGGATTGTGAGCTCTGGCTGAGCTTGGACCTGATGATCTCAAAGGCCTCTTCCAAGCTCAGCAGCTCTCTGGTTCTAGCAGTCATTGAAGCAGAGAAAGGTAGAGAGCTAAATGTTTTGTGGTGCCAAGCTCGAGAACTCAGCTCTGTTGGGGATGTTATTTCTCCCGAGTTGCTCTCCAGGGGTCTCCTGCTTCCAGTCACTTTGCTCTGTGCCCAGTTTGGCAGCCTTTTACAGGCAGAAGTTCTTAGGAGAGCTTGGGAAGTGATTGCTTTTACATTTCAAAGCATTAATTCAACTGCTTTCTCAGGAAAGTGCTTTGGCTTTTACATTTGGCTTTCCAGGCTGTATTAAGGCTGTGCTGTGCTTGACCTTTATTTTATGGAAAGCTCTTTAGTGTTTTCTGGAACTTCTGCTTTGTAATGAGCAATTACAATGAGTAATGGGAATGAGCAGCTCTGCTCAGTAGTCAAAACCCAAGGAAAATAAGGTGTAGTGAAAATTCCTGCCTTGTGATGAAGTTGTTGGGCTGTTGGAACAGTTACAGCTTCTAGCTCTCTCTGCATGATTGTAGGTGCTAGGTATTGGCTTCACTCTATAGCCAGATTTGGTCTGATACTTCCAGTCCTCTGTCTCATGGATTCACAGATTTATTGAATGCTTTAGGTTGGAAGGGACCTTAAAGACCATCCAGTTCCAAGCCCCCTGCTATGGGCAGGGACACCTCCCACCAGCCCAGGTTTATGTTGGGTGGGAGTTTTCACAAGAGAACACAGAATCACTGGGCAGCTTTGGTCCAAGCTCATCCAGTCTGAGCTTCAACCTAGCACTGAAAAGTCAACACTAAACCACAGACTCACAGGAACATTCAGGTTGGAACAGACCCTCAGGATCAGCAAGTCTTTTCTGGCAGCAGCTTCTCACCAGGGGAGGCAGGCAGGCCTCATTTGGATAGAATTAAGCAATCTGAAGAAGACTCAAAGCTTTGGCAGGCCCAGGGGATGCTGCTCTGCACTCCTCCTGCAGTGCCATCTGTGATGCTGCTGGAGGAGGACACAGGTATCTACCACTTCTCTGGCAGCAGCTTCTCACCTGTCCTAAGGTTGATTGCAGCAGCACTCAGCAGCAGTGGGGGATGTCCCAAAGCCCAGGACCTGCATTTTCTGACATTACTCCTAGAATGCAGCTTGCTTCTGTAGAACTCAGAGCTGACTCAGGGCTAAGTGAAACTGAGTCCTGACTCGTTTTGGCCCCAGTGTAGCAAGGAGCCACTTCAGAGTAAGCTCCTCTGGAAGAGGTCCTCCACAGACTCACAGAAACATTCAGGTTGGAAGAGACCCTCAGGTCACCAGTCCAACCCAGAGCCCTGCTCTGCAAGGTTCACCCCTAAACCATAGCCCCAAGCACCACATCCAAACCACCTTGAAACACAGCCAGGCCTGGGGACTCCACCACCTCCCTGGGCAGCACATTCCAACCCCTGACCAGTCTGGATGGGGAAATGCTTCCCAATGTCCAGTCTAATCACCAGGTCCACAGGCTGCTGGAACAACCCCCCCCAGGGATGGTGACTCCAGCACTGCCCTGGGCAGCCTGTTCCAGTGTTTGAGAACCCTTCCAGTGAGGAAATATTTCCTGATCTCTAACTTTCCTAATACCTAACTCCTGAGAGTCTACCACACATTCATCTTAGGCAGGACCTATTGTGGGATTAGTGTTCCTGGAGATGAAGAATAAGATTTGGAGGCTTTGACTGGATGAAGGTTGTTCTGGATGTGTGAAAGAAGACTTTGGGTGACTGCAGATTTTAATACAGGACAGGCTGGGTCAGTTTCTAGTGTAAACAGAAATCTCCTCTTCCCATCCTCATCAGACTTTTGAACTGTCTGGTGGGAGAGGGCAACAATCAGATTGAGTTCTACAGTGTTAAATCCTGGTAGCCTTTGTCAGGACCTGTAGGTCATTTGAAGATTGCAGTCCTCACTCTTTATGCTCTTTACAAATAACCATGAGGTTCAGAAGCTTGCATTCTTTTGGCATTACAAATATGAGGAGAAGCAGAGTCTTGGATGTTGTCAGCATTGAGTAGGACTGACACGTGCAGAGACTTCATCCGTGAGTGAAGCTGGGGGGAGAAGAAGGAGACTGAGTGCAAAGGAGCTGCAGTTCCCAGCAGGCAGTGCTTGGAAGTTGGCTTGCTTTGAACATGTACCACAGAGCTGGCTGGCTGCACTGGAGACCCACTGAAAGTTGTGTGCTGTGCATTGATGGAGTCACAGAAGGGTTTATGTTGGAAGGGACCTAAAAGTTCAGTTCCAGCCCCCTGCCATGGGCAGGGACACCTCCCACCAGCCGAGGTTGCTCAAGGCCTCCTCTAACCTGGCCTTCAACACCTCCAGGGAGGAGGCAGCCACAGCCTCCCTGGGCAACCTGTGCCAGAGTCTCCCCAGCCTCACTGCCAACAATTTCTTCCTCATCTCCAGTCTCAATCTCCCCTCTCCCAGCTCAAAGCCATTGTGCCTCACTCTGTCCCTCCCAGTCCTTGTCCTGGCACTCCCCAGCTCTCCTTGAGCCCCTTCAGGTCCTGAGGGCTCCCTTCTGAGGTCTCCCTGGAGCCTTCTCTTCTCCAGGCTGAACAGCCCCAACTCAGCCTGTCCCCCCAGGGGAGGTTCTCCATCCTCTGATCATCTTTGTAGCCTCCTCTGGACCCTCTCCAGCAGCTCCAGGTCCTTCTTGTGCTGGGGGCCCCAGAGCTGGAGGCAGTGCTGCAGGTGGGGTCTGAGCAGAGCAGAGGGGCAGAATCCCCTCCCTGTGCTGCTGCTCTCCCTGCTCTGGCTGCAGCTCAGCACACAGCTGCCTGCTGGGCTGCCAGGGACCAGCGCTGGCTCCTGGGGAGTTTGCCACTAGCTGACACCCCCAAGGCCTTCTCCTCCAAACTGTTCTCAAACCACTCCTCACCCAGCCTGGATTTTTGCTTCAATTTGTGCCATCCCTGCCATCTTTCTCCCTTACCCTGCCTTGGAATCCAAGTGCCCTCCAAAGTATAGGAGGCAAAGACCTCAGGCAGGTCGATGCAGCAGCAGTGTGTGAGAGGTGGGTGCCAAGGTGTGCTCAGTTCAGTACTGAATTCAATCAGGGTTTGATCCATGCTGCCAAAGCACTTCATGTGCTGGATATTTCTAGGGGAAATCTTCCTAGGTTCCTTTTTTCCCCCTTTTTTTTTTTAAACTGAAATAATAAAAAAAAGGAGTTGCTGCCTTTGAGTTATTTTTGCCATGTTTCATTTTGAGCACATGCTGTAAGAGACCCAGTTTCCTCCCTTCCTAAGCCATGCACTGAATGCAAAGAAACTCTGAGCTGTGGCCTTGCTGAGGTAGCTGTGCCACTCTCTTCAGCTGCAGGATCCCTGAATTGCTTCTGTTGGAAATGACTTCAGCTCATCCACTCCAATCCTTCCCTGACTCTGCCCAGGCTGCTGCTAAACCCTGGCCCTCAGCACCACAGCTCTGCCTCTTTGACACACCTCCAGGGGTGGGGATTCAAACACCACCCTGGGCAGCCTGTGCCAGGCTTTGAGAACCCTTTCAGGGATAAAGTTTCTTCTAACATCCAATGATGGCAATTTTCATAACATTACAAAACATGAGTCATTGAAGCAAGAAGGTTGGAAAAGACCTCAAGGATCATCAAGTCCAACCTATCACCCAAGACCTCATGACTAGACCATGGCACCAAGTGCCACATCCAATCCCCTCTGGAACACCTCCAGGGACGGTGACTCCACCACCTCCCTGGGCAGCACATCCCAATGGCCAATGACTCCCTCTGGGAAGAACTTTCTCCTCACCTCCAGCCTAAACCTCCCCTGGCACAGCTCGAGACTGTGTCCTCTTGTTCTGGTGCTGCTTGCCTGGGAGTTGTAGAGAGCAAGAAGGTCTCCCCTGAGCCTCCTCTTCTCCTGGCTAAGCAACCCCAGCTCCCTCAGCCTCTCCTCACAGGGCTGTGCTCCAGACCCCTCCCCAGCTTTCTTGCCCTTCTCTGGACACCTTCCAGCAGCTCAACATCTTTCCTAACCTGAGGGGCCCAGAACTGGACACAGGACTCAAGGTGTGGCCTCAGCAGTGCTGAGCACAGGGCAGAATGACCTCCCTGCTCCTGCTAGCCACACTCTTCCTGATGCAGGCCAGGATGCCCTTGGCCTTCTTGGTCCCCTGGGCACACTGCTGGCTCATGTTCAGGCTGCCATCAACCAGCACCCTCAGGTCTCTTTCTGATGCTGAGACTACTTTTGCCTTGCTCTCTGTGACCTTGGCTGGTGGCCTCTCCCTTTGCTGTATTTCCCCATATCTTTCTTACCAAGATGTTTGCAGAGCTTTTCAAAGGTCAAGTGCTGTATAATTGCTGTGTCTCATGCTTGGATAATGGTTTTGCCATCATTAATTTATGCCAGCTGCTTGTTTCTTGTCTCCTTGCTACAAAATAAGGAATAGAGAATCACAGAATACATCCTCAGAGATCATCCAGCCCAATCCTCCACCCTGCACCGCAAGGTCAACACCAAACCCTGTCCCTAACCACCGGGTCCACAGCTGCCTGAGCACCCCCAGGAATGGTGACTCCAGCACTGCCCTGGGCAGCCTGTGCCAATGTCTGAGATCCCTTCCAGTGCAGAAATATTTCCTGAGATCCAGCCTGAGCCTCCCCTGCTGCAGCTTGGGACCATTGCCTCTGCTCCTGTCACCAAGGAGCAGAGGCTGCCTCCTCCTTGCTCCAACCTCCCTTCAGGGAGCTGTAGAGAGCAATGAGGTCTCCCTTCAGCCTCCTCTTCTCCAGACTGAGCACTCCCAGCTCCCTCAGCTGCTCCTCACAGGCAGTGCGCTTCAGGTCCTTCTCCAGCCTCGATGCCCTTCTCTGGACAGGCTCCAGCCCCTCAATGTCCTTCCTGCAGTGAGGGCTCAGAGCTGAGCACAGCACTGAGCTGAGCACAGGGGGACGATCTAAACAGGGATGAGGAGGAACTTCTTTAGGGCTGCTGGAGCCCTGGAGCAGGCTGCCCAGAGCGGCTCTGTGGAGCCTCCAAACCTGTACAGGGGGATGATCACCTCCCTGCTCCTGCACTCATGGATATATAAATCCCATTGAATGTTTGATCAGGTGCAAACCACCTGGAGCACAGCAGAATGCTGAGACCTTGCTGATCCTCAAGGCTTGAGGTGAGGAGAAAGCTCCTCCCAGAAAGAGTAATTAGCCACTGGAATGTGCTGCCCAGGGAGGTAGAATAGAATAGAATAGAATAGAATAGAATAGAATAGAATAGAATAGAATAGGAGTAGAATAGAATAAACCAGGTTGGAAGAGACCTTCAAGATCATCACGTCCAACCCATCATCCAACACCATCTAATCAACTAACCCATGGCACCAAGCACCCCATCAAGACTCCTCCTGAACACCTCCAATGATGGTGGCTCCACCACCTCACTGGGCAGCACATCCCAATGGGCAATCACTCTCTCTGTGTAGAACTTCCTCCTAACATCCAGCCTAACCCTCCCCTGGCACAGCCTGAGACTGTGTCCTCTTGTTCTGGTGCTGGCTGCCTGGGAGAAGAGACCAATCTCTGCCTGGCTACAACCTCCCTTCAGGTAGTTGTAGAGAGCAATAAGGTTACTCCTGAGACTCCTCCTCTCCAGGCTAAGCAACCCCAGTTCCCTCAGCCTCTCCTCACAGGGCTTGTGTTCCAAACCCCTCACCAACTTTGTTGCCCTTCTCTGGATGTGCTCCAGCAAGTCAACCTCCTTCCTAAACTGAGGAGCCCAGAACTGGACACAGGACTCAAGGTGTGGCCTAACCAGTGCAGTGTACAGGGGCAGAGTGACCTCCCTGCTCCTGCTGGCCACACTCTTCCTGATGCAGGCCAGGATGCCATTGGCCCTCTTGGGTGGTGGAGTCCCCCTCCCTGCAGGTATTCAAGAGGGGCTTGGATATGGCACTTGGAGCCATGGTTGAGTTGTCAGGAGGTGTTGGGTGACAGGTGGGACTGGATGATCTCTGAGGTTGGTTCAATGATTCTAGGATGCATCCCTGGTGATGCAGAGAGCTCATGGGGAGTGTTTTGATCCCTCTCTCTCCCTGCTTCCCCAGGTGTCGCTGGAGAACTGCGTGGAGGTGGGGCGGATCGCCAACACCTACAACCTGACGGAGGTGGACAAGTACGTGAACAACTTCATCCTGAAGAACTTCCCTGCCCTGCTGAGCACCGGGGAGTTCGTCAAGCTGCCCTTCGAGCGCCTGGCCTTCGTGCTCTCCAGCAACAGCCTTAAGCACTGCAGCGAGCTGGAGCTCTTCAAGGCGGCCTGCCGCTGGCTGCGGGCCGAGGAGCCCCGCATGGAGTGCGCCGCCAAGCTGATGAAGAACATCAGGTTCCCCCTCATGACCCCCCAGGACCTCATCAACTACGTGCAGACCGTGGACTTCATGCGGACCGACAATACCTGCGTCAACCTGCTGCTGGAGGCCAGCAACTACCAGATGATGCCCTACATGCAGCCGGTGATGCAGTCGGAGAGGACGGCCATCCGCTCGGACAGCACCCACCTGGTGACCCTGGGCGGGGTGCTGAGGCAGCAGCTGGTGGTCAGCAAGGAGCTGCGGATGTACGACGAGAAGGCTCACGAGTGGAGGGCCCTGGCCCCCATGGACGCCCCCCGCTACCAGCACGGCATCGCCGTCATCGGCAACTTCCTCTACGTGGTGGGGGGGCAGAGCAACTACGACACCAAGGGCAAGACGGCGGTGGACACGGTGTTCCGCTTCGACCCCCGCTACAACAAGTGGATGCAGGTGGCCTCCCTCAACGAGAAGAGGACCTTCTTCCACCTCAGCGCCCTCAAGGGACACTTGTACGCCGTGGGCGGCCGCAACGCCGCGGGGGAGCTGGGTGAGTGCTGCTCCCCGGGGAGGCAGCGGGGCAGGGTAGCCTCAGCAAGCTCACTGATGGGACACAGCTGAGGCAGGGGCCGTGGGCTGACACCCCTCAGGCTGTGCTGCCATCCGACCAGAGCCAGACAGGCTGGGAGCTGGCTGCAGGCAAACCTCAGGAAACGCAGTAAGGAGGAGTGCAGGGTCCTGCATCTGAGGAGGAACAGCAGCAGGAGTCAGGACAGGTTAGAGGCTGCCCTGCTGGAGAGCAGCTCCATGGAGAAAGACCTTGGAGTGCTGGTGGGAGGCAAGTTCTGCATGGGACAGCAATGTGCCCTGGGGGCCCAGAGAGCCAACGGGGTCCTGGGGTGCAGCAAGGAAAGTGTGGCCAGCAGGGCTGGGGAGGTTCTGCTGCCCCTCTGCTCTGCCCTGCTCAGACCACAGCTGGAGTATTGTGTCCAGCTTAGGGCTCCCCAGTTCAAGAGAGACAGAGACCTGCTGGAGAGAGACCACTGCACTCAGTTTCCAGTGCCCTACGTAAGAGTGAATAATCAGCCCACAGCAGAGCTGGGACTTGTTAATTAGCCATCTGATGTTTCCTCCTGGGTTGCTAGCTGATAGGCAGGCACACCTTTCTGACCCCAGCTTAGCCTCCAAACTGCTTTCATTTGTACCTGCCGAGTGCTGGCCACAGTGCGGCACAAGGAGGTCTAGGGAGGTTCTCCTGGCCCTCTGCTCTGCCCTGCTGAGACCACAGCTGCAATGCTGTGTCCAGTGCTGGGCTCCCCAGCTCAAGAGAGGCAGAGACCTGCTGGAGAGATCCAAGGGAGAGCCAGGAGAGAACTTGAGCATCTCCCCTGTGAAGAGAGTCTGAGAGCCCTGGGGCTGTTTAGTCTGGAGAAGGCTGAGAGGGATCTGACCAATGTCCATCAATATCTGAGAGCTGGGTGTCAGGATGAAGGTGATGGTGTCCTGTGACAGGACAAGGAACAAGGAGTACAATCTGGACCCCAGGAGGTTCCACCTCAACAGGAGGAGGAGAAATGTCTTTGCTGTGAGTCCTGGAGGCCCGGAGCAGGCTGCCCAGAGAGGTGGTGGAGTCTCCTTCTCTGGAGACATTCAAAACCCACCTGGATGTGTTCTGTGTCACCTGCACTAGCCCTAGGTGACCCTGCTCTGGCAGGGAGGTTGGACTGGATGATCTTTCAAGGTCCCTTCCAACCCCTACCATGCTGTGATTCTGTGACCTGTCTGTGGAGGATAGCCCCCAGCAACCCACTGCATTTCCCAGAGGCTGGCATCTGCAGTCCAGGCTGGCAGTTTACACCCTGCTGTGGAATTGTCTGTGCTGTAAAACTGAAATGTTGCAATGGTTATGGCTGGCACTCTGGGATAATATTGCATCTGAACCAGGTGTGACATTTCACTGTTCTCTTTGCTGCTTTCAGCCCAGCCCTTAGCTGTGTCCTGGCAGCTCTTTGTGCTTGCTAAGAGTTGCTCTTCAGAAACACCCTGACAGCCCTGAGTGCAGTGAGAAATGTGTTTAAGGGAAGCAAGAGAAAACCTCATTTGTGCTGCAGCATCTGTGGTTTCTTAATGTTGTAGTTATCAGTGCAGATCATCACTCCCAAAGACTCTTTGGTTTGTTATTGGACTGCAGACTTGAGGGGGAATGGTTTGAAAGTGGAGCAGGGCAGAATTAGGTTGGACATCAGGAGGAAGCTCTGCACAGGGAGGGTGGGGAGACACTGGCACAGGCTGCCCAGGGAGGGCTTGAGGCTCCATCCCTGGAGCCATTCAGGCTCAGCCTGGCTGTGTCCCTGTGCAGCCTGCTCTGGCTGGAGGTGTCCCTGCTGCCTGCAGGGGGTTGGACAGGCTGCCCTTGGAGGCAGCCCAGTGCAGTCTGTGACTCTGTGGAACACAGAGTGCAGTGATTCCACTACACAAGGCTGGGCTGGTTTTGCCAGGAGTTTAAAATCCACTCCAGTATTTGATGAAATGAAACCTTGGGAACTGTGGGGGTTTCTCACTGCAGGAGTGGCCAGGCTTTGGCACAGGCTGCCCAGGGAGCAGTGGAGTCCCCATCCCAGGAGGTGTTCAAGAGCCCTGTGGCCATGGCAGCTGGGGCCACAGCTTGGTGGCCGTGGTGGTGTTGGGTTGGGGGTTGGACTGGATGATCTTGGAGGCCTTTTCCAACCTTACATTAAGTTATTTAGATGTTGCACTTAGCCACATGGTTTAGTGATGAGCTTGGCAGAGTAGGGTTGGACCTGATGATCTCGAGGGGCTTTTCCAAGCTGAATGATTCTATGGTTGCAGAAAGCCACCTGGTTGCAGACCACCTGGGAAACTGTTTTGCCATCACTTGTTTGCCCTAGGGAGCCATTTTCTGATGCAGATCCAGAGGTTTTCAGAGTTTGGGAAAAAAAAGCAACCTTCATGCCCTGCTGGGGAGCAGATGTCCAAACTGAAGTGCAGTGATTGTTGTCTGGAGGAGCAGAAAACCTGATCATTGTGGAGCTGTTGCCTAATGATCTGAATTAATAAGCAGCTAAGCACACTGCTGTCCCTGTGTCCTGTGCCATCTAAACAGAGCAGAGGTTGTGGCAATGAAGAAGTTGCAAGTCTAACAAAATCAATCTGAAATGGCAGTGTCACTGAGCCAGGGCAGCCTGGGTGTGCAGCAGCCTTGGAGCTCAGGGTCGTTCTGCTGACCTCAGCTCTTCTGCAGCTCCAGTCCAAGTTCCAAATCCATCACCTGTCTACAGTTCTGCTGCAAAGATGCTGTTAAAAATGCTGCAAGGATTTCCACCCACACCTGGGAAATGGCATTGCATCATATCCTGGGCTGCATCACAAGCTTGGCCAGCAGGGAGGTGATTTTCCCTTCTGCAGCACTCTGCTGAGACCCCACCTGGAGCTCTGTGTCCAGTTCTGGAGCCCCTGGTACAGGAAGGATCTGGAGGGGCTGGAAGGTATCCAGAGGAGGGCCATGAGGATGAGCAGAGGGCTGGAGCTGCTCTGCTGTGAAGACAGACTGAGGGAGTTGGGGTTGTGCAGTCTGGAGAGGAGAAGGCTCCAAAGAGACCTAATTGTGGCCTTCCAGTATCTGAAGAGGGCTACAGGAAACCTGGGGAGGGACTTTTGAGGGTGTCAGGGAGTGATAGGACTGGGGGGGATGGAGCAAAACTAGAAGTGGGGAGGTTGAGATTGGCTGTGAGGAAGAAGTTGTTCCCCATGAGGGTGGTGAGAGCCTGGCACAGGCTGCCAGGGAGGTGGTGGAAGCCTTCTGCCTGGAGGTGTTTGCAGCCAGGCTGGCTGTGGCTGTGAGCAACCTGCTGCAGTGTGAGGTGTCCCTGGCCATGGCAGGGGGGTTGGGGCTGGCTGAGCCTTGAGGTCCCTTCCAGCCCTGCCAGTTCTGTGGTTGTATGTGGTAGCTGTCAGGTGCTTTGATCTCAGTTTCTTTCTTGTTAATTGCAAGGCAAGGCACTTTGCATCTGCAGGCTTCTTTCACAAACCTTGGCAGCTGCAAGATGAAATCCAACTGAAACTTCCCATGTTCCTCAGATGGAAAAAAAAAACCTTCCAGGCTTTCCAGAGAAGAGAAGGTCAAATGTGTGTTGAAGAGGTATTAAAGGAGCTGCCCTTGGGTTCAAACTCATTTCAGTCTGGTGTTGGAGAGGAGAAACCATTTAGGCAGCTTTGCAGCAGATCAGCTCTTGTGCAAGAGGGCCCAGGGATTGCAGGTTCTCAACTGAATTTCTTTAGCATAGTTTTGTGTTTGCTCCTGACAGTCTCTGGAATGAGAGTTGGGCTTGTGAAAGGCTCTTTATCAAGCCTTCCCCAAACTGTTTTCAGAGGTTTAATCTTCTGAGAACTTTATAAAACATCCCTTTCTCCCCCAGGAAGTGCTTCAGCAGCAGTGAACAGCTGCTCTTGGAGCACTGCATGCTCCTGAGAGCAGCTGGGTTCGTTGGTGAGGACAAGGGAATTGGCATGGGTGTGGTTCATGCCTGGGAAGGTAGGAAATGTGCCTCTGGAAAGTGCTGAGTTCTGAAAACACAGCTGACAGCTTTCAACCCCCTGACAGCTTAGGGCTCTGTCGAAGCCTGCAGCACTCCTCCTAGCACTGTGCACAGTTCTGGCTGGTTCTTTGTACATTTCAAAGCAGGCACCTGCCAAAGATACTCCCAGAAGGCAGGGAGGACAAGACTCTGTCAGCAGGAGGAGACCAGGAGGGGAAAGATACAGAGGTGCTGCTCTTGTGCTGGTCCCCCTGGCATTGGAATGACATGGAACAGCTAGAGAGGGTTCAGAGGAGGCGCCAGGAGGATCAGAAGGCTGGAGAGCCTCTCCTGGGGGGACAGGCTGGGAGAGTTGGGGCTGTTCAGGCTGGAGAAGAGAAAGCTCCAGGGAGACATTAGAGCAGCCTTCCAGGACCTGAAGGGGCTCCAGGAGAGCTGGGGAGGGACTTGTGACAAGGGCTGGGAGTGCCAGGATGAGGAACAATGGCTTTGAGCTGGGAGAGGGGAGACTGAGACTGGAGATGAGGAAGAAATTGTTGAGAGTGAGGCTGGGGAGACTCTGTCACAGGCTGCCCAGGGAGGCTGTGGCTGCCTCCTGCCTGGAGGTGTTGAAGGCCAGGCTGGATGAGGCCTTGAGCAGCCTGTGCTGGTGGGAAGGGTCCCTGCCCATGGCAGGGGGCTGGAACTGGATGAGCTTTAAGGTTCCTTCCAACCTAAACCATTCTATGAATCTATGAATAATAGAGAGTAGAAACAGTCTTTTCAGCTAGAACAGTGCCAGGAGAACATGGAAATGATCTTCAAGGTCCTTTGCAGCCCCAAGCAATCTCTGGTGCTATGAATAAGACCAAGGGAATGCGAGGTGTGGTTCAGAGAGCCGTGGAGCAGAGCTCACAGGCAGTTGCCAAAGCGCTGTTGTGCAGGGACCTGGGTGCTCTTTCCTCAAACCAATAAACCTTTTGTAGCCCATTTCTGAAAGAGTTCAGTTCTGATGCCTGGTGGTGGTGGAAGCAGCTGTGCCCTTAGGCATTAGAACAGGGGTGGAGTTAGGTCTTGTCCACGTGCTGCAGGCTCTGAGGGGAGGTTGGGAATTTTATATGTGGGCTTTTCCTGAAGCACTGTAGGGGATCACAGAATCATTGTGGTTGGAAAAGCCTTGGAAGATCTTTGAGTCCAATGATGAACTCTACCAAGTCTGGTGCTGGGTGTTGGGGTGTCCCTGGAGGTGTTCAAGAGGGGATTGGATGTGGCACTTGGTGCCTTGGTTTAGTAGTCAGGAGGTCTTGGGTGACAGGTTGGACTTGATGATCTCTGAGGTCATTTTCCAACCTTATTGATTCTATGATTCTAAAGCACAGATCCATCAACCCCTTCATTACCATGTTGCAATAAAGACAGAAAGAGAGGACTTCTAGTCCAGGAGAGGACAGTCACATATTCTTCTGACCCTCTGCCCAACAAGGGGAAAGTCATTTATTTTCCAGGTGCCCTCTGAGATGTTTAAGCCTCAGTTCAAACACCTCCTTGTTTGTGGCAAAGCTTCTCTTGGGGTCACAGGCACTAAGAAGAGGAAATGGCCTCAAGTTGCACAGGGGAGGTTCAGGTTGGATGTTAGGAACAATTTCTTCCCAGCAAGGGGTCTCAGGCACTGTCCCAGACTGCCCAGGGCGGTGCTGGAGTCCCCATCCCTGGAGGGGTTTCAAAGCTGCATGGCTGTGGTGCCATGTGGGTTAGTGGCAGTGGCTCAGCAGCAGCAGTGGCATTGTGAGCTCTGGCTGAGTGATTGGATTTGAGGATCTCAAAGGTCTCTTCCAGCCTCAACACTTGTATGATTCTACAGATCATTACCCAGCTGGGTTGTTTGCTCTCTGAGTAATACCTGGGGCTGCCAAGCCAAAGTGGGAACTGGAACAGGAGCCAGCAGTGTGCCCAGGGGGCCAAGAAAGCCAAAGGCCTCCTGGCTGGGATCAGCAATGCTGTGTCCAGCAGCAGCAAGGAGGGGACTGGCCCCTGGCACTCAGCTCTGGGCAGGCCACCCCTCCAGTGCTGGGGCCAGTTTGGGGCAGCTCCATCCAAGAGAGCTGTGGAGGTGCTGGAGCCAGGGCAGAGCAGGGCAAGGAAGCTGGGAAGGGCCTGGAGAAGAAATCTGATGGAGAGAGCCTGAAGGAGCTGGGGATGGTTAGTGTGAAACAGAGGAGGCTGAGGGCAGACCTCCTGGCTCTCTACAGCTGCCTGAAAGGAGGTTGTGGAGAGGCTGCTGCTGGTCTCTTCTCCCAGGTCATTAGTGACAGACCAAGAGGAACAGCCTCAAGCTGTGACTGGGCAGGTTAGGCTGGACATTTTTCATGGCAAGAGTGGTCAGGGGTTGGAATGTGCTGCCCAGGGAGGTGGTGGAGTCCCCAGGCCTGGCTGTGTTTCAAGGTGGTTTGGATGTGGTGCTTGGGGCTATGGTTTAGGGCTGAGCCTTGCAGAGCAGGGTTCTGGGTTGGACTTGGTGATCCTGAGGGTCTCTTCCAACCTGAATGTTTCTGTGAGTCTGTGGAGGACCTCTTCCAGAGGAGCTTACTCTGAAGTGGCTCCTTGCTACACTGGGGCCAAAACGAGTCAGGACTCAGTTTCACTTAGCCCTGAGTCAGCTCTGAGTTCTACAGAAGCAAGCTGCATTCTAGGAGTAATGTCAGAAAATGCAGGTCCTGGGCTTTGGGACATCCCCCACTGCTGCTGAGTGCTGCTGCAATCAACCTTAGGACAGGTGAGAAGCTGCTGCCAGAGAAGTGGTAGATACCTGTGTCCTCCTCCAGCAGCATCACAGATGGCACTGCAGGAGGAGTGCAGAGCAGCATCCCCTGGGCCTGCCAAAGCTTTGAGTCTTCTTCAGATTGCTTAATTCTATTCAAATGAGGCCTGCCTGCCTCCCCTGGATTATGGTAATGAATAGATCAGAAGCTCAGCACAACTGAAGCCTGATGTGAATCAGTCATGCTGTCAGCAGGGTGAATCCAGCAGTCTCGTGCTGCATAGGAGACAAACTTGGCTTCAGGAAGCTCTTCTGAGTGCTCTGTGAACAAAACCTTGCCTGGAGATGATGCAGAGAAATCCTGGTGCCTCTTCAGGGAGGTCATTGTGCCCTGTGCTCAGTGCTGGTTAGGCCACACCTTGAGTCCTGTGTCCAGTTCTGGGCTTCTCAGGTTGAGCTGCTGGAAGGTGTCCAGAGAAGGGCAAGAAATCAGGGGAGGGGTCTGGAGCACAGCCCTGTGAGGAGAGGCTGAGGGAGCTGGGGTTGCTTAGCCTGGAGAAGAGGAGGCTCAGGGGAGACCTTCTTGTTCTCTCCAACTCCCTGCAGGGAGGTTGTAGCCAGGTGGGGGTTGGTCTCTTCTCCCAGGCAGCCAGCACCAGAACAAGAGGCCACAGTCTCAAGCTGTGCCAGGGGAGGTTTAGGCTGGCGGTGAGGAGAAAGTCCTTCCCAGCAAGAGAGATTGGCCATTGGAATGTGCTGCCCAGGGAGGTGGTGGAGTCCCCATCCCTGGAGGTGTTTAAGAAGAGCCTGGATGAAGCGCTTGGTGCCATGGTTTAGTTGATCAGATGGTGTTGGGTGATAGGTTGGACCTGATGATCTCAAAGGTCTTTCCCAACCTGGTTAATTCAATCCTATCCTATCCTATCCTATCCTATCCTATCCTATCCTATCCTATCCTATCCTATCCTATCCTATCCTATCCTATCCTAAGCCAGGAGGCACCTTTAGCAGCTGAAACTGTGTAGATTGGTGTTCCTTTGCCTTGTTGAGAGAGAGGTGGAGGAGCTTGCAAGCAAACAGGGGACCAGCTCTGCAGAACAACCAAACAGAACAGGAGGGAGCTTTTCAGCTGGGAAATACTTGGCTTTGTTTTGGAGTACAGCAGATTTGAGTTGGAATGAGTTGTGTGCAAGGCTGTCAAGCAGTACTTGAGTTCTGCTGGGGGTGTTTGACAGCCACATCAGAAGCTGAAGGGTCTTGGTGTCAACAGCCTCCTGAGAAAGGTGCCTGATGTCATTGCAGTGTGGGGGCAGTGAGGAGCTTGCAAGAAAGCTGGGAATGGATTTGTTACAAGGGCTTGTGCTGATAGGACAAGAGGGAATGGCTTTAAGCTTCAGGAGGGGAGACTGAGACTGGAGATGAGAAGGAAATTCTTGTGTGTGAGGCTGGGGAGACACTGGCACAGGCTGCCCAGGGAGGATGTAGATGTCCCTTCCCTGGAGGTGTTGAAGGCCAGGCTGGATGAGGCCCTGAGCAGCTTGTGCTGGTGGGAGGTGTCCCTGCCCATGGCAGGGGGCTGGAGCTGGATGATCTCTGAGGTCCCTTCCAACCCAACCATTCTGTGACTCTATGAATGTAAACCCATTTGATCCTCTCTCGGTGACATGAGCAGTGTGCCATCCATAGTGCAGGCTGAGACACACAGGTGCCCAGCACTGAATGTCATCTTGAGCTGCTTGCTGGTGGCTTGGCAATTGCTTTCAGACAGTCCTGGAATGATTTAGGTTGGAAGGCACCTTAAATACCATCCAGTTCCAACCCCCTGCCACAGGCAGGGACACCTCCCACCAGCACAGCTTGCTCAAGGCCTCATCCAGCCTGGCCTTCAACACCTCCAGGCAGGAGGCAGCCACAGCCTCCCTGGGCAGCCTGTGCCAGAGTCTCCCCACCCTCACTCTCAAGAATCTCCTCCTCCCCTCCAGTCTCAATCTCCCCTCTCCCAGCTCAAAGCCATTGTGCCTCAGCCTGTCCCTCCCATCCCTTGTCCCAAGTCCCTCCCCAGCTCTCCTGGAGCCCCTTCAGGTTCTCCATTCCACACTCTGCTCTTTCTCTCCTTAGGGTGTAAGTTCTTCACCTCAGCAAGGAGTGAAGCACTGCAGAAGGAGAATCCTTTTGTTCCTGTGCAAGCAAAGGCAGTGCTGGTTTTTGGTGCAGCTCAGCAGTGAGCAGCAGGTCGGGGGGGCCCTGCTGGCAGGGCAGAACTGGGCCAGCTATAATTGCTTGCAGATCAGCCCTGCTTTGCTCTGCTCTTCACATCTCTGTCTCTCTCTTTTTTTTTTTTTTCTTTTTTAATTTCTTTCAGTTGCTAAATAGAGCAGAGCAGAAGGGAGCTTCCCTTTTTAGCAAGCACTCTCCACGTGGATTCACCATTTATCCAAGCAAGAGCCAAGGTTTACCTAGGGACTGGGCAAACACTGCCCCTGGTGTCAGATGGCAGCACCCAGGAGTACAGCTCCTAGGTGTAAGGTGGGGCATCCATTCTTTGTGCCTGTGCTTGGGCAAGAGCCTGTCTCCAGCTTCGGGGCTGGCTCAGTCATTCTTGGGCACACAAAGCCTGCAGGTTACCCAACAGGGCACAACACTGAACATGTGTAAGGCTGAGAAGGCCCCCAGCAGCCTGGCCTGGAGCAGCAATGCTGTGGCCAGCAGGAGCAGGGCAGGGATTGTCCTCCTGCACTCAGGACCGATGTGGCCATGCCGTAAGTCCGGTGTTCAGTTTTGGGTCCCTCACTTCAGGAAGGATATTGAGGAGCTGGAGCAGGTCCAAACAAGCTGGGGAAGGGTCTGGAGAAGAGGGCTGGGGAGGAGCAGCTGAGGGAGCTGGGGGTGTTGAGTGTGGAGAAGAGGAGGCTGAGGGGAGACCTCATTGCTCTCTACAGCTCCCTGAGAGGAGGCTGCAGGGAGCTGGGGCTGGGCTCTGCTCCCTAGGATCAGGTGATAGAAAGAGAGGAAATGGCTTCAAGCTGTGCCAGGGGAGGGTTAGGTTGGAGATGATGGAAAATGTCTTTGCTACAGTACTGGTCAGGGAGTGGCACAGGCTGCCCAGGGTGGTGGTGGAGTCCCCATCCCTGGGGGTGTTCAAGAAGCCTGTGGCCATGGCACTTCAGGCCAGGGTTTAGTGGGCAGGATGGTGTTGGGTTGCTGGTTGGACTGGGTGAGCTTGGAGGTCTCTTCCAGCTGAAACAATTCTATACTTTTTTGCTTTATTAAAAATAAAACTCAAGCCTGACTTTAAACAAACTGTCACTGAGGAATCCTGGAACAGCTTTCTGTGCCTTTCCTTATGCAGATTGTCTCTACAGGAGGGACTTTGGGCAAGGGCTGGGAGTGCCAGGATGAGGAACAATGGCTTTGAGCTGGGAGAGGGGAGACTGAGACTGGAGATGAGGAAGAAATTCTTTGGAGTGAGGGTGGGGAGACTCTGGCACAGGCTGCCCAGGGAGGCTGTGGCTGCCTCCTGCCTGGAGGTGTTGAAGGCCAGGCTGGATGAGGCCTTGAGCAAGCTGTGCTGGTGGGAGGTGTCCCTGCCCATGGCAGGGGGCTGGAGCTGGATGGTCTTGAAGGTCCCTTCCAATCTTAAGCTTTCTAAGATTCTATGAATGAAAAGCTTGCTCTGGAGCAAGTAAAATGCTGCTTTCCAAGCCATTCAGTTTTACACTCCTGGCATCCAACAGGATGGCATTCAACAAGTCCAAGTACCAGGGGCTGCACTTTGGCCACAGCAACCCCAGGCAGAGCTACAGGCTGGGGTCACAGTGGCTGAGAGCTCCCAAACAGAGAGGGACCTGGGGGTGCTGGTTGACAGCTGCCTGAACATGAGCCAGCAGTGTGCCCAGGCAGCCAAGAAGGCCAAGGGCATCCTGGCCTGCATCAGGAAGAGTGTGGCCAGCAGGAGCAGGGAGGTCATTGTGCCCCTGTACTCTGCATTGGTTAGGCCACACCTTGAGTCCTGTGTCCAGTTCTGGGCTCCTCAGTTTAAGAAGGACATTGAGAGACTTGAAGGTGTCCAGAGAAGGGCAACAAGGCTGGGGAGGGGTCTGGAGCACAGCCCTGTGAGGAGAGGCTGAGGGAGCTGGGGTTGCTTAGCCTGGAGAATAGGGGGCTCAGGGGGGACCTCATTGCTCTGTACAACTCTCTGAAGGGAGGCTGTAGCCAGGAAGGGGTTGGCCTCTTCTCTCTAGCAACCAGAACAAGAGGACACAGTCTCAAGCTGCACCAGGGGAAGTTTAGGCTGGAGGTGAGGAGAAAGTTCTTCACAGAGAGAGTCATTTGCCATTGGGATGTGCTGCCCAGGGGGGTTTTGGAGTCCCCATCCCTGGAGGTGTTCAAGAGGGGATTGGATGTGGCACTTGGTGCCATGGTCTAGTCCTGAGGTCTGTGGTGCCAGGTTGGACTCGATGACCTTCGAGGTCTCTTCCAGCCTTGGCGATACTGTGGCACTGTGGCTCCCAAACATCTCTCTCCAGAGCTTTAGGGTTGCATAAGAAGCATCAGGATCTCTTTCCTTAATTTTAATTACTGGGAATGAGATGGATTTTGTCTTTAAGGGAACACAGCTGCTGATCATTGCTCTGTGCAGTGTGGGGGCACTCTGTTGCAGGGCCTTCCAGGATCTCTCACCCCTCTGCTCATACTGAAGCTGCCAATCTCTAGAGCTTCCTCAGATCCATTCTTAAGTCTCTTTTCTCTTTCTGTTCTTACTGCTTAGCCTTTTTTTGCTGCAACCCCATATCCCTTCCATCCCCCTTGGAAGAGAGAATCCCCTTCTCAGCAAGGCTTTCTTCCTGGGCTCTGCACTTCTTTTTGCCTCAGCACTAAGCTCTGTGGTGCCTGATCTGTGCAGAGAGCTCACAAAGGGAGTTGTCCCTCCACACAGGCTCTGCTTCTGTCCAGGCTTCACTGATGGTTTCCCCTTCTGGCTTTTTAAAGCTTTCCTGAGCTGCCTGAGTGAGTCACTTGCATGTGCTGCTCTGCGTGAGAGCTTCATAGAGCACTGCAAGATAACAGATGAGGCCTTGAGCCACCTGGGCTGCTGGGAGGTGTCCCTGCCCGTGGCAGGAGGGTTGGAACTGGAATGAGCTTTAAGGTCCCTTCCAACCCAAACAGTTCTATGACTCTGTGACTCTGTAACAGCAGATTAGTCAGGAGTTGCTCTCCCCCTTCTGAGGGCTTAGAACCATTTCAGTGCAAAGTGCCAAGAAAGCCTAGCCTGATTTTCTGCATGGGTGGGACAGTGCTGGCTCTGTCCTGGTTGCCAGATACAATACAATACAACACAACACAACACAATACAATACAATACAATACACCAGGTTGGAAGAGACCTTCAAGATCATTGTGTCCAACCTATCAAACAATCCAACCCACCTCAACAACTAACCCATGGCACCAAGCACCCCATCAAGTCTCCTCCTGATCACCTCCAATGAAGGTGACTCCACCACCTCCCCAGGCAGCCCATTCCAATGGGCAATCACTCTCTCTGCATAGAACTTCCTCCTAACCTCCAGCCTAAACCTCCCCTGGTGCAGCTTGAGACTGTGTCCTCTTGTTCTGGTGCTGGGTGCCTGGGAGAAGAGACCAACCTCTGCCTGGCTACAACCTCCCTTCAGGTAGTTGTAGAGAGCTATAAGATCACCCCTGACAATGACCTCCCTGCTCCTGCTGGCCACACTCTTCCTGATGCAGGCCAGGATGCCATTGGCCCTCTTGGCTGCCTGGGCACACTGCAGGCTCATGTTCAGCCTCCCATCACACAGCACCCCCAGGTCCCTCTCTGCCTGGCTGCTCTCAGCCACTCTGCCCCCAGCCTGTAGCACTGCCTGGGGCTGCTGTGGCCAATGTGCAGCCCCTGGCACTTGGATGTGTTCAATCTCCTGCCCTTGGCCTCTGCCCATCTGTCCAGCCTGTCCAGGTCCCTCTGCAAAGCCTCTCTGCCCTCCAGCAGATCAACTCCTGCCCCCAGCTTGCTGTCATCCACAAATTTACTGCTGATGGACTCAATGCCCTCATCCAGATCATCAAAAAAGATGTTGAAGAGCATGGTTGATGTCTTCGTCCTCCCTGAGCTAGGTTTAAGTTCATTCCCTGTCTCTCTACAGCAGACACTGAAGGGAGCTGTGAAAGAGAGAAGAAGGGTAGAAGGGTAGAAAAAAGGGTAGAAAAGCTAAATTCAGCCCTGAGAAGAGAAGGCTCAGGGCAGACCTCATCACCATGGAGCAGGACATGAAGGGTGGCTGCCAGGAGGATGGAGACTCCTTTTGTCCAAGCAGTGCCATGGAACAGCCAAGGGGGGATGGGGACAAGTTGCTGCTGGGGACATTCCCATTGCACTCCAGGAGCAAAGGTTTGCCATGAGCACAGTCAGAGACTGGAATCATCTCCCAAGGGCAGCAGTGGAGTGCCCTGCACTGGGCAGTTTGAGCCTCAGCTTGCCAAGGTGCTGGGCCACCTAGAAAGGTTGGAGCAGAGGATCCTTGGGGTCCCTTCCCACCTGGCAGTCTGGGCCTGTGTGATACATTCACCCAGCTTGGTTGCTGTTCTCTCTGATGCCCCACAGCTGTACCTCTGAGGTGTTCCTGAGCCAGCACAGGTTGTGTGTCACACAGCAATGGGAATGAGCCAAGTGGAAGGCAAGAATGCCAGAAGGGTTTTGCCATCCTTCTTGTGCCTCTGGGACAAACCTGAGGTTTTGCTGTGCTGTCTCCTGAGGTTCCCTCCACTCTTTCTCAGCTCGGTAATGTTTCTCCTCGGTCCTTCCTCTGTTTGTGAGCATACTGCTGCCACTGCAGCTGCACTGCAGGCCAGCCTGCCCTGCCAGCTGCCCCATGGTTGTGTTCTCCTCTGTCCCTAACAGCCACTGTGGAGTGTTACAACCCCAGGCTGAACGAGTGGAGCTACGTCGCCAAGATGAACGAACCCCACTACGGCCACGCTGGGACTGTCTATGGGGGACTGATGTACATCTCAGGTGAGCTCCTCTCCTCATCCTGCCTGAGAGCAGCCCCCTGGGGAAGGCCCTGGGAGTGCTGATGGACAGCAAGTTCTGCATGGGACAGCAATGTGCTCTGGGGGCCAAGAAGGCCAATGGGGTCCTGGGGGGCATTCAGAGGAGTGTGGCCAGCAGAGCCAGGGAGGTTCTCCTCCCCCTCTCCTCTGCCCTGCTGAGACCTCATCTGGAATAGTGCATCCAGCTCTGGGCTCTCCAGTTCAGGAGGGACAGGGATCTGCTGGAGAGAGCCCAAGGGAGGCTGCAAGGATGCTGAAGGGACTGGAGACTGCCTGGGGGAGGAGAGGCTGAGAGCCCTGGGGATGTTCAGTATGGAGAGGAGAAGGCTGAGAGGGATCTGATCAATGTCTATCAATAGCTGAGAGATGGTGGTCAGAAGGGAGGGGACAGGCTCTGCTCTGCTGCACCCTGGGATAGGACAAGGGGCAATGGATGGAAACTCCAACACAGGAGGTACCACCTCAAGATGAGGAGGAACTTCTTGCCTGTGAGGGTCCCAGAGCCCTGGAGCAGGCTGCCCAGAGAGGTTGTGGAGTCTCCTTCTCTGGAGCCTTCCCAGCCCTGTCTGGATGTGTTCCTGTGAGCCCTGTGCTGGATTCTCTGCTCCTGCTCTGGCAGGGGGGGTTGGCCTGGAAGATCTCTGGAGGTCCCTTCCCACCCCTAGCATCCTGTGAGCCTGTGACTCCAAGCCACCTCTGCCTGCTCCCTACCCAAGCGAGATGGCTCAGCGTGGGCAGCCCAGCGGGAGGCTGCTCAGCAGCAGCCTGCTCTCTGCATGGGTTTTAGCACCTCAGATAGAGTTGCATTGTGCTCTTTAAACCGTGGCTAATAAGCCTACAGTGTCTGAAATTGGTGTGACTGCTTCCTGACCTGCCAGCTGACCTCGTGGCAAGGTGGAACATTGCATCCACTGATGGGAAATTGCCCTCTGATTTCCCCTCAAGCCTCTCCAACTGCTTTTGCAGGCAGCCGTGGAGAAGTTGAGAAGATAGAGAGTGCCCTGGGCAGCTGCTGGAATATTTTGCACATTCAAAATCTCCCTGTCCTCTCTCTCTCCAGTTCAAGTTGAGGGAAAAGGTTTTCTGAAGCTAATTCTGCTCTGGGGTAGGACCACTTCAAAGACAATAGGATGGGATGAAAGATTTGACAGGGAAATGAGTTCCTGGAATCTTGGTGCTCAGAAACAGAAGCAGAAACCTGGACAACTGTCAGCAAAGAAATCTGACTGCCAGAATGCAGCACAGGCACAGGCTGGGCGACCTTTGGGTCTGCCAAGTGTCACTTATGTGGCAAGGCACTGCAGGAGGGACAGCTTCTGTCCATGTTAAGGTGGCTTCTGTCCATATCCAGGGGGGCTCTGTCCATATCCAGATGACTTCTGTCCTTGTTCAGGCGGTTTCTGTCCTTGCTCAGGTGGTGTCTGTCCTTGTTCAGGCGGTTTCTGTCCTTGCTCAGGTGGTTTCTGTCCTTGTTCAGGTGGTTTCTGTCCATGCTCAGGTGGTTTCTGTCCTTGCTCAGGCGGTTTCTGTCCTTGTTCAGGTGGTTTCTGTCCTTGTTCAGGTGGTTCCTGTCCTTGTTCAGGTGGTTTCTGTCCATGCTCAGGTGGTTCCTGTCCTTGTTCAGGTGGTTTCTGTCCTTGTTCAGGTGGTTTCTGTCCTTGTTCAGGTGGTTTCTGTCCTTGTTCAGGTGGTTTCTGTCCTTGTTCAGGTGGTGTCTGTCCATGCTCAGGTGGTTTCTGTCCTTGCTCAGGTGGTTCCTGTCCTTGTTCAGGTGGTTTCTGTCCATGTTCAGGTGGTTTCTGTCCATGCTCAGGTGATTTCTGTGCATGCTCAGGCGGTTTCTGTCCATGCTCAGGTGGTTTCCTTGTTCAGGTGGTTTCTGTCCATGCTCAGGTGGCTTCCTTGTTCAGGTGGTTTCTGCCCTTGCTCAGCTTTTCAGGTCCCAGGTCCCTGGAGAAGTCTCTGGAAAGGGACGCCCCGTGGCAGCGCCCTGCGGCTGGGTCGGGCAGGTGGCCTTTGCTCGCTGCAGTCTCTTTCCGCCGGCTGTGCAGCGGCCGAGGCTGCCGCGCCCCGCTCTGAGCTGTGCTTTCTCTCCCCAGGGGGGATCACCCACGACACTTTCCAGAAGGAGCTGATGTGCTTCGACCCCGACACGGACAAATGGACTCAGAAGGCTCCGATGACGACGGTGCGCGGCCTGCACTGCATGTGCACGGTGGCCGACAAGCTCTACGTGATCGGGGGCAACCACTTCCGGGGCACCAGTGACTATGACGACGTCCTGAGCTGCGAGTACTACTCCCCGGCCCTCGACCAGTGGACGCCCATCGCCGCCATGCTGCGCGGGCAGAGCGACGTGGGGGTGGCCGTCTTTGAGAACAAGATCTACGTGGTGGGAGGCTACTCCTGGAACAATCGCTGCATGGTGGAGATAGTGCAGAAGTACGACCCGGAGAAGGACGAGTGGCACAAAGTCTTCGACCTGCCCGAGTCCCTGGGCGGCATCCGCGCCTGCACGCTCACCGTCTTCCCCCCGGAGGACAGCACGGGCTCCCCCTCCCGAGAGTCTCCTCTCTCAGCGCCCTAAATGCCACCTCCTGCACTGCTCAGGTGGCAGGAACACCACCCCTGGACTGCTGAGGTGGCAGGAACACCACCCCTGGACTGCTGAGGTGGCAGGAACACCACCCCTGGACTGCTGAGGTTGCAGGAACACCACCCCTGGAGTGCTGAGGTCGGAGGAACGCCACCCCTGGACTGCTGAGGTTGGAGGAACACCACCTCCTGCACTGCTCAGGTGGCAGGAGCACCACACCTGGACTGCTCAGGTGGCAGGAACACCAACCCTGGAGTGCTGAGGTCGGAGGAACCCCACCCCTGCACTGCTGAGGTTGGAGGAACACCACACCTGCACTGCTCAGGTGGCAGGAACACCACCTCTGCACTGCTGAGGTTGCAGGAACACCACCCCTGCACTGCTGAGGTTGCAGGAACACCACCCCTGCACTGCTGAGGTTGCAGGAACACCACCCCTGCACTGCTGAGGTTGCAGGAACACCACCCCAACACCTCTGCACTGCATCATTGAAGTCTCTTCTCTGTTCTTTTTCCCCCCTTCAGTAGTTTCTTGGTAGGCTTAGCGTACAGCATTTCATACAATTACTGGGAGGAAAACAAAACAACAAAAAGACACAAAAAAAACCCCAACAACCCCAACCCAACCAAGACTTTGCCATTGTCTGTGCTGTCTGTTTGGCCTAGAATGCTTGTTCAGTGGTGAAGCAAACCAGGTGTGCTCCCCTGAGCCAGGTGGGAAGATGCTGTCTGTGACCTGGCTGAGCTGGGCCTGTTCTCCCTGTTGTGTGTTGGCTCTTGAGGGCACCTCTTAGCTTGCATTGGGCAGCCCCACCAGGCAAGCCTGAAGGCTCTGGACACAGCCTGTCCCTGAAGCTCAGAGCTGAAATCCCTTGTCCTTTCCTTTTTGTGAACCACCCATGGCAGGGGGAGGCAGGACCACATCAGTGTGAACCATGACAGAAGAGCTGCCAAGGGGGCCCTGAGCTACCTCCCTGTTTTTCACAGAGTCTTTTGGACATATCTCTTGTCCCCATCCTTGCCTTCCTGGGTGCTTTCAGAGCAGCTGGAAGTTCCCCCAGGCAGAGGGGAGACACTCAAATCACTTGAGAATTCTATTAGCACTCTACAGGAAGTGAACCTTGCAGAGGCTGGGAGTCTTTTATAACCTACATCAAATGTTTTGGTTGGGTCTTTTATTTCCCCTGAGGCAGCTGAGAGATGCCTCAAAGGAAAGAGTGAAAACATTTTGAGGGGGGGAGGGTTTCATTGGGTTGGGTTTTTCCTTTCTGAATGCAGGACTCAGCTTCCATGGGAGCTCACACACAGACACACTGACCATAGAGCAGTGGGAATTCAGTGCAGTGGTTTCATTGGGTTGAGTTTTCCTTTCTGAATGCAGGACTCAGCTTCCATGGAGCTCACACACAGACACACTGACCATAGAGCAGTGGGAATTCAGTGCAGTGGTTCCACTGGGTTGAGTTTTCCTTTCTGAGTGCAGGACTCAGCTTCCATGGGAGCTCACCCCCCCCCCAATGGAGCAATGGGAATGCAGTGCTGCCTTGTGTTGGGTTGCCTGCACTGAAGATAAGGTAGATAAGGGCTAGCAACATTTAACTTCAGCCACTCAATTTGACCAGCCCATTCCATCAGATCCAATCTAATCCAATCTCCCTTTCTTTTTGTCCTCCTCTGCTCTCCAGATAACCTGCATAACCTGTCCTCTGTAGAGTCTCAGTTAATAAGGTTCTTTAGCACAAAGGGCAGCTTCAGGCAGAGAGCTGCTTTTGCTCAGTGACCTTGGACTACCACCTCTGACCTTCTTTTGGTTTTGGTTTGGTTTTGTTCTGGTTTGGTTCTGGTTTTGTTTTGGTCAATAAAATTTTCAACTGCACTCACTCAGTCTCAGCTGCCTCATTCAGCTCTGTGCCTCTCTTCCTCTGCCTTCTTTCTCCGTGACCTGGAGGAGGGGAGGGAGGGCACCCTCAGCAAGTTCACTGATGGGACAAAACTTGGGGCTGTGGGAGGTTGGCTGACACCCCTCAGGCTGGGCTGGCATCCAGCCAGAGCTGGACAGGCTGAGAGCTGGCTGCAGGCAAACCTCATGAAGGGCAATGCTGGATGAGGCACTTGGTGCCATGGTTTAGTTGATCAGATGGGGTTGGGTGAGAGGTTGGACTTGATGATCCCAAAGGTCTTTTCCAACCTGGTCTATTCTATTCTATTCTATTCTATTCTATTCTATTCTATTCTATTCTATTCTATTCTATTCTATTCTATTCTATTCTATTCTATTCTATTCTATCCTATTCCATTCCATTCCAGGACAGGTGCAGGGTCCTGCATCTGGGGAGGACCAACACCAGGCACCAGGACAGGGGAGGGATTGCCCTGCTGGAGAGCAGCTCCATGGAGAAAGACCTCACCTGCAGTGCTGGGTCCACATATGGAGCTCCAGCACAAGAGGGACCTGGAGCTGCTGGAGAGGGTCCAGAGGAGGCCACCAAAATGATCACAGGGCTGCAGAACCTCTGCTATGGGACCAGGCTGGGAGAGTTGGGGCTGTGCAGCCTGGAGAAGAGAAGGCTCCAGGGAGACCTCAGAGCTGCATTTCAGTATCTGCAGGGGAGCTGCAGGCAGACTGGGGAGGGACTGCTCAGAAGGGGCTGTGGGGAGAGGACAAGGGACAAGGGTTTGAAGCTGGAGCAGGGCAGAGTTAGGTTGGACATCAGGAGGAAGCTCTGCACAGGGAGGCTGGGGAGACACTGGCCCAGGCTGCCCAGGGAGGTGCTTGAGGCTCCATCCCTGGAGCCATCCAAGCTCAGCCTGGCTGTGTCCCTGTGCAGCCTGCTCTGGCTGGAGGTATCTGCAGGGGGGTTGGACTGGATGCCCTTTGAGCTCCCTTCCAGCCCAATGCAAGTTCTGATCCCTACAGTGGCAGGCTTGGAAGTTTTGTTTATTCTTCAGGCACTCTCCCAGTACTGTTCCCTACCCACATGTCTGGCTAAGCTTCAGGCTTTGTGGTTGGTTTGCTTCGAATCAAAGCCAGCTCTGCCTCTTGGAACAGCTCTCTGGTTGGGTTCTGTGTGGCTGTGCTGGCTACAGGTGTCAGCAGTGGCGCTGCTGGGGCCTCTTGGACAGCAGCTAGTCGAGATGGATTGACTCAGCACCTCCCGAGCCCTCCTCCCATGCTGTGCCAAGCACCAGGCAGGGCAATGTTGTCTCCTGACTGTCATTTGTTTTGCTGCCACCTGCTACTAATTAATTTTTTTCCCAGCTCAGAGACCAGATTTCAGAACCTGCTTGAGTTTAACCCCCCCTGAAGTCCACCTTCAATTTCTGTTTGATTAATTACACTAAGAGGTCCTTGAGGCAGTTACATCTCCTTTTGGGTGATGTAAATTCAGCCTGCTGCCTGTGTGCTGAGGGTGAGGAGCTGCTCTGCAGTGAGTGCCGTCACTGGTATTCTCCTCAGCCTGGGTCCTAACCATGATGAGATGCTTAGAAGTCAGCTTCACAGATTGCATTGGAAGGGAGCCTCCAAGGGCATCTTGTCCAACCCCCTGCAGGCAGCAGGGACAGCTCCAGCCAGAGCAGGCTGCACAGGGACACAGCCAGGCTGAGCTTGGATGGCTCCAGGGATGGAGCCTCAAGCACCTCCCTGGGCAGCCTGTGCCAGTGTCTCCCCAGCCTCCCTGTGCAGAGCTTCCTCCTGACTGCCCTGCTCCAGCTTCAGACCATGGCCCTTTTCCCTAGTGCTGCAAGCCCTTGCAGGCAGCCACTGTGGTCGCTCATTAGAGCACCTCTCACTGCTGCTGGTGTGCTCACAGCTGAGCAAAGCACTGCACAGGAGGCATGTGGCAGGGGAAATGACTTTCCTCAGCTGAAGAAGGTGCAAGGGAGTTTTATGTCCATTTAATGTCCACTTCCCTCCCACCTGCAGGGAATGCTGTGGCACAAGGTGAGCTGTTTGCCTGGGCAGGTGTCACAGATCTGATTTCTCTGCCCAGATGAAAAGCTGCTTCAGGTAATTTCAGGTTCAGGGGGGAAGGGGTGAGGGGGGAAGAGATCTGCCTGCAGGCACAGGGTGGTGTGAGTTGTGTTTGTGGCCAAGCAGCGAGCCAGGGGCTGCCTCCTAAAACCCTGTGACAAAACTGTTGCTCAGAAGAGAGCTTTATGAAAGCTGCTCTGACATTTAAGCAGTTGCAATAAAAATGTGGCTTGCCTTCAGGCTGCCTGCTGGCTTCCTGGGGCTTGGCTGCTTTGCCATGGGCTCTTAGACCAGTGAGATGCTCTCTATGAACCCTCTCCCTTCCCAAAGCGGGAGAGAGAGACTGAGGGGCTGGAGAAGAAAGCTCAACAGCTTTAGTGAAAATAACAACAACAGAACAAAACAGAGACACAGAGAGGCAAACCAGAACCCACCCCAGCCCCTCTGATGGGCTTAGAGGCACAGGCAAAGGAATCTCCATCCCAGCCCCTCTGATGGGCTTAGAGACACAGGCAAAGGAATCTCCACCCCAGTCCCTGTGATGGGAACAGGGACACAGGCAAAGGAATCTCCACCCCAGCCCCTCTGAGGGGAACAGGGACACAGGCAAAGGAATCTCCACCCCAGCCCCTCTGAGGGGAAGAGGGACACAGGCAAAGGAATCTCCACCCCAGCCCCTCTGATGGGCTTAGAGACACAGGCAAAGGAATCTCCATCCCATCCCCTCTGAGGGGAAGAGAGACACAGGCAAAGGAATCCACCCCAACCCCCTGAGGGACTTGGAGACAACCAGAGGTAAACCAAAATCCAGCCCAGCCCCTCTGAGGGGCATAGAGACAACCAGAGGTAAACCAAAATCCAGCCCAGCCCCTCTGCTGGGAGTTACATGGCTGCCACCAAGGACGCTTGGGACAGGCACAGGAACTAGGCTCAGGAGGTGGATTCTAGAGCTGGCTTCAGGAACTGGGATTGAAGGCAGAAATGGAAGGAATCCTCCTTGGTGGAGGAGGACACCTCCTCAGTCTGGCAGGCAGCATGTAGGGATCTGAGGCTTAGGCAGTATTGAGTGGTGGTGACTGGGGAAGAGGCCTGACCCTGGTGATCCCTCAGCTCTCCTCAAGATGCTGTCCAGGGGCTGCAAGCCTTAGTTGGTCACTTGAGGGTCACCTGTCCTGTCCCCTCTCGCCCACAGGTGCTGCCTCTGACTTCCTGCACCCCGAGGTGAGGCAGAAGGTCCAGCAGTGCCCCTGGGCTGCCGAGAGGCCAGGAGAAGCAGGAGCGCTCCTGCACACCCCCCCGGGCAGCGGCTCCCCCAGCAGCGCTCCGTGCCAGGAGCGGCCCCTGCCCGCAGCGAGTGCCTCCCACACAGAGGCTCACCTGGGAAGCCAAACACTGCCCAGAATGACACAACCACAGCAGCACAGGACGGTAGGGGTTGGAGGAGACCTCTCAAGATCGAGTCCACCCCCCTGCCAGAGCAGGGTCACCCAGGGCAGGTCACCCAGCAACACACCCAGGTGGAGCTTGAAAGTCTGCAGGGATGGTGACCCCACCCCCCCCGGGCAGCCTGGGACAGTGCCTGAGGACCCTTGCTGGGAAGAAATTGTTCCTAATACCCAACCTGAACCTGCCCTGGCACAACTTGAAGCCATTCTTCACGTCCTATCACGTGCTCCTAGGGAGCCCAACCCCCACCTCACTGCAAAGTCCTTTCAGGGAGCTGCAGAGGGCAAAGAGCAGCCTCCTCTTCTCCAGGCTGAACACCCCCAGCTCCCTCAGCTGCTCCTGCCCAGCCTTCTTCTCCAGACCCTTCCCCAGCTCCATTGCCCTTCTCTCTACCTCAATCCAGGACATGCTTACAGGTGATGGAGGCCAGGGAAGCATTCAGGCCATGTCCATGGCCTGGTGCCCAGAGGCTTCCACCCCCTGTCTGGGCACAGCGATGCTGCAGGCAAGGGAGCAGCTGGCCCACAGGCAGGCTCATTGCAGGCATGTTCAGCTCACCTCACAGCCTCTGCTTCCCCCTGTGAGAGGAGCCACAATTTATCAATTTTCAGTTTCTTTTTTAACCCCCAAAGGGTTGTCCTGGCTTTGAAAAGCCTCATTTTACAAGAGGGCAGAGATAGGGTGCTGAGGGCTGTGCTTCAGTGGCAGTGGTGAGATTGTGAGCTCTGGGGGATGGTTGGACTCTGGTGGTCTCAAAGGGTCTCTTCCAACCTCACCAGTTCCATGGTTCTGTGGCTCTGTATCTCTGGAAACCAGGGATCACAGGATCACCACAGGATCACCACAGGATCATCACAGGATCACAGGACCAGAGGATGTTAGGGGTTGGAAGGGACCTCTGGACATCACCCAGTCCAACCCCCTGCCAGAGCAGGAGCAGAGAATCCAGCACAGGTCTCCCAGGAACACATCCAGACAGGGCTGGAAAGGCTCCAGAGCAGGAGACTCCACAACCTCTCTGGGCAGCCTGCTCCAGGGCTCTGGGACCCTCACAGTCAGCTGGCACAGAGCGCTTTCAGGTTACTGCAGCTCATCTCAAGGACCTGAATGTGCTGGAATGTGTCCAGAGAAGGGCCATGAGGAGGAGCAGGGGGCTGGAGCTGCTCTGCTGTGAGGACAGACTGAGGGAGTTGGGGTTGTGCAGGCTGGAGAGGAGAAGGCTCTGAGGAGACCTCATTGTGGCCTTCCAGTATCTGAAGGGGGCTCCAGGAAAGCTGGGGAGGGACTTCTGAGGGTGTCAGGGAGGGATAGGACTGGGGGGATGGAGCAGAACTAGAAGTGGGGAGATTGAGCTTGGATGTGAGGAAGAAGTTGTTCCCCATGAGGGTGGTGAGAGCCTGGCACAGGCTGCCCAGGGAGGTGGTGGAAGCCTCCTGCCTGGAGGTGTTTGCAGCCAGGCTGGAGGTGGCTGTGAGCAACCTGCTGCAGTGTGAGGTGTCCCTGGCCGTGGCAGGGGCTTGGGACTGGCTGAGCCTTGAGGTCCTTTTGATGTGGCTGCCACACAGAGGAGTCTGTGCTGTTGTACTTGGTAAGACCAGCCACGATTTGCTCCTGAGAACTGCTGCCTTCCCCCAGGCACCCCCAGGGGGTTTGCAGCAGGGGAGACAAACTGAGGAGACCCCCAGGTCAGGAGGATCCCTGGTGGCATTAAACACTGCTGTGTAGCACACAGCCACCTTGCAGGGGATTAGCCATTGTGCAGCCAGGGCTGCTTCCCAGCATCACTTGGGAATTGTATCTCATTCTGACTCAGAAGAGTAGTGAAGAGGTGATTGGGAGCAGTCAGCATGGCTTTGCCAAGGGCAGATCCTGCCTGACAAACCTGGTGGCCTTCTCTGAACAGGTGACAGCATTAATAGCTGAGGGGAGAGCAACTGATGTCGTTTGCCTGGCCCTGAGCAAAGCCTTTGACACTGTCCCACACCACATCCTGGTCTCCAGGCTGGTGACACATGGGTGTGATGGGTGACCACTAGATGGACACAGAACTGGCTTGATGGCCAAAGAGTGGCTGTCCATGGGTCCATGTCCCAGTGCAGGCCAGGGACAAGCAGAGTCCCTCAGGGATCAGTCCTGGGCCCAGGCTTGTTCAACATCTCTGTGGGTGCCATGGGCAGTGGCACTGAGTGCAGCCTCAGCAAGGTTGCTGCTGACACCAAGCTGTGTGGTGCAGCAGACAGCTGGAGGGAAGGATCCATCCAGAGGGACCTGGGCAGGCTGGAGAGGTGGGCACAAGCCAACCTCAGGAGCTTCAACAAGACCAAGGGCAGGGTCCTGCAGCTGGGTGGAGGCAATCCCAGGCACAAATCCAGGCTGGGCAGGGACTGGCTGGGGAGCAGCCCTGATGAGAGAGCCTTGGGGGTGCTGGGGCAGGAGAAGCTCCCCAGGAGCTCTCAGGGTGCACTTGCAGCCCGGAAAGCCAAGCAGAGCCTGGGCTGCAGCAGGAGAAGTGTGGCCAGCAGGGCAAGGGAGGGGATTCTCCCCCTCTGCTCAGCCCTGCTGAGACCCCACCTGCAGTACTGCCTCCAGTTCTGGAGTCCCTATTGCAAGAGGGATCTGGAGGGGCTGGAAGGGTGTCCAGAGCAGGGCCAGGAGGATGAGCAGAGGGCTGGAGCAGCTCTCCTGTGAGGACAGACTGAAGGAGTTGGGGCTGTGCAGCCTGGAGAAGAGAAGGCTCCCAGGTGACCTCATTGTGGCCTTCCAGGATCTGAAGGGGGCTACAGGAAGGCTGGGGAGGGACTGCTCAGGATCTCAGGTAGTGATAGGACTAGGGGGAATGGAATGAAGCTGGAGGTGGGGAGATTGAGGCTGGAGGTGAGGAGGAAGTTCTTCCCCATGAGGGTGGTGAAGCCCTGGAATGGGTTGTGCAGGGAGGTGGTTGAGGCCCTGTCCCTGGAGGTGTTTAAGCCCAGGCTGGATGAGGCTCTGGCCAGGCTGCTCTAGTGTGGGGTGTCCCTGCCCATGGCAGGGGGGTTGGAACTGGATGATCCTTGTGGTCCCTTCCAACCCTGACTGATGCTATGATACTATGATTGTCCACTCTGGGCTTCATTGATTGTGCCCAGCCAGGCTGGGGCAGCAGGGAAAGCCTGGTGTCACCTTACAGTACACAAACCTCCAGGCAATTCCTCTCCATCCTTCCCTCAGGGCAGGCTCTTGTTCAGGAGTGAAGGCAAATAAAATGGAGCTGTACCTTTGGAGGGAAAAAGACCATAAAGGGGCAGCTTCCAGGTGCGGAAGGAGCCTGGAGGCTGAGGGTCGAGGCAGGAGCAGTGGCTGTCATCTGCCTTGGCTTCAGGAAGGCTTTTGATCCTGCCTCCCATGAGATCTCCACAGAAAAGCTCAAGCAATGTGGCACAGAGGGCTGGTCCACGAGGTGGGTTGCAAACTGGCTCCACAGAGCAGAGCTCAGAGGGCTGGCAGCAGAGGGATGGAGCTTGGAGGCCTGTGGCCAGCGCTGCTCCCCAGGGCTCGGTGCTGGGGCCGGTCCTGCTCAAGGTCTTTGTCACTGACCTGACTGAGGGCACTGAGGGCACCTTCAGCAAGTGCTGCTGATGCAGAACTCTGAGGGGGTGGCTGACACCCCTCAGGCTGTGCTGCCATCCAGCCAGAGCTGGACAGGCTGGGAGGTGGCTGCAGGAGAACCTCAGGAAGCTCAGCAAGGAGGAGTGCAGGGTGCTGCAGCTGAGGAGGAACAGCAGCAGGAGCCAGGACAGGTTAGAGGCTGCCCTGCTGGAGAGCAGCTCCATGGAGAAAGACCTTGGAGTGCTGGTGGGCAGCAAGTTCTGCATGGGAAAGCAATGTGCCCTGGGGGCCCAGAGAGCCAATGGGGTCCTGGGGTGCAGCAAGGAAAGTGTGGCCAGCAGGGCTGGGGAGGTTCTGCTGCCCCTCTGCTCTGCCCTGCTCAGACCACAGCTGCAGTGCTGTGTCCAGTTCTGGGCTCCCCAGCTCAAGAGAGACAGAGACCTGCTGGGGAGAGCCCAAGGGAGAGCCAGGAGAATGCTTAGGGGACTTGAGCATCTGCCCTGTGAAGAGAGACTGAGAGCCCTGGGGCTGTTTAGTCTGGAGAGGAGAAGGCTGAGAGGGATCTGATCAGTGTCTGTCAATAGCTGAGTGGGGGGTGGGGGTCAGGTGGAGGGGACCAGGCTCTTTTCAGTGGTGCACAGTGATAAGACAAGGAACTGGACACCAACTTGAGCATAGAAGGTTCCACCTCAGCATGAGGAGAAACTTCTTTACACAGTGAGGCTGCTGAGCCCTGGAGCAGGCTGCCCAGAGAGGTTGTGGAGTCTCCTGCTCTGGAGCCTTTCCAGCCCCACCTGGATGTGGTCTGTGTGCCCTGCCCTGGGTGCCCCTGCTCTGGCAGGGGGCTTGGACTGGATGATCTCTGGAGGTCCCTTCCAGGCTCTAATGTGATACCTTGATGTGTCTGAGGGCCTGGGGCCCTTTTAAGCTCTGGATCCAACCTACCTTAGAGAACATCCTGAAGTTGCTGTTATAAAAGGGATCATAGAATGGCTTAGCTTGGAAGAGACCCTAGAGATCATCTCCTCCAGCCTCCCTGCAATGGAGCACACTTTGAAGCTGGGAGACCTCTGGGAAAGACCAGCAGCAGGGATTAAAAGACTTTCTTTACAAGAATGAAACCCAGAGGTTTAGCAGTAACTGCAGAAGAGTTTAATTCCCAGCTGGAGCTGCTGACAGAATGAACCAGGTTGGAAAAGACCTCAGAGCTCATCCAGTCCAACCTGGCACCCAGCACCAGCTGAGCAACTCAACCCTGGCTCCAAGTGCCTCATCCAGGCTCTTCTGAAACACCTCCAGGGGTGGTGACTCCACCACCTCCCTGGGCAGCACATCCCAAGGGCCAATCTCTCTTGCTGGGAAGAATTTCTTCCTCACCTCCAGCCTAAACCTCCCCTGGCACAGCTTGAGACTGTGTCCTCTTGTTCTGGTGCTGGGTGCCTGGCAGAAGAGACCAACCCCCACCTGGCTACAACCTCCCTTCAGGGAGCTGGAGAGAGCAAGGAGGTCTCCCCTGAGCCCCACAGCCCTCATGAGCAGCCTGGCAGCCCCAGAGCTGTTTCACCTTCTGCCAGTTTCACCTTCCCTGGCTGGCTGAATTCATTCCAGCGGCAAGGAAGGGATCCAGTGTTGAGATCACAAGAAGGAAAGGCTGCCAGAGAATTAGATTAGCTGCTTAAACTAAATATCAGCCTGTGCAAAGGCTCTGGGAGTGCTCCCAGCCTGCCTCCTTGATAATTCCCTGCAGTGTTAAACCAAAGTGGGATCCGGCACGTGGCAAAGTGCTGAGGCACTGCCCCCAGCACCAGGGCTTGGACTTGAGGATCTCTGGAGGTCCTTTCAAACCTCTGATGTTCTGTGATTCTGTGACAGCAGTGCACTGGTTTTCTGGGGAGTAAAAGGGAGGGCTTCACTTTGCCTCCTTGCTGAGCCCACAGCAGCTCGAGCTGGGAGCAGCTGAAGCTGCTGGCAGGAGTTGCTGGGTTCAAAGCTGCTGGCAGGAGTTGCTGGGTTCAAGGGCAAGGCCTGGGGCATCATCCTTCATCATCCAGAGAGGCTGATGAGGAGCTTGATGTGAGTCAGCCATGGGGGTGGCCAGCCTGAAAGCCAGCCCTGTGCTGGGCTGCATCAAGAGGAGTGTGGCCAGCAGGTCAAGGGAGGGGATTCTGCCCTCTGCACTGTGCTGCTCAGACCCCACCTGCAGCACTGCCTCCAGCTCTGGGCCCCCAGCACAAGAAGGACCTGGAGCTGCTGGAGAGGCTCCAGAGGAGGCCACCAAGATGATCAGAGGATGGAGAACCTCCTCTGAAGGGACAGGCTGAGAGAGTTGGGGCTGTTCAGCCTGGAGAAGAGAAGGCTCCAGGGAGACCTCAGAGCAGCCTGCCAGGAGCTGAAGGGCTCCAGGAGAGCTGGGGAGGGACTTTGGACAAGGGCTGGGAGGGACAGGATGAGGAACAATGGCTTTGAGCTGGGAGGGGGGAGATGGTGACTGGGGATGAGGAAGATGATGAGGAAGAAGATGCAGTGAGGCTGGGGAGACTCTGGCACAGGCTGCCCAGGGAGGCTGTGGCTGCCTCCTCCCTGGGGGTGCTGAAGGCCAGGCTGGATGAGGCCTTGAGCAGCCTGTGCTGGTGGGAGGGGTCCCTGCCCAGGGCAGGGGGCTGGAACTGGAGGATCTTGAAGGTCCCTTCCAGCCCAAACCATGCTCTGATTTTATGAAGCTACTAAGGATTCTGCATCCCATTTTAAGGAGGGCTCCAAAAGCCTTTCCTCCACTGGAGCAGCTGATTGTGCTGCGTGACTGAAGAGCACGGGAGGGGGAGGAGGAGGAGGAGGCACAGCCTGTGCTCCGCTGCGCTCCTCCTGCCTTTGGCAGAGGGTACTCCAGAGACCTGTCACAAATGAGATAAGGACAGAAGCAAATTAAGATTTAGGAGCTTCTCCTGGGACTCTCCAAGGCAAAATGAGGGCTTTTTTTTAATGGGCTTCCAGTTCTGAGGCCACCAAAAGGTCTGCAATTAGCTTTTCACATCTTTCTCCACACCCCCCTCCTCCTTCCCTGTTTCTCCCGCTGCGCTTTGGCCTTCCTTGAGCAGCCCCGGTTTTGCTCCTGGCTTTGTGGCAAGCAATCAAGGTGCTGAGTGAATTGATGTGAGTGCTAAATAGCAGGCAAATCATCCCCACTGCTGCCTGCTGAAGAGTCCACTGCTGCTGCACTGAGCTGCTATATTTAGCCTGCCTGATGAGTGGCCCTATTAAAAGCTCTCCTGACTTTCTCTCTCCTGTGGTTTCCTCGCTTGTTCTCCTTGCATTGTTCGGCTGCTGAGCTGCCTGGGAGGTTTCCAGCTGCAACACCTTCGGTTTGGGCTCATTCTGTTAGTATTTCACAGTATCACAGTATCACAGTATAACCAAGGTTGGAAGAGACCCCAAGGATCATCAAGTCCAACCTGTCCCAACAGACCTCACAACTAGACCATGGCACCAAGCGCCACGTCCAATCTCCCCTTGAACACCTCCAGGGACGGTGACTCCACCACCTCCCTGGGCAGCCCATCCCAATGACGAATGACTCGCTCAGTGAAGAACTTCCTCCTCACCTCGAGTCTAAACCTCCCCTGGCACAGCTTGAGACTGTGTCCCCTTGTTCTGGTGCTGGTTGCCTGGGAGAAGAGACCAACCCCCTCCTGTCTACAACCACCTTTCAGGTAGTTGTAGAGGGCAATGAGGTCACCTCTGATCCTTCTCTTCTCCAGGCTAAGCAACCCCAGCTCCCTCAGCCTCTCCTCACAGGGCTGTGCTCAAGGCCTCTCCCCAGCTTTGTTGCCCTTCTCTGGACACCTTCAAGTGTCTCAATGTCCTTCCTAACCTGAGGAGCCCAGAGCTGGACACAGGACTCAAGGTGTGGCCTCAGCAGTGCTGAGCACAGGGGCAGAATGACCTCCCTGCTCCTGCTGGCCACACTATTCCCAATACAGGCCAGGATGCCATTGGCCTTCTTGGCCACCTGGGCACACTGTTGGCTCATGTTTAGGTGGGTGTCAATCAGCACCCCCAGGTCCCTCTCTGTTTGGCAGCTCTCCAGCCACTCCAACCCCAGCCTGTAGCTCTGCATGGGGTTGCCGTGGCCAAAGTGCAGCACCCGGCACTTGGACTTATTAAGTGAAGTGGTTGCCACCATTTCATCATCTTTAAGCTTCCTTTGAAGAGCACAGGGCCCCAGCAGAGCGAAGGGTGGAAGGGACCTCCGCAGATCACCCAGTCCAACCCTTCTGCTAGAGGAGGTTGGCCGAGATCAGGCCACCCAGGAACACATCCAGGGGGGGCTGGGAAGGTCTCCTTAGAAGCACACCCTAGGAAAGAGCTCTCCAAACTGCCCTTGGCACCCAGCAAATGCCTCCAACAACACAGCAGCTAAGCAGCTGCTGGCTCAGGTCTTCAGACATCTTTCACAGTCACAGAATGTTAGGGGTTGGAAGGGACCTTAAAAGATCACCCAGCCCAAGCCCCCTGCCAGAGCAGGGTCACTCAGGGCAGGGCACCCAGGAACACATCCAGCTGGGGCTGGAAAGGCTCCAGAGCAGCAGATTCCACAACCTCTGTGGGCAGCCTGCTCCAGGCCTCCAGCACCCTCACAGCAAAAAATTTTCTCCCTGACTTGAATGAAGCCTCCTGGGCTCCAGTTTGTGCCCATTGCCCCTTGTCCTGTCACTGGGCACCACTGAAAAGAGTCCACATCCTGATCCTGGTGCAATGTGCATTGTGGACAAGAAGCCAAATGGTATCCAGGGGTGGATTAGAAGGGCTGTGGTTAGCAGGTTGAGAGAGGTCCTCCTGCCCCTCTGCTCTGCCCTGCTGAGGCCACAGCTGGAATCTTGTGTCCAGTTCTGGGCCCCTCAGCTCAGGAAGGAGCTCAGGGAACTGCTTGAGAGAGTCCAGCCCAGAGCCTCAGAGCTGCTGCAGGCAGTGCAACATCTCCCTGTGAGGACAGCTCAGGCAGCTGGGGCTTGGAGCTTGGAGCAGGGGAGCCTGAGGGCTGCCCTGATGGCTGGGGATAAAGCTGTGCAGGGCTGGAGCCAGGCTCTGCTCAGGGATGGCCAAGCACAGCACAAGGGGCACTGGGGGCAAGCTGGAGCAGAGGAGGTGCCAGGGGAAGAGGAGGGAAACCTTTGTCCCTGTGAGGCTGCTGAGCCCTGGAGCAGGCTGCCCAGAGAGGTTGTGGAGTCTCCTGCTCTGGAGCCTTTCCAGCCCCACCTGGATGTGCTCTGTGTGCCCTGCCCTGGGTGACCCTGCCCTGGCAGGGGCTTGGTTTGGATGACCTCTGGAGGTCCCTTCCAACCCATAATGTTCTGTGGTCCTCTGATCCTGTGTGATGATGTGCCACCCATGGGAGCATCGCTTGCCTTCATCCAGAAGGTGCATCATCAGCCTTGGGATGAAACTTTGGCTGTCAGCATCTCTCCAGCACCATCCATGGGCACTGCAGATGCCACTTTCCTCCAAGTGACCTTCAGGCTCCCAGTCCCTGCAGCTTGCACAAAGCCAGGGGCACCTTCAGGTATGGGTCCCCTGCGCTGCAGCACAGCCCCTAGAAGGACTGACAGGATGCCAGGGTTGGAAGGGACCTCTGGAGGAGATCATGGGGTTCAAACCCTCTGCCAAAGCAGGGCCACCTTGGGCAGGTTGCACAGGAATGCATCCAGGTAGGTTTTGAATGTCTCCAGGGCAGGAGACTCCACAAGCTCTCTGGGCAGCCTGCTCCAGGGCTCCAGCAGCCTCACACCAAAGAAGCTTCTCCTCATGCTGAGGTGGGTTCCAGTTTGTGTTCATTGCCCCTTGGCCTGCCACAGGACACCACTGAGAAGATCATAGAATAGAATCAGTAAGGTTGGAAAAGACCTCAGGGATCATCAAGTCCAAGCTGTCACCTAACACCTCCTGACAGCTAAACCCTGGCTCCAAGTGCCACATCCAGTCCCCTCTTGAACACCTCCAGGGCTGGGGACTCCACCACCTCCCTGGGCAGCACATCCCAGTGGCCAATCTCTCTTGCTGGGAAGAACTTTCTCCTCCCCTCCAGCCTGAACCTCCCCTGGCACAGCTTGAGACTGTGTCCTCTTGTTCTGGCGCTGGGTGCTGTGCCCTGTGGCTGTTCAGCTCCCTGCAGCAAAGCAGGAGGTTAATCCCCATCACAACGAGGGTTTATGCTGGCAAAGAAAGGCTGACAGGAGGCCTGTGGCCAGGGCTCAGCTCACCTTAGTTGCACCAGTGACAATGACTGTGATTATTCTGCCTGCCTGGGAGAGGCTGCTGCCTCTGCCACACCTCCCATGAAGAAAGGCCTTTCACAGACTCACAGAGTCACTGAATGGGTTGGGTTGCAAAAGGCCTCTAAGGTCATCCAGCCCAACCAGCAACCCAGCCCCACCATGGCCATCAAACCCTGACTCAGAGTCAGCCATGGCCACAGGGTTCCTGAGCACCTCCAGGGGTGGGGACTCCACCACCTCCCAGGGCAGCCTCTGCCAGCCCCTGACCACCCTTGCAGCAAAGACATCTCCAGCCTAACCCTCCCCTGGGACACTTTCAGGCCATTTCCTCTCTTTCTATCACCTGAGAGTAGGGAGCAGAGCCCAAGCCCCACCTCACTGCAGCCTCCTCTCAGGGAGCTGCAGAGAGCAATGAGGTCTCCCTCAGCCTCCTCTGCTCCACACCAGACGAGCCCAGGTCTCACATGCACTGGAGTGCCACAGGCTCTGAGGGGAGCAGCTGCTGCTGCTGGCTTGTGGAATGGGACAGGCTTTGTGTTTAGCTCTAGCTGATCACTAATCAGCCTCTGTTCATTAGTTGACAGCTGTGGCTGTGCAATTCCTTCCCCCCTCTCTCGGGGGTCCTGTTCTCTGTGCTCTCTGCTGGGTTTTCTTTAAGGACAGCCCCAGGCCAGTGCAGCTGTCTGTGGTGCTCAGCCCCCTGAGGCAGCTGCAAGACCACAGAACCACTAAGGCTGGCAAAGGCCTTCAAGAGCATCCACTCTAACCATCAGCCCAACCCCACCGTGGCCACCAAACCATGGCCCCAGGTGCCATGGCCACAGGGGGCTTGAACACCTCCAGGGATGGGGACTCCACCACCTCCTTGGGCAGCCTGTGCTCAGGGCAGTGCTGGAGTTGCCACCCCTGGAAGTGTTCAAGTGTGGACCTGGTGCTTAGGGACACAGCTTAATGCTGAGCCTTCAGTGCTGGGTCAAGGGCAGCCTGGGGTGGATGGGAAGGGCTGTGCTTAGCAGGTCAGAGAGGTTCTCCTGCCCCTCTGCTCTGCCCTGCTGAGGCCACAGCTGGAGTATTGTGTCCAGTTCTGGGCCCCTCAGCTCAAGAAGGAGCTCAGGGAACTGCTGGAGAGAGTCCAGCACAGAGCCACAGAGCTGCTGCAGGCAGTGCAACATCTTCCTCATGAGGAGAGCCTGAGGGAGCTGAGGGCTCTGTGGCTTGGAGAGGAGGAGCCTGAGAGGTGAGCTCCTTGCTGGGGATAAGCTGTGCAGGGTGATGCCCAGAGGCTGGAGCCAGGCTCTGCTGGGGGCTGCCCAATGCCAGCACAAGGGGCAGTGGTGGAAGCTGAGGCAGAGGAAGTGCCATGGGAAGAGGAGGAAGCATTTTGTCCCTGTGAGGGTGCCAGAGCCCTGGAGCAGGCTGCCCAGGGGGGCTGTGGAGTCTCCCTCTCAGGAGATATTCCAACCCCATCTGGATGTGTTCCTGTGTGAGCTGCCCTGGGTGACCCTGCTCTGGCAGGGCTTGGACTGGATGAGCTTTTGAGGTCCCTTCCAGCCCCTCACATTCTGTGCCTCTGGGAAATGAATGCAGATTGTTGGTGTAGTTGGTAGCTCATTAGGGTGGCTGCCAGACTGTGATCACTGTGACTCTGTGGCCCAGAAGCTGCCCCAGCTGAGCCTTCCCAGAGCTGGGGCAGCACTGGCAGGCTGAGCTCTGGGTGCCCACCCTGGCACCTGGCTGTGTTGCTGCTCCTGCACAGCCCTGTGCCCTGAGGCTGTTGGCTGAGCTGAGGACATCCTGCACACCTGCATGGGTTTGGTGACCCAAATGTGCAGATGACACCAAGCTGGGGGCAGGAGTTGATCTGTTAGAGGGCAGAAGGGCTCTGCAGAGGGACCTCGACTGACTGGACAGATGGGCAGAGGCCAACAGGATGGCATTCAACAAGTCCAAGTGCCAGGTGCTGCACTTTGGCCACAACAACCCCAGGCAGTGCTACAGGCTGGGGTCAGAGTGGCTGAGAGCAGCCAGGCAGAGAGGGACCTGGGGGTGCTGGTTGATGGGAGGCTGAACATGAGCCTGCAGTGTGCCCAGGGGGCCAAGAAAGCCACTGGCATCCTGGCCTGCATCAGGAAGAGTGTGGCCAGCAGGAGCAGGGAGGTCATTCTGCCCCTGCACACTGCACTGGTTAGGCCGCACCTTGAGTCCTGTGTCCAGTTCTGGGCTCCTCAGGTTAGGAAGGAGGTTTGAGCTGCTGGAGGTGTCCAGAGAAGGGCAACGAAGCTGGGGAGGGGTCTGGAGCACAGCCCTGTGAGGAAGGCTGAGGGGCTGGGGTTGCTTAGCCTGGAGAAGAGGAGGCTCAGGGAGACTCATTGCTCTCTGCAACTCCCTGCAGGGAGGTTGTAGCCAGGTGGGGGTTGGTCTCTTCTCCCAGGCCCCCAGCACCAGAACAAGAGGACACAGTCTCAAGCTGTGCCAGGGGAGGTTTAGGCTGGAGGTGAGGAGAAAGTTCTTCCCAGAGAGAGTCATTGGCCATTGGGATGTGCTGCCCAGGGAGGTGGTGGAGTCTCCATCCCTGGAGGTGTTCAAGAGGGGATTGGATGTGGCACTTGGTGCCATGGGCTAGTCATGTGGTGTTGGGTGCCAGGTTGGACTGGATGACCTTTGAGGTCTCTTCCAACCTTGGTGATTCTGTGATGCTGTGATACTGTGGGCATGGGCTCATCACCATGAGGCCTCCTGGCTAGGTGCAGGACCCTCTGCCACCCCTGTGTGGACTAAACCCTTGGCACCAGCTGAGCCCTTGCTGGTGCTCCCTGTGGGGCAGCACCTCAGTGGTATAAAATCCCTTCTGGTTTTATTTTCTCTCCACTGCTTGATTATGTAGAGGGGAAGTTTCCCTGGGAGCACTGTGTGCTCCATGCCCTGCACACCTCCCTGCATGGAGGAGCTGAAATGTCAGCAGGGCCCTGGGGGCTGAGCTCAGCGCAGGCAGCAGAGGTGACCCCGCAGCGCCCCTGCCCGCTCGGGGCTGGCTGCCACAGCCTGGCTGCTGAGGGCAGCCACAGGCAGGCTGGGGACCCTCCAGCAGCAGTGCTGATGGCTCTTCAAGAGGGCATGAATGCTGCTGGAGTGCCTTTCCCTTTGTTCCTGGCCCAGACACCTCTCCTCTTTAGCAGGGTGGGAGACACTGGTGCATTGTGAGCTAGCAGCAGAATCCAGAATGAACCAGGCTGGGAAAGACCTCAGAGATCATCCAGTCCAAGCTATCCCCCAGCACCAGCTGAGCAACTCAACCATGGCACCAAGGGACTCATCCAGGCTCTTCTTAAACACCTCCAGGTGTGGTGACTCCACCACCTCCCTGGGCAGCACATCCCAAGGGCCAATCTCTCTTGCTGGGAAGAATTTATTCCTCACCTCCAGCCTAAACCTCCCCTGGCACAGCTGGAGACTGTGTCCTCTTGTTCTGGTGCTGCTTGCCTGGGAGAAGAGACCAACCCCCACCTGGCTACAACCTCCCTTCAGGGAGCTGGAGAGAGCAATGAGGTCTCCCCTGAGCCTCCTCTTCTCCAGCTAAGCAACCCAGCTCCCTCAGCCTCTCCTCACAGGGCTGTGCTCCAGACCCCTCCCCAGCTTTCTTGCCCTTCTCTGGACACCTTCCAGCAGCTCAACAGCTTTCCTAGCCTGAGGAGCCCAGAACTGGACACAGGACTCAAGGTGTGGCCTCAGCAGTGCTGAGCACAGGGCACAATGACTTCCCTGCTCCTGCTGGCCACACTCTTCCTGATGCAGGCAGGATGCCATTGGCCTTCTTGGCCCCCTGGGCACACTGCAGGCTCCTGTTCAGCTGCTGTCCACCAGCACCCCCAGGTCCCTCCCTGCCTGGCTGCTCTCAGCCACTCTGTCCCCAGCCTGTAGCACTGCCTGGGGCTGCTGTGGCTAAAGTGGCCCTCAGGGTGTGGCAGGTTCCTGAATCAGAAGCAAATTGCACTGTTGATGTGTGTATATATATATATATATAATTATATTCCCTTCCTCCCCAGATCTTGATTCTGCAGCAGGTGAAACCAGTTCCTCCTTCCTTGCCTCTCCAGGGCCCTGGGGTGGCCATGCCCAGCCCCCCAGGAGCGAGCCATGCCTCTCTGCAGCACTGCCTGACTCCCAGGCTGGCCTCCTGCAGCTGGGAAAACGCCAAAAGGCAAAGCAAAGCCTGGCCAGCATCTGCAGGTGTGCCCAGTGCCACACAGCCCTGATGTTCCCTCTCTGCTCTGAGACAGCCAGGGCTTTGGGCACGAGCCTGGCATGTCCCTGCAGCATCTCAGCTGTCTGGGACCAGGACCCTTGCTGGCCACCAGGAAGAGGGTTGGTTGACATCTCTGCTGGCTTTTGACAAGGGCTTGTAGTGACAGGCTGAGGGGCAATGGACTGAAGCTAGAAGAAGGGAGTTGGGACTGCAGATGAGGAGTCTCAAACCATGGAGGGTTTAGACCTCTCCTAGGAGCACAGGCTGGGAGCTGGGGCTGTTCAGCCTGGAGAAGAGAAGGCTCCAGGGAGACCTCAGAGCAGCCTGCCAGGACCTGAAGGGCTCCAGGAGAGCTGGGGAGGGACTTTTTATAAGGGTCTGTCATGATAGGATGAGAGGATGATCTTTGAGGTCTCTTCCAACCTTTGTGATTCTGTGAAGGTGAAGGCAATGGCTTGAGCCAGAGCAGGGCAGACTGAGACTGGATGTTAGGAGGGAGCCCTTTGCAGTGAGGCTGGGGAGACTCTGGCACAGGCTGCCCAGGGAGGCTGTGGCTGCCTCCTCCCTGGAGGTGTTGAAGGCCAGGCTGGATGAGGCCTTGAGCAAGCTGGGCTGGTGGGAGGTGTCCCTGCCCAGGGCAGGGGGCTGGAGCTGGATGAGCTTGAAGGTCCCTTCCAGCCCAACCCATTCTGTGATTCTATGATCCCACATTGTCCTTGCTCTGAGAGGCTCCATTTCAGCTCAGCCTGCTCTCAGTCCCCATGCAGCTGCTTCCTGCTCTTAATTCCCAGCCACTCCACCAACACACAGCAGCAGCTTGCAGAGGGAGCTTGCCCTGACTGCTCCTCTCCCAGGAGATGAGGACAAGTGCCTGTCCCTAGTTTAATGAAGTCATTTTCCCATGAGGAATATTGGTCTGGTGGATAAGAACCTCCATCCCTGGAGGTGTTTGCAGCCAGGCTGGAAGTGGCTGTGAGCAACCTGCTGCAGTGTGAGGTGTCCCTGGCCGTGGCAGGGGGGTTGGGACTGGCTGAGCCTTGGAGGTCCCTTCCAGCCCTGACACCTCTTCTGTGATTCCAAGTGTCTTCCACTTCTTTTGGTCCTGCTGTCTTCCAGCTGAGTGTTACATTCTGCTAGAAACCCAGAGCTGCTGTGTCCCCCCTTCATTAGACTGATCACAAATGCCCAGCCCCCCAAGTACTGACAACCAGCAGCTGCTCCCCAGATGGAGGCAGTTGTCCAACCCAAGGAACAGAGATGAAGCAACAGAGAGACAAATAATACAATACAATACAATACAATACAAATCAATACAAATCAATACAATAAATCCAGGTTGGAAGAGACCTTCAAGATCACTGTGTCCAACCTATCAACCAATCCAACCCACCTGAACAACTAACCCATGGCACCAAGCACCCCAGCAAGGCTCCCTCCTGAACACCTCCAATGGAGGTGAACTCCACCACCTCCCTGGGCAGCACATCCCAATGGGCAATCACTCTCTGTGTAGAACTTCTTCCTAACCTCCAGCCTAAACCTCCCCTGGCACAGCTTGAGACTGTGTCCTCTTGTTCTGCTGCTGGGGGCCTGGGAGAAGAGACCAACCCCCAGCTGGCTACAACCTCCCTTCAGGGAGTTGGAGAGAGCAAGAAGGTCTCCCTGAGCCCCTCTTCTCCAGGCTAAGCAACCCCAGCTCCCTCAGCCTCTCCTCACAGGGCTGTGCTCCAGCCCTCACCAGCTTGTTGCCCTTCTCTGGACACCTTCCAGCAAGTCACCTCCTTCCTAAACTGAGGGGCCCAGAACTGGACACAGGACTCAAGGTGTGGCCTAACCAGTGCAGTGTACAGGGGCAGAATGACCTCCCTGCTCCTGCTGGCCACACTCTTCCTGCTGCAGGCCAGGATGCCATTGGCCTTCTTGGCTGCCTGGGCACACTGCAGGCTCATGTTCAGCCTCCCATCCACCAGCACCCCCAGGTCCCTCTCTGCCTGGCTGCTCTCAGCCACTCTGACCCCAGCCTGTAGCACTGCCTGGGGTTGCTGTGGCCAATGTGCAGCACCTGGCACTTGGCTGTGTTCAATCTCCTGCCCTTGGCCTCTGCCCATCTGTCCAGCCTGTCCAGGTCCCTCTGCAGAGCCTCTCTGCCCTCCAGCAGATCAACTCCTGCCCCCAGCTTGGTGTCAGCTGCAAACTTACTGCTGATGGACTCAATGCCCTCATCCAGATCATCAATAAACTAGTACCTTGCTAGCAGCTTGCAGTCATGGAAGGGCTTGGGTTGGAAGGAACTTTAAAGCTCATCCAGTTCCAACTCCCCTGCCATGGGCAGGGACACCTCCCTTGGTGCCTTCCAACCTAAATCATTCCAGGACTGTCTGAAAGCAATTGCCAAGCCACCAGCAAGCAGCTCAAGATGACATTCAGTGCTGGGCACCTGTGTGTCTCAGCCTGCACTATGGATGGCACACTGCTCATGCCACCGAGAGAGGATCAAATGGGTTTACATTCATAGAGTCACAGAATGGTTGGGTTGGAAGGGACCTCAGAGATCATCCAGCTCCAGCCCCCTGCCATGGGCAGGGACACCTCCCACCAGCACAGGCTGCTCAGGGCCTCATCCAGCCTGGCCTTGAACAGCTCCAGGGAGGAGGCAGCCACAGCCTCCCTGGGCAGCCTGTGCCAGAGTCTCCCCAGCCTCACTGGAAAGAATTTCGTCCTCCTCTCCAGTCTCAGTCTCCCCTCTCCCAGCTCAAAGCCATTGTTCCTCATCCTGGCACTCCCAGCCCTTGTCACAAGTCCCTCCCCAGCTCTCCTGGAGCCCCTTCAGGTCCTGGAAGGCTGCTCTGAGGTCTCCCTGGAGCCTTCTCCTCTCCAGGCTGAACAGCCCCAACTCTCCCAGCCTGTCCCCACAGGGGAGGTTCAGCAGCCCTCTGATCATCTTCATGGCCCTCATACACCCACAGCACACAGGTGAGCTCAGCAGCTCACAGCTGCATCACAGAGCTGTTTCAGTTGGAAAAGGCCTCTACCATCATCCAGTCCTACCATCAACCCAGCACCACCATGGCCCCCAAACCATGGCCCCAAGTGCCAGGGCCAAGGCTTCTGGAATCCCTCCAGGGATGGGGACTCCACCACTCCCTGGGCAGCCTGTGCCAAATGAGTTTTACACCAGGAAGGTGGTGGAAGGCTGTGCTGAGGTGGTGGAAGGCTGTGCTGAGGTGGTGGAAGGCTGTGCTGAGGTGGTGGAAGGCTGTGCTGAGGTGGTGGAAGGGCTCTGCTGAGGTGGTGGAAGGCTGTGCTGAGGTGGTGGAAGGCTGTGCTGAGGTGGTGGAAGGCTGTGCTGAGGTGGTGGAAGGCTCTGCTGAGGTGGTGGAGAGGCTGTGCTGAGGTGGTGGAAGGGCTCTGCTGAGGTGGTGGAAGGCTCTGCTGAGGCGGTGGAAGGCTCTGCTGAGGTGGTGGAAGGGCTCTGCTGAGGTGGTGGAAGGGCTCTGCTGAGGTGGTGGAAGGCTGTGCTGAGGTGGTGGAAGGGCTCTGCTGAGGTGATGGAAGGGCTCTGCTGAGGTGGTGGAAGGCTGTGCTGAGGTGGTGGAAGGCTCTGCTGAGGTGGTGGAAGGCTGTGCTGAGGTGGTGGAAGGCTCTGCTGAGGTGGTGGAAGGCTCTGCTGAGGTGGTGGAAAGCTCTGCTGAGGTGGTGGAAGGCTGTGCTGAGGTGGTGGAAGGCTGTGCTGAGGTGGTGGAAGGCTGTGCTGAGGTGGTGGAAGGCTCTGCTGAGGTGGTGGAAGGCTGTGCTGAGGTGGTGGAAGGGCTCTGCTGAGGTGGTGGAAGGCTCTGCTGAGGTGGTGGAAGGGCTCTGCTGAGGTGGTGGAAGGCTGTGCTGAGGTGGTGGAAGGCTCTGCTGAGGTGGTGGAAGGCTGTGCTGAGGTGGTGGAAGGCTGTGCTGAGGTGGTGGAAGGCTGTGCTGAGGTGGTGGAAGGCTGTGCTGAGGTGGTGGAAGGCTGTGCTGAGGTGGTGGAAGGCTCTGCTGAGGTGGTGGAAGGCTCTGCTGAGGTGGTGGAAGGCTCTGCTGAGGTGGTGGAAGGGCTCTGCTGAGGTGGTGGAAGGCTCTGCTGAGGTGGTGGAAGGCTGTGCTGAGGGGGTGGAAGGCTGTGCTGAGGTGGTGGAAGGGCTCTGCTGAGGTGGTGGAAGGCTGTGCTGAGGTGGTGGAAGGCTGTGCTGAGGTGGTGGAAGGCTGTGCTGAGGTGGTGGAAGGCTCTGCTGAGGTGGTGGAAGGCTCTGCTGAGGTGATGGAAGGGCTCTGCTGAGGTGGTGGAAGGCTGTGCTGAGGTGGTGGAAGGCTCTGCTGAGGTGGTGGAAGGCTCTGCTGAGGTGATGGAAGGGCTCTGCTGAGGTGGTGGAAGGCTGTGCTGAGGTGGTGGAAGGCTGTGCTGAGGTGGTGGAAGGCTCTGCTGAGGTGGTGGAAGGCTGTGCTGAGGTGGGGAAGGCTGTGCTGAGGTGGTGGAGGGCTCTGCTGAGGTGGTGGAAGGCTCTGCTGAGGTGGTGGAAGGCTGTGCTGAGGTGGTGGAAGGCTCTGCTGAGGTGGTGGAAGGGCTCTGCTGAGGTGGTGGAAGGCTGTGCTGAGGTGGTGGAAGGCTGTGCTGAGGTGGTGGAAGGGCTCTGCTGAGGTGGTGGAAGGCTGTGCTGAGGTGGTGGAAGGCTGTGCTGAGGTGGTGGAAGGCTGTGCTGAGGTGGTGGAAGGCTCTGCTGAGGTGGTGGAAGCTGTGCTGAGGTGGGTGGAAGGCTCTGCTGGGTGGTGGAAGGGCTCTGCTGAGGTGGTGGAAGCTGTGCTGAGGTGATGGAAGGCTCTGCTGAGGTGGTGGAAGCTCGCTGAGGTGGTGGAAGGCTCTGCTGAGGTGTGGAAGGCTGTGCTGAGGTGGTGGAGGCTGTGCTGAGGTGGTGGAAGGCTGTGCTGAGGTGGTGGAAGGCTGTGCTGAGGTGGTGGAAGGCTGTGCTGAGGTGGTGGAAGGCTCTGCTGAGGTGGTGGAAGGCTCTGCTGAGGTGTGGGAAGGCTCTGCTGAGTGGTGGAAGGCTGTGCTGAGGTGGTGGAAGGCTCTGCTGAGGTGGTGGAAGGCTGTGCTGAGGTGGTGGAAGGCTGTGCTGAGGTGGTGGAAGGCTGTGCTGAGGTGGTGGAAGGGCTCTGCTGAGGTGGTGGAAGGCTCTGCTGAGGTGGTGGAAGGCTGTGCTGAGGTGGTGGAAGGCTCTGCTGAGGTGGTGGAAGGCTGTGCTGAGGTGGTGGAAGGCTGTGCTGAGGTGTGGAAGGCTGTGCTGAGTGTGTGGAAGGCTCTGCTGAGGTGGTGAAGGCTCTGCTGAGGTGATGGAAGCGTGCTGAGGTGTTAAGCTGTGCTGAGGTGGTGGAAGGCTGTGCTGAGTGTGGAAAGGCTCTGCTGAGGTGGTGGAAGGCTGTGCTGAGGTGGTGGAAGGCTGTGCTGAGGTGGTGGAAGGCTGTGCTGAGGTGGTGGAAGGCTGTGGCTGAGGTGGTGGAAGGGCTCTGCTGAGGTGATGGAAGGGCTCTGCTGAGGTGGTGGAAGGGCTGTGCTGAGGTGGTGGAAGGCTGTGCTGAGGTGGTGGAAGGCTGTGCTGAGGTGGTGGAAGGCTCTGCTGAGGTGGTGGAAGGCTCTGCTGAGGTGGTGGAAGGCTCTGCTGAGGTGGTGGAAGGCTGTGCTGAGGTGGTGGAAGGGCTCTGCTGAGGTGGTGGAAGGCTGTGCTGAGTGGTGAAGGCTGTGCTGAGGTGTTGGAAGGCTGTGCTGAGGTGGGTGGAAGGCTGTGCTGAGTGGTGGAAGCTGTGCTGAGGTGGTGGAAGGGCTCTGCTGAGGTGGTGGAAGGCTGTGCTGAGGTGGTGGAAGGCTGTGCTGAGGTGGTGGAAGGGCTCTGCTGAGGTGGTGGAAGGCTGTGCTGAGGTGGTGGAAGGCTCTGCTGAGGTGATGGAAGGCTGTGCTGAGGTGGTGGAAGGCTGTGCTGAGGTGGTGGAAGGCTCTGCTGAGGTGGTGGAAGGCTCTCTGAGGTTGGAAGGCTGTGCTGAGGTGGTGGAGGCTGTGCTGAGGTGTGGAAGGCTGTGCTGAGGTGGTGGAAGGCTCTGCTGAGGTGGTGGAAGGCTGTGCTGAGGTGGTGGAAGGCTCTGCTGAGGTGGTGGAAGGCTGTGCTGAGGTGGTGGAAGGCTGTGCTGGTTTGGTGGAAGGGCTCTGCTGAGGTGTGTGGAAGGCTCTGCTGAGGTGGTGGAAGGCTGTGCTGAGGTTGGAAGGCTGTTCTGAGGTGGTGGAAGGCTGTGCTGAGGTGGTGGAAGGCTCTGCTGAGGTGGTGGAGGCTGTGCTGAGGTGGTGGAAGGGCTCTGCTGAGGTGGTGGAAGGCTGTGCTGAGGTGGTGGAAGGGCTCTGCTGAGGTGGTGGAAGGGCTCTGCTGAGGTGGTGGAAGGCTGTGCTGAGGTGGTGGAAGGGCTCTGCTGAGGTGATGGAAGGGCTCTGCTGAGGTGGTGGAAGGGCTGTGCTGAGGTGGTGGAAGGGCTCTGCTGAGGTGGTGGAAGGGCTCTGCTGAGGTGGTGGAAGGCTGTGCTGAGTGTGAAGGCTCTGCTGAGGTGGTGGAAGGCTGTGCTGAGTGGTGGAAGGCTGTGCTGAGGTGGTTGAAGGCTGTGCTAGAGGTGGTGGAAGGGCTCTGCTGAGTGGTGGAAGGCTGTGCTGAGGTGGTGGAAGGCTCTGCTGAGGGGTGGAAGGCTGTGCTGAGGTGGTGGAAGGCTCTGCTGCGGGGTGTGAAGGCTGTGCTGAGGTGGTGAAGGCTGTGCTGAGGTGGTGGAAGGCTGTGCTGAGGTGGTGGAAAGGGCTCTGCTGAGGTGGTGGAAGGCTGTGCTGGGGGTGGAAGGCTCTGCTGAGGTGGTGGAAGGCTGTGCTGAGGTGGTGGAAGGGCTCTGCTGAGGTGGTGGAAGGCTGTGCTGAGGTGGTGGAAGGGCTCTGCTGAGGTGGTGGAAGGGCTCTGCTGAGGTGGTGGAAGGGCTCTGCTGTGCTGTGCAAGCACTACTGGCCATGGAGGACTGGTTTGGGTGGGTGGGGTGATGTGGCATTGGCCAGTGTTAGGAAAAGGAAGTGTGCTAAGGAGGCCTGGCTTAATGCTTATTATGGGATAAAGCTAGCAGCTGCATTTAAGCATCAGGAGAGTTCAGCTGGGCTGCAGGCTTACCTCCTGGTGAGCTGCTTTGTGTGAAATCCTCTGTGGGAATGGGCTGAGAGCTGGAGTTGTTCAGGCTGGAGAAGAGAAGGCTCCAGGGAGACCTCAGAGCAGCCTGCCAGGACTTGAAGGGGCTCCAGGAGAGCTGGGGAAGGACTTCTCCTGACTTCATCATCCTTCATCATCCAGAGAGGCTGATGAGGAGCTTGATGTGAGTCAGCCATGGGGGTGGCCAGCCTGAAAGCCAGCCCTGTGCTGGGCTGCATCAAGAGGAGTGTGGCCAGCAGGTCAAGGGAGGGGATTCTGCCCTCTGCACTGCTCTGCTCAGCCCCCACCTGCAGCACTGCCTCCAGCTCTGGGGCCCCCAGCACAAGAAGGACCTGGAGCTGCTGGAGAGGCTCCAGAGGAGGACATGAAGATGAGCAGAGGGCTGCAGCACCTCCCCTGTGGGGCCAGGCTGGGAGAGTTGGGGCTGTTCAGCCTGGAGAAGAGAAGGCTCCAGGGAGACCTCAGAGCAGCCTGCCAGGACCTGAAGGGCTCCAGGAGAGCTGGGGAGGGACTTGTAACAAGGGCTGGGAGTGCCAGGCTGAGGAACAATGGCTTTGAGATGGGAGGGGGGAGATGGTGACTGGGGATGAGGAAGAAACTCCTTCCAGTGAGGCTGGGGAGACACTGGCACAGGCTACCCAGGGAGGCTGTGGCTGCCTCCCTGCCTGAGTGTTTGAAGGCCAGGCTGGATGAGGCCTTGAGCAGCCTGTGCTGGGGGGAGGTGTCCCTGCCCATGGCAGGGGGCTGGAGCTGGATGAACCTTGAAGGTCCCTTCCAACCCAACCCATTCTATGACTGTGATTTTATCCTGTGCCAGGTCCTTTCAGTCTCTGGAGCTCCACTCAGTCTGAGGGCACCTTCCCTGGGAGTGAGCTGCTTGCTGCACCTCCACGTTTCCAACCCATTCCTTGCTCCAGCCACCCATCTCTGACCACTCCCTGTCTTTCTTTACACAAGGCTTCCTCGCTGGCCTCCTGGCTCAGACAAGAAGGCCAAAGCTGCACCAGCCCACTTGCTTTAGCCTCATCCCAAGCTTTCCCGGTCTGGAGAGCAGGGAGGTGATTTCTTGCTGCTGTCTCAGCCTTGTTTTGCTCCTTGCCAGGTGTTGGAAGTGGGTTGCTGCTGTCTGAAGCTTCTGTCTGGAAGCACCAGCTCCATAACTAATGGTGTATGAAATCAGTCCTGCTTTTTAAACACTTTGAAGCTCTTACAAGCATGACAGAGAGCAAGAACAGTTCAGAAACAGAGCAGTCTTTCCCCTCACTTTGAAGTTACCAAACCCACATCTAATTACCAAGTGATTAAGATTGAGGAGCCCCAGTTGTGGCTCTTCTGGAGACAGCTTGCCAGTGGTGTCCATACAGCGCAGCACAGAAGGGGGGGGGTGGGAAGGGACCTCTGGAGAGCATCCAGCCCAACCCTCCTGCTCCAGCAGGCAAGCAGGGCACCCACAGCAGCTTGCCCAGGAGCACAGTGGCCAGCTGGGCTTGGAAAGCCTCCAGAGCAGGAGACTCCACAACCTCTGTGGGCTCCAGCACCCTCACAGTAAAGAAGCTTTCCCTTGGGTTCAGCTGGAACCTCCTGGCTTGCAGTCTGTGCCCATGGCCCTTGTCCTGTCACTGGGCACCACTGAGAAGAGCCCAGCACCATCTTCTTGCCCACACCCCTCTAGCTCTTGCTGAACATGGCTCAGGTCCCCCTGGGGCTGCTCTTCTCCAGGCTGCACAGCCCCAGGGCTCGCAGCCTCTCCTCGTGAGAGAGCTGCTCCAGGCCCTCAGCACCTTTGGGGCTCTCTGCTGGACTCTCTGCAGCCTGGCCCTCTTGAACTGGGGAGCCCAGAACTGGACTCTGCTCCCGGTGTGGCCTCTCCAGGATGGAGAAGAACGGGAGGAGCAGCTCCCTCAACCTGCGGGCCAGGCTCTTCTGCTTAACGCCATTGGAATTCCTGGCCCTGAGGGCACACTGCTGGCTCCTGGGGAGCTGCTTCGCTGCCAGCACTCCCAGCTCCTGCCCTGGGGAGCTGCTTCCCAGCAGGTCAGCCCTCACCTGCGGTGCTTCAGGAGGCTGTTCCTCCCCAGGTGCAGGACCCTACACTTCCCCTCGGGGAACTCCAGGAGGTTCCTCTCCCGTTTGCGGCGCTGCTCCGCTGGGAGCGCCGGAGCTGCGAGGCTGGGCTCTCCCTGCACTCTGCCTTGTAGGCTGAGCTCCGAGGGGCCTGCCAGGAGGTGAGAGACAGCACTTCATGAAACATCAGAGTGTGCTGGCAGAGGAGAGCTCCCCCTGCTCCCAAAGAGCAAAAGCCACGAAGGAAGGCATTGCTTAGCTGCCTGTCTCTATGACTTTCCCCTGGTCTTTCTTGCAGTCCCTTTCCATAGCCCTCCCTTTGTCAGTTGTAGGATTAATGCCTGAGCTGCTTTCAGACAGGCTGGGGGTGCTGCAAGTTAACAGCCATGGGGGGTGTGGGTTTATTTTCCTGGGGTCCTGCTTCAGTTATTAAAAGCTATGGCAGCTGGTGACAGCAGCTACCCAGCACAACAGATAATGGGATAGGGTTAAGGGAGCCTTGGTTTCACCAGGCTTGCTTTGAATGACAATGGGCAGAGGGAACTAACTGATGGCTGAACAAGATTAAATGGAACTGAGCTCTAATCTGCCTTACATAACCCAGGAGCCATCCACACAAAGCCAAACCACCTGCAGCTGAAGGCTGTGAATGTCAGAGTCAAGGAGAAGATGGATGCCACCAGCACACTGTATGGTCAGGGTCTGGGTGCAGCTTCCCATAGAGCAGGAGCCCCTGAGAAAGCTGAGCTGGGAAGCTGAGTGCCTGAACACACCTGTAGGAAAAGCTCCTGATGAAAAACTGGACTCAGCTGGTGGCAAACTCCCCAGGAGCCAGCACTGGGCCCTGGCAGCCCAGAGCCAGCTGAGTGCTGAGCTGCAGCCAGAGCAGGGAGAGCAGCAGCACAGGGAGGGGATTCTGCCCCTCTGCTCTGCTCAGACCCCACCTGCAGCACTGCCTCCAGCTCTGGGGCCCCCAGCACAAGAAGGACCTGGAGCTGCTGGAGAGGCTCCAGAGCAGGCCACAGAGATGAGCAGAGGCTGCAGAACCTCCCCTGTGGGGCCAGGCTGGGAGAGTTGGGGCTGTGCAGCCTGGAGAAGAGAAGGCTCCAGGGAGACCTCAGAGCAGCCTGCCAGGAGCTGAAGGGCTCCAGGAGAGCTGGGGAGGGACTTGTGACAAGAGCTGGGAGTGCCAGGCTGAGGAACAATGGCTTTGAGCTGGGAGAGGGGAGACTGAGCCTGGAGATGAGGAAGGAATTCTTTCCAGTGAGGCACTGGCACAGGCTGCCCAGGGAGGTGTCCCAGGCCAGGCTGGATGAGGCCTTGAGCAAGCTGTGCTGGTGGGAGGGTGTCCCTGCCCATGGCAGGGGGCTGGAGCTGGATGGGCTTTAATATTGCTTCCAACCCCAACCCTTCTCTGGGAGCAAATGCTTGCTGTGAGTTGCTGGCTGCAGCAGCTCCCAGGGAGGTGTCTCGGTGTGGGGTTAACATCCAGGCGCTGCTGGGCTCAGCTGGGCTCCTCCTCTGCCCTGCAGCGCACTGGGCAGTGCCGTGGCTGTGCCCCCTGTGGTGCCTGGTTTGGGAGGTGGGTGCCAGCTCCGCAGAATCCTCCAGGAACCTTTCCTTTTCATCCCTTCAGGCACGAAGGGAGCAGCTGGGACAAGGTGCCCTTAGCCCAGCACTGACTGAAGCTGTTGCCTGGCAGCGTTTTGCAGCTCTCTTGAAGAGAGCCATGAAGGTCACTGAGGAAGGTTTTAGTGAAGGCTTCCTGCATGGGTGGAAGCCTGGTCAAGGGAAGGAGCCTGCTGACCACTGCTCTCCTCCAGCAAAGCCATCTGCTGTGCTGTCTGAAATCCTAGGTTCACAGAATCAGTTGGGTTGGAAGGGACCTGGAAGGTCACCCAGCTCCAACCCCCCTGCCATGGGCAGGGACACCTCCCACCAGCACAGGCTGCTCAAGGCCTCATCCAGCCTGGCCTTGAACAGCTTGGGTGATGGCCGCACCCAAAGAGTGGCTGTCCAGGGGTCCATGTCCCAGGGGAGGCCAGGGACAAGCAGAGTCCCTCAGGGATCAGGCCTGGCACCAGGCTTGTTCAACATCTCTGTGGGTGCCATGGGCAGTGGCACTGAGTGCAGCCTCAGCAAGGTTGCTGATGACACCAAGCTGTGTGGTGCAGCAGACAGCTGGAGGGAAGGATCCATCCAGAGGGACCTGGGCAGGCTGGAGAGGTGGGCACAAGCCAACCTCAGGAGCTTCAACAAGACCAAGGGCAGGGTCCTGCAGCTGGGTGGAGGCAACCCCAGGCACAAATCCAGGCTGGGCAGGGCCTGGCTGGAGAGCAGCCCTGAGGAGAGAGCCTTGGGGGTGCTGGGGGAGGAGAAGCTCCCCAGGAGCTCTCAGGTGCACTTGCAGCCCGGAAAGCCAAGCAGAGCCTGGGCTGCAGCAGGAGAAGTGTGGCCAGCAGGGCAAGGGAGGGGATTCTCCCCCTCTGCTCAGCTCTGCTGAGACCCCACCTGCAGTACTGCCTCCAGCTCTGGAGCCCCTATTGCAAGAGGGATCTGGAGGTGCTGGAAGGTGTCCAGAGCAGGGCCAGGAGGATGAGCAGAGGGCTGGAGCAGCTCTCCTGTGAGGACAGACTGAAGGAGTTGGGGCTGTTCAGGCTGGAGAAGAGAAGGCTCCCAGGTGACCTCATTGTGGCCTTCCAGGATCTGAAGGGGGCTACAGGAAGGCTGGGGAGGGACTGCTCAGGCTCTCAGGGAGTGATAGGACTAGGGGGAATGGAATGAAGCTGGAGGTGGGGAGATTGAGGCTGGAGGTGAGGAGGAAGTTCTTCCCCATGAGGGTGGTGAAGCCCTGGAATGGGTTGTGCAGGGAGGTGGTTGAGGCCCTGTCCCTGGAGGTGTTTAAGCCCAGGCTGGATGAGGCTCTGGCCAGGCTGCTCTAGTGTGGGGTGTCCCTGCCCATGGCAGGGGGGTTGGAACTGGCTGATCCTTGTGGTCCCTTCCAACCCTGACTGATGCTATGAAACTATAAACTAAGCTCCAGGGAGGAGGCAGCCCCAAGGCAGGTCCTTGTCCTGTGTGGCTCTCAGCTCAGGGAGTGCTTTCCTTCTGCTGGCTCTGCCTGGACTGACCAAGTTTTCCTTTCTTCACAGTCTCACAGTACCTCAGAGGTTGGAAGGCACCTCAAGAGGTCATCCAGTCCAAGCCCCCTGCCAGGGCAGGATCACACAGGGACACATCCAGACAGGCTTTCAATGCGTCACCGTCGCCTCGGTTTGGACACGATGATCTTCAAGGTCTCTTCCAACCTGGTCTGGTCTGGTCTGGTCTGGTCTGGTCTATTCTATTCTATTCTATTCTATTCTATTCTATTCTATTCTATTCTATTCTATTCTATTCTATTCTATTTTATTCTATTCTATTCTATTCTATTCCATGTCCAGAGCAGGAGACTCCACAACCTCTGTGGGCAGCCTGCTCCAGGCCTCCGGCACCTTCACACCAAAGAAGTTTCTCCTCCTGTTAAGTTGAAACCTTCTCTGTTCCAGTTTCTCTCCACTGTTCCTTCTCTTATCACTGTGCACCACCCAAAAGAGCTTGGCCCCCTCCACTTGACCCCCACCCCTCATCTATTGATAGACATTGATCAGATCCCTCTCAGCCTTCTCCAGACTAAACAGCCCCAAGGCTCTCAGACTCTCTTCACAGGGGAGATGCTCAAGTCCTCTCCTGGCTCTCCCTTGGACTCTCTCCAGCAGGTCTCAGTCTCTCTTGAGCTGGGCAGCCCAGCACTGGACACAGCACTGCAGCTGTGGTCTCAGCAGGGCAGAGCAGAGGGCCAGGAGAACCTCCCTAGACCTCCTTGTGCCGCACTGTGGCCAGCACTTGGCAGGTACAAATGAAAGCAGTTTGGAGGCTAAGCTGGGGTCAGAAAGGTGTGCCTATCAGCTAGCAATCCAGGAGGAAACATCAGATGGCTAATTAACAAGTTCCAGCTCTGCTGTGGGCTGATTATTCACTCTTACAGTAGGGCACTGGAAACTGAGTGCAGTGGTCAGGATGGAAGCCAGAGATGCCAGGCAGGGAGTGCTAGGCAAAGGGAAGGAGACTGCAGAGCAGCAAGCTCGTTGTGATCTGAGCCCCAGGGAGAGGCCATGGCTTCATGCCTCTGGAGCTACCCCCTGTGAGAGGGCAGGAGAGCTCTGCAGAGGGACCTTGCCAGGCTGGACAGATGGGCAGAGGCCAAGGGCAGGAGATTGAACACATCCAAGTGCCAGGGGCTGCACATTGGCCACAGCAACCCCAGGCAGTGCTACAGGCTGGGGTCAGAGGTGAGAGCAGCCAGGCAGAGAGGGACCTGGGGGTGCTGGGTGATGGGAGGCTGAACATGAGCCTGCAGTGTGCCCAGGCAGCCAAGAGGGCCAATGGCATCCTGGCCTGCATCAGGAAGAGTGTGGCCAGCAGGAGCAGGGAGGTCATTCTGCCCCTGTACACTGCACTGGTTAGGCCACAGCTTGAGTCCTGTGTCCAGTTCTGGGCCACTCAGGTTAGGAAAGCTGTTGAGCTGCTGGAAGGTGTCCAGAGAAGGGCAAGAAAGCTGGGGAGGGGTCTGGAGCACAGCCCTGTGAGGAGAGGCTGAGGGAGCTGGGGTTGCTTAGCCTGGAGAAGAGGAGGCTCAGGGGAGACCTTCTTGCTCTCTGCAACTCCCTGAAGGGAGGTTGTAGCCAGGTGGGGGTTGGTCTCTTCTCCCAGGCCCCCAGCACCAGAACAAGAGGACACAGTCTCAAGCTGTGCCAAGGGAGGTTTAGGCTGGAGGGGAGGAGAAAGTTCTTCCCAGCAAGAGAGATTGGCCATTGGGATGTGCTGCCCAGGGAGGTGGTGGAGTCCCCATCCCTGGAGGTGTTCAAGAGGGGATTGGATGTGGCACTTGGAGCCATGGTTCAGTTGTCAGGAGGTGCTGGGTGCCAGGTTGGACTTGATGAGCTCTGAGGTCTTTTCCAACCTGGTTGACTCTCTGATCAGAGAAAAGCAGCTACAGGCCATCTGTGCATTGTGCACACCCATGAGCTCATGCAGCATCACCTTGAGGGAGCTTTGGTTCCATCTTCCTCTTGTGCAGCCAAAGATATGATGGAAGTTGCTCTCCTCAGTCAGAGCCCTGCTTTGCCTGGGTGCTGCCAAGAGCTGTGCTGGGTGAATGCTTTCTGCTGGATTTCCAGTGTGAGAGGTGAGCACAGCAGGAGGAGCTGGAAATGGATGACACAAAAAGATCAAGGGCATCACGAACTGCAATGTCTGCTGGAAAAGCAAGCTGCAAGCCCACAGCACAGAACCTCTGACATGACACAGTCACTGAATCACAGGAAACAGCCACTTGGAAGGGACTTCCAAGCTCTTCCAGTCCAACCTGCCACCCAGTTCAGGCTCAGTCCTGAACCACATCCCTAAGCACCAGCTCCACAGGCTGCTTGAACACCCACCCCAGGGATGGTGACTCCAGCACTGCCCTGGGCAGCCTCTTCCAATGATTGAGATCCCTCTCTGGCAAGAAATATTTCCTAGCAGCCAGCCTGAGCCTTCCCTGCTGCAGCCTGGAGCCATTGCCTCTGCTCCTGTCCCTTGCCACCAAGGAGCAGAGGCTGCCCCCTCCTCACTCCAACCTCCCTTCAGGGAGCTGCAGAGAGCAAGGAGTTCTCCCTCAGCCTCCTCTTCTCCAGCCTGAACACCCCCAGCTCCCTCAGCCCCTCCTCTAGCCCAGGGGCTGCAGCCCCTTCTCCAGCCTGGCTGCCCTGCTCTGGGCAGGCTGCAGCCCCTCAGTGTCCTTCCTGGAGTGAGGAGCCCAGAGCTGAACCCAGCCCTCCAGGTGTGGGCTCAGCAGTGCTGAGCACAGGGGGAGGATCACCTCCTGACCCTGCTGCCCGCCCTGGGGCTGATGCAGGCCAGGCTGCCAGTGGCTTTCTTGGCCCCCTGGGCACTGCTGGCTCACATTTACTCCACTGCCAGCCCACACCCTGTCTGAGCCCCCTCCATGATGAGCATCAGTGAGTGCCAGCAGCTGTGTCTCCTGTCAGAGCCTGGCCCCGAGGGAGCGACTGCAGCCCAGCCTGGAGCTGTGCCTTCCAGTCAGCTCTGCAGAGGGAAGCATTGCAGCTCAGGCAGGAGCTGCAGGCTGGACAACCAACAGCAGAGTGCATGTCTGCACTAGGCCCTGCCACATCCTTGGTTACTGACAGCTGGCTCCTGGAAATTTGGAAGTTTTTCTCCCAGCACCCTCTCCCCTCCCTCCCCTTCCTCATCCTCCCCCACCCCCTCCCCTTACTTTGCTTGTTTCTTTTTCCCCTACTGAATGCACTGAATGCACCCTCAGTGAGCCTGCAGAAGAGACCAGGTGGGGTTTGATCTGCTGGAGGGCAGGAAGGCTCTGCAGAGGGACCTGGCCAGGCTGGATCCATGGCCTGAGGCCAGTGGGATGAGGTTCAGCAAGGCCAAGGGCTGGGTCCTGCCCTTGGGTCACAGCAACCCCATGAAGGCTCCAGGCTTGGGCAGAGTGGCTGGAAACTGCCCAGCAGAGAAAGCCCTGGGGGTGCTGGGTGCCAGCAGCTGAGCATGAGCCAGGGGGTGCCCAGGTGGGCAAGAAGGCCACCAGCAGCCTGGCCTGGAGCAGCAATGGTGTGGCCAGCAGGAGCAGGGCAGGGATTGTCCTCCTGTGCTCAGCACTGGTGAGGCCACAGCTTGAGTCCTGGGTTCAGTCTTGGGTCCCTCACTCCAAGAAGGACATTGAGGAGCTGGAGCAGGTCCAGAGGAGGGCAAGGAAGGTGGGGAAGGGCCTTAAACAAAAGTCTTATGAGGAGCCCCTGAGGGAGCTGTGGTGTTGAGTGTGGAGAAGAGGCTGAGGGAGACCTCATTGCTCTCTACAGCTCCCTGAGAGGAGGCTGCAGTGAGGTGGGGGCTGGGCTCTGCTCCCGAGCAACAAGGGACAAGACAAGAGGAAACAGCCTCAGGTTGCACCAGGGGAGGTTCAGGTTGGATGTTAGGAACAATTTCTTCCCAGCAAGGGGTCTCAGGCACTGTCCCAGGCTGCCCAGGGAGGTGCTGGAGTCCCCATCCTTGGGGGGGTTCAGTGCTGCATGGCTGTGGTGCTGAGGGCTGTGGTGCAGGGGCAGTGGCTCAGCAGCAGTGCTGGATGGTGAGCTCTGGCTGAGCTTGGCCTTGATCTGAAAGCTGTCTTGCAACCTCAGCAGTTCAATGATTCTCTGGTTCTGCATTTGGCTGTTTCATTACCAGGTTCTGTTGTTGTTTTTCTTCTTCCCCCCCCCAGGCTTTGGCCTTATTTCTAAGTCACAAAGGGCAGCAGATGCTCTTGAGCATCCTCCTGGGCTCTTCCTAGGAGCGCCAGGGCTGTTTGTGTCCCTGGAGCTGGGACACCAGTTCTGAAGCTCAGCAAATCTTCTTTGCCAGTTAGGATGCAGGGAACTTCTGCCTTCCCCCCCTGCCCTAGCTGCATGAGCCAGTTGTGACTCATGCAGATGTTGGTGAGATGCTGTTTCCTGCTCCAACAGGAGGCTTATTTGCAGGGAGCTCTCAGCAGGTAACACCTCCCCTCTTCACCCTGTGGTGTGTAATTTGCTTGCTAATTATCTTGTTTGCTCCTTCCTGGGATTCAGGAGGCTCTTCCAATAGCAAAAGGCAGTAGGATGGCACAGCTCGGGTGGATGGGCTCTCCCAGACAGCCTCAGGGGGCAGCCTGCCCTCTCCATGGCCATCCCTGGGGTAGGTGCCCACCTCTTCCTCCGCCACCCCTGTGCTTTTCCACCTCTCTGACCTGCTAAGCACAGCCCTTCCCATCCACCCCAGGCTGCCCTTGGCCTCCTTGGCCACCAGAGCACATTGCTGCCTCATGGCCAACCTCCCAGCCACCAGGACCCCCCAGGTCCTTTCCCCCTTCACTGCTCTCCAGCAGCTCAGTCCCCAAGCTCTGCTGCTCCCTGGGGCTGTTCTTTCCCAGGTGCCCTTCCCCTGCCAATCCTCATGAACTGGTCCCAGGAACTCCAATGAATACTGACTGGGGACTTAACTCCAGGCCAAGTGACATCTCCTCAGCCCTAGAAACAGCTGTGCAGTTTGGAGCTGCCCACAAGCCCTGCAGTGGGATGAGACCACCCTGCACAGAGACCATGGGCAAGCAGCAGCAAATCTCACCCAGGGCTGCCCTTGAGAGCAGCAAGCAGGAACTCTTCTGGTTCCCAGCACTGCTGTTGCAGGCAGGGAAGGAGGAGGCTGCTACTGATTTTTCAGTTCCAGCTCCTGCCTTGCCACTTCACAGGCTCACAGGATGTTAGGGGTTGGAAGGGACCTCTGGAGAGCTTCTAGGCCAACCCCCTGCCAGAGCAGGAGCAGAGAATCCAGCACAGGTCACACAGCAACACATCCAGATGGGGCTGGGAAGGCTCCAGAGAAGGAGACTCCACAACCTCTCTGGGCAGCCTGCTCCAGGGCTCTGGCACCCTCACAGGGAAGAAGTTCCTCTTCATGCTGAGGTGGAACCTCCTGTGCTGGAGTTTCCATCCATTGCCCCTTGCCCTATCCCAGGGTGCAGCAGAGCAGAGCCTGTCCCTGTCCCCTCCCTCCTGACCCCCAGCCCTCAGCTATTGATAGACATTGATCAGATCCCTCTCAGCCTTCTCCTCTCCAGACCAAACAGCCCCAGGGCTCTCAGCCTCTCCTCCCCAGGCAGTGCTGCAGTCCCTTCAGCATCCTTGGAGCCCTCCCTTGGACTCTCTCCAGCAGATCCCTGTCCCTCCTGAACTGGGGAGCCCAGAGCTGGATGCAATATTCCAGGGGAGGTCTCAGCAGGGCAGAGCAGAGGGGGAGGAGAACCTCCCTGGCTCTGCTGGCCACACTCCTCTGAATGCCCCCCAGGACCCCATTGCTCTCTTGGCCCCCAGGGCACATTGCTGTCCCATGCAGAACTTGCTGTCCACCAGCACTCCCAGGGCCTTCTCCACGCAGCTGCTTGCCAGAGCTGCTGGAAAGAAGTTGCAGAGGAGAGGAATTGGCCTCAGGTTGCCCCAGGGGAGGTTTAGGATGGACAGGAGAAGAAACTTCTTCACTGAAAGGCTTCTCAAAGCCTGGCACAGGCTGCCCAGGGAGGTGGCTGAATCCCCACCCCTGGAGGTGTTCCAAAGAGGCAGAGATGGGTTAGGGTTAGGGGTTAGGGTCCTTGCCCAGGGGGCTGCTCTCCAGCAGATCCCCTCCCAGCCTGTGCTGCTGCAGTCTATTCTTCCTGGCCAGGGGCAGGACTCTGCTCTTATCCTTCTTGAACCTCATCAGGTTGCTCTCTGCCCCATTCTGTCATCTGCCAGCAGTGAAGACACCTTGGAGGCATCTTCATTTTAGATCCTACTTCATAACCAGTGAAATGTTCAAGAGGGCCAAGCTGACCTTGTCAGACAAGTTTGATTCTGGCTTTCTGCTTGCTTGCTTACTTTGTAATATGTTTACAAGCTTAGTTGCATAAGGTATCATAGTATCACAGTATCAGTCAGGGTTGGAAGGGACCACAAGGATCATCCAGTTCCAACCCCCCTGCCATGGGCAGGGACACCCCACACTAGAGCAGCCTGGCCAGAGCCTCATCCAGCCTGGGCTTAAACACCTCCAGGGACAGGGCCTCAACCACCTCCCTGCACACCCATTCCAGGGCTTGCACCACTCTCATGGGAAGAACTTCCTCCTCACCTCCAGCCTGAATCTCCCCACCTCCAGCTTCATTCCATTCCCCCTATCCTATCACTGCCTGAGATCCTGAGCAGTCCTCCCCAGCCTTCTTGTAGCCCCCTTCAGATCCTGGAAGCCACAATGAGGTCACCTGGGAGCCTTCTCTTCTCCAGACTGAACAGCCCCAACTCCTTCAGTCTGTCCTCACAGGAGAGCTGCTCCAGCCCTCTGCTCCTCCTCCTGGCCCTGCTCTGGACACCTTCCAGCACCTCCAGATCCCTCTTGTCATAGGGGCTCCAGAACTGGAGGCAGTACTCCAGGTGGGGTATCAGCAGGGCTGAGCAGAGGGGGAGAATCCCCTCCCTTGCCCTGCTGGCCACACTTCTCCTGCTGCAGCCCAGGCTCTGCTTGGCTTTCCGGGCTGCAAGTGCCCCTGAGAGCTCCTGGGGAGCTTCTCCTCCCCCAGCACCCCCAAGTCTCTCTCCTCAGGGCTGCTCTCCAGCCAGGCCCTGCCCAGCCTGGATTTGTGCCTGGGGTTGCCTCCACCCAGCTGCAGGACCCTGCCCTTGGTCTTGTTGAAGCTCCTGAGGTTGGCTTGTGCCCACCTCTCCAGCCTGCCCAGCTCCCTCTGGATGGATCCTTCCCTCCAGCTGTCTGCTGCACCACACAGCTTGGTGTCATCAGCAACCTTGCTGAGGCTGCACTCAGTGCCACTGCCCATGGCACCCACAGAGATGTTGAACAAGCCTGGGCCCAGGACTGATCCCTGAGGGACTCTGCTTGTCCCTGGCCTCCCCTAGGACATGGACCCCTGGACAGCCACTCTTTGGCCATCAAGCCAGTTCTGTATCCATCTGGTGGTCACCCATCACACCCATGTGTCACCAGCCTGGAGACCAGGATGTGGTGTGGGACAGTGTCAAAGGCTTTGCTCAGGTCCAGGCAAACGACATCAGTTGCTCACCCCTCAGCTATTAATGCTGTCACCTGTTCATAGAAGGCCACCAGGTTTGTCAGGCAGGATTTGCCCTTGGCAAAGCCATGCTGACTGCTCCCAATCACCTCTTCACTACTCTTCTGAGTCAGCAGTGCCTCCAGGAGGATCTGCTCCATGATCATTCTGGGCACAGAGGTGAGACTGACTGGCCTGGAGTTCCCTGGTGCCTCCTTCTTACCCTTTTTGAAACAGGTAATAGGATTCTAGGAGAGACTCTTCCCACCTTGTGCATCCTTCCTGCTCTGAAAAGAATAAGCTGAGGAATGTGGAAGCAGCAGCATAGCTTATAGTCAGCACCAGGCTGGAGTCAAATCAGCTGATTGTGATGCAGCTGGCTACCAGGTGGGCTACAAGGCAAAAGAGATGTAGGCTGTGTTGGCAAGATAGGGAAATTACTGCTTCAGCAGTGTGCCCCAGAGGCTTGCAGTTGTCAGGTGCTGAGGTGCTTGCAGTAGCCCTGGGTCTCTCTCCTGGTGGGGCTGGGAGCTGGTGTCAGCTCAGTTAGAACCAAAAAAGCTGATCTGATCCTCCCTCTGTGCTGCAGGGCTCTCACCCAGCTCTCAGCACCTTTGCTGCTCGCACAGCATCACCCTGCACCTCCCCCAGCTGTGCCAGCATCCATCACAGAAAGCACTGGGTGCAAAGGGAGCCTCCAAGGGCACCTTGTCCAACCCCCCTGCAGGCAGCAGGGACACCTCCAGCCAGAGCAAGTTACTCAAGGCCCCATCAAGTCTGACCTTGAATGTCTCCATGGACAGGGTCTCAAGCACCTCCCTGGGCAGCCTGTGCCAGTGTCTCCCCAGCCTCCCTGTGCAGAGCTTCCTCCTGATGTCCAACCTGACTCTGCCCTGCTCCAGCTTCAAACCACTGCCTCCTGCCCTATCCCCACAGCCCCTTCTGGACAGTCCCTCCCCAGCCTGCCTGCAGCTCCCCTGCAGACACTGAAGTGCAGATGCTTTGCCCAAAGGTGGTTGCCTTGTGCTCTTTCCCTTTTCCAGGCCAAGTCTTACAAAGCCTTATGCTGGGGGGGGGGGGGAAGCTTTCTTCATGGCTCTGTGCTGGACGCTTCCAAGCAGTTCCCTGAGGTCCTTCTCGACCTGAGGGGCCCAGAAGTGGGCACAATATTCCAGCTGTGACCTCTCCAAGGCAGAGCAGAGGGGCAGGAGCTCTCCCTGAACTCTCACTGGAGGCTTGATTTGTCTTTTGCCGTTTGCAGCTCGCTGCTGTCTCGCTGCTGCAGATGTGGCTCCATGGCAGGGGCACTCGGTGCTTTCGGAGGGTGCAATTGCCAGTGGCCTGGCACAGCATCACAGGATCAGTCAGGCTTGGAAGGGACCACAAGCATCATCCCGTTCCAAGCTCCCTGCCACGGGCAGGGACACCCCACACTAGAGCAGCCGGCCAGAGCAGACACTGGCCATAGGCAGACCCAAATCTGTCTCTGATTCTCTGCCCTGGGCAACCTGTTCCGGTGCTCAGCCACCCTCAAGGCTCAGAGCTTGTTCCTCACATCCAATCTCCATCTGCCCTTCCCTCATTTCAACCATTGCTCCTCATCCTGTCCCTGCAGGCCTTTGCAGACAGTCCCTCTGCAGCCTTCTCATAGCCCCTTCAGGCACTGGGAGGCTGCTCTGAGGTCCCCCTGGAGCCTTCTCTTCTCCAGGCTGAGCACCCCCAGCTCCCTCAGCCTGGCCTCCCAGCACAGCTGCTCCAGCCCCCTGAGCATTTTCATGTCCCTCCTCTGGACCCATTCCATCAGGTCCATGTCCTTCCTGTGCTGAGGGCTCCACAGCTAGACACAGCACTCCAGGTGTGGTCTTGCCTGACCTGACCCCAGGGAGTCCATCCCAAGGGCCCTGATGGGCTGATTTCCAGAGGTCACAGCCATCCAGCCCTTGTGTTCCTATCACCCCCTCCAACCCTCACCCCCCTTTCCTTCATAAGAAACAGACACTGAGGAGGTGTTCATCCTTGTCAGCCTCCCCAAGGTCTGTCTTGTTGCCACTTAATTTGCTTTCTGGTCTTTGCTTCCTTCTTTTAATTAAGTTTGCTTGGAAACTTAACTTTCATCCCAGTGCTTCTCCCAGGGCACTGCCAGGCTGAGCTGAGACCAGCTGGAACTCAGGAGCACAGCAGCACAGCTAAAGCTGTCTTCTTGCCTTGGAGAATCACAGAATGGGTTGGCTTGGAAGGGACCTTCAAGACCATCCAGCTCCAGCCCCCTGCCCTGGGCAGGGACACCTCCCACCAGCACAGCTCAAGGCCTCATCCAGCCTGGCCTTCAACACCTGCAGGCAGGAGGCAGCCACAGCCTCCCTGGGCAGCCTGTGCCAGAGTCTCCCCCACCTCACTCTCAAGAATTTCTTCCTCATCTCCAGTCTCAATCTGCCCTCTTCCAGCCACTGTCCCTTGTCCTTTCACTCCCAGCCAAAATCCCTCCCCTGCTCTCCTGGAGCCCCTTCAGAACGGTTTGGGTTGGAAGGAACCTTGAAGCTCCTCCAGTTCCAACCCCCCTGCCATGTACAGGACACCTCCCCCCAGCCCAGCTTGCTCAGGGCCCTGCAGTGATGTGGTGAAGTCACAGTCTGAGGCTTCTGTGGGATAGCTGGGGCAGGGGGAATAAAAAACCCCCAAAAGTTCCCTTCCATAGTTTGTGTCTACTGCAGGAATCTGCTTTCACTTCTTCTCCTTCATCACCTTCACTGGTGGCTGTGCAGCTGCTGGGAGGGATGTCTGAGGCCATGACCAAGTAATTTGCACTCTCCTTGAGGCTGAGCTGTGAAAATTCGCAGGGCAGTCCCAGCTGCCCTCTTCTCACTCTGTCTGCAGCTTCAGAGGAGCAGGGAGCCCAAGTGCTCATCACTCTGGGCCCCTGCAGGCATGCATCAGCAGCTTCATGAGACAGGCTGCTAGGTCACAGGGTAAAATTAGCCCCTGAGCCCCTCCCTGGCAGAGCAGGAGCTGCAAGCCTTGCAGCCACCCACACCCCCTGTAATTGGCAGGGAATGATGCCCTGCCTGCCACTGAAGCACTGCCCTGTGGCACTGCTGGGGTTGCTGTGGCCAATGTGCAGCCCCTGGCACTTGGATGTGTTCAATCTCCTGCCCTTGGCCTCTGCCCATCTGCCCAGCCTGGCAAGGTCCCTCTGCAGAGCTCTCCTACCCTCTGACAGCTCAACTCCTGCCCCAGCTTGCTGTCATCTGCAATGTGCTGATGACTGACTCAATCCCCTCCTCCAGATCATCAATAGAGATATTGAACAGGCTGGGGCCCAGCACTGGTCCCTGGGGCACACCACTGGTGCCTGGCTGCATTGCACCCCATGGTAGAGGGCAGTTTTTGCTCGGAAACACAGCTTCATTTGCTTCTAACTGAGTTGGTTTGGCAAAGCTAATGCTGGGGGGGGAACTTCAACCCTCAACAGCGGCTTATGATTGATTAGGAGACATAAAAGACCTGAGTTTTCTACCTGCTTCCACTGAAGTGGAAATCAGAGTTATCTGCCCAGCCTTGCCAGGCATTTGTTATACATTCAGCAAACTGGAAACATGCCTTTTATTAAGGGAATCATAGAGGCAGCCCTCTGCCATGGGAGGAGAGGCTGAGAGTCACTGGGGTTGTTCAGCCTGGGGAAGAGAAGGCTCAGGGCAGACCTCATCACCATGGAGCAGGGCATGAAGGGTGGCTGCCAGGAGGATGGAGACTCCCTTTGTCCAAGCAGTGCCATGGAACAGCCAAGGGGGGATGGGGACAAGTTGCTGCTGGGGACATTCCCATTGCACTCCAGGAGCAAAGGTTTGCCATGAGCACAGTCAGAGACTGGAATCATCTCCCAAGGGCAGCAGTGGAGTGCCCTGCACTGGGCAGTTTGAGCCTCAGCTTGCCAGGGTGCTGAGCCAGCTGATGGCCACTGCACTGTCACCTGGAGAGGTTGGAGCAGGGGATCCTTGGGGTCCCTTCCAAGCTGGCAGCCTGGGATTCAATGAGGTTGGAAAAGACCTTCCCCTGGCACAGCTTGAGACTGTGGCCTCTTGTTCTGGTGCTGCTTGCCTGGGAGAAGAGACCAACCCCCTCCTGGCTACAACCTCCCTGCAGGGAGTTGGAGAGAGCAATGAGGTCTCCCCTGAGCCTCCTCTTCTGCAGGCTCTTCTTGCTCTCTACAACTCCCTGAAGGGAGGTTGTAGCCAGCTGGGGGTTGGTCTCTTCTCCCAGGCAAGCAGTGACAGAACAAGAGGACACAGTCTCAAGCTGTGCCAGGGGAGGTTTAGGCTGGAGGTGAGGAGAAAGTTCTTCCCAGCGAGAGTTGTGCTGCCCAGGGAGGTGGTGGAGTCCCCATCCCTGGAGGTGTTCAAAGAGGGGCTTGGATGTGGCACTTGGTGCCATGGTCTAGTCATGGGGTCTGTGGTTGCAGGTTGGACTTGGTGATCTTTGAGGTCTCTTCCAACCTTGGTGATTCTGTACTGGACACAGAGGTGGGAGAGGGGTGGCCCCTGGGGCTGTGCTCAGAGTTCTTTGGGAGGCCTCTTGTCACACAGCAGAGCCTGGAGAGACTTTGGAGAGCTCATTAAAGCTGCATTTCCACTCCCACTTTCTTCCTCTCAGTCTCATGATCTCTTCCTGCCTCCTCTGCTTTCTGCCAGTTGCACTTTATGTCATTCGACACGTCAGGAGGGTAATGCTCTGCTTGCTCTATGCAAACAGTCCCTGACTGCTGCCTGAATAATTGGGAATGTAGCTATTGGTTTCCTGAGCTGGCACACTGCCACCTGAAATCAGCTCCACTGGGATGTGAGCACAAGGCCATGGGCCAAGGACTGGAGCTGAGGGAAGAGCTCACCTTGAAGGGAGCACAACCTGTCAAGCTGCTGCTAGAAAAGAGCAAGGAGCTGAAGCCTGATAGATGCAGCCATGATCCAAGGACAGGGTGAGGGGCTGGGCAGTCCAAGATCACTCAGTCCAACCAGCAACCCAGCACCTCCACAGCCACCAAACCATGGCCCCAGGTGCCATGGCCCCAGGTGCCATGAACCCCTCCAGGCATGGGGACTCCACCACCTCCCTGGCAGCCTCTGCCAACCCCTGACCACTCTTGCAGCAAAGACACTTTTCTTCATCTCCAACCTAACCCTCCCCTGGTGCAACTTCAGGCCATTCCTTCTCCTTCTATCACCTGATCCTAAGGAGGAGAGTCCAACCCCCACCTCACTGCAGCCTCCTCTCAGGGAGCTGCAGAGAGCAATGAGGTCTCCCTCAGCCTCCTCTTCTCCAGGCTGAACACCCCCAGCTCCCTCAGCTGCTCCTCTCCAAACCTGCTCTCCAGACCCTTCCCTGGACCTGCTCCAGCCCCTCAATGTCCTTTTTGGTGTGAGGGCCCCAAACCTGAACAGTTAGGATCCCTGGAGGTGTTTGCAGCCAGGCTGGCTGTGGCTGTGAGCAACCTGCTGCAGTGTGAGGTGTCCCTGCCCATGGCAGGGGGGTTGGGACTGGCTGAGCCTTGAGCTCCCTTCCAACCCTGACAGTTCTGTGCTCCTGTGATCACTGACTTCAGTGGGCCAGAAGGCTTTGATTGCAGCTCAGGCAGTGATTATGGGTGGGATGTGACTAAGTTGCCTTTTCTGCTCACTTGTTCCCCTCAGTAACTTCCCCTCTGGCTCCTAACCACCCTTGCAGCTGAGCCTGGTGGGGTGGAGCAGGGCTGTGGCTTCAGGGGGGCAGGTGGGACCTCGACCGGCTGGGCAGATGGGCAGAGGCCAACAGGATGGCATTCAACAAGTCCAAGTGCCAGGGGCTGCACTTTGGCCACAGCAACCCCAGGCAGAGCTACAGGCTGGGGGCAGAGTGGCTGAGAGCAGCCAGGCAGAGAGGGACCTGGGGGTGCTGATTGACAGCTGCCTGAACATGAGCCAGCAGTGTGCCCAGGCGGCCAAGAAGGCCAAGGGCATCCTGGGCTGCATCAGGAACAGTGTGGCCAGCAGGAGCAGGGAGGTCATTGTGCCCTGTGCTCAGCACTGGTTAGGCCACACCTTGAGTCCTGTGTCCAGTTCTGGGCTCCTCAGGCTAGGAAAGATGTTGAACTGCTGGAAGGTGTCCAGAGAAGGGCAAGAAAGCTGGGGAGGGGGTCTGGAGCACAGCCCTGTGAGGAGAGGCTGAGGGAGCTGGGGTTGCTTAGCCTGGAGAAGAGGAGGCTCAGGGGAGACCTTCTTGCTCTCTACAACTACCTGAAAGGTGGTTGTAGCCAGGAAGGGGTTGGCCTCTTCTCTCTAGCAACCAGCCCCAGAACAAGAGGACACAGTCTCAAGCTGCACCAGGGGAGGTTTAGGCTGGAGATGAGGAGAAAGTTCTTCCCAGAGAGAGTTGTTAGGCATTGGAATGTGCTGCCCAGGGAGGTGGTGGAGTCCCCATCCCTGGAGGTGTTCAAGAGGGGACTGGATGTGGCACTTGGTGCCATGGTTTAGTCATGAGGCCTGTGGTGCCAGGTTGGACTCGATGATCTCTGAGGTCTCTTCCAACCTTGGTGATTCTGTGATGCTGTGATACTGTGGGCTCTGGGCACCAGGCTGGTCCTGGCTCACCCCCTCCCCTGCCCACTTCCCTTCTCACCCACTCAAGACGTTCTGTGTGCACTTGGGCCCAGCCTTGTCTCTTGATGCTGGTCATGAGAGATTCAGGGTGGTCCTCTTGGTACAGACCTGGCTGGGGAATTGACCTGGAGAAACACAGGCAGCTGGCACCAGAGCCAAGCCACAAAGCTGAGTGGGTCCCAAGAGGGAGAGAACAGAGCCAGGAAAGGGAATTTCTGGTGCCACCATCAGAGGGTGGAGGGAGCAGGCAGGCTGTGAGCAGGCTCTGCCACCAGTGCCAGTGGGCAGAGCTTGCTGGGGAGCTGGCTTTTCACCTGCTGATTGTCTGCCCCTCTCTGCTGAGGCAGGAGGATGTTTAATTGCTCTGGACATGAGCCAGCAGCATCCTAGCTCTGCTTTTCTCTTCCTGGAAGCGTGCAGGGAGGGGGGACTGGGATTTGAGCTTTGCAGAGATCTGGAGAGATGTCCCCCCCCCAACACAAGCCTTCAGCCTCCTCTGCTCACTCTCTGCCTGTTTAGATTTGCCTCATTCTTCCTCTGCTTCCCATGTGTTTCTCACCACGGCAGTGGTGGCACAAGAGAGAAGAGAAACACTGCAGCCAAGAAAGCTGCACTGGGAAAGCTGCAGTTAAAATAGCCAAGAGAATGCAAATTAGACACCAGCCCTGCTTAGGTGCTGGGGGTCCTACCAGCTAGAAACCATCGCAGCTGTAGAGCAGGGTAGAGCAGGGTAGAATATAGAATAGAATAGAATAGAATA
>CM037644.1:1973392-2012644 GCA_015227895.2 Colaptes auratus
TTGACAGCCACTCTTTGTCACTGGTTGTCAGGAGGTGTTGGGTGCCAGGTTGGACTGGATGAGCTCTGAGGTCTTTTCCAACCTTATTGATTCTATGATTCTCTCCATGTTCCATAGATTATATTAAAGCACAGCACCCACCCCACAGCTCCCTGCTCAGTTTAAGTTTCTCCTGACTCTTTTCTCCTCACTGGTTAACCAAAGAGGCACTGAGCCCACCAGGTGCCATGGTCTAGTCATGGGGTCTGTGGTGCCAGGTTGGACTCGATGATCTTCGAGGCCTCTTCCAACCTTGGTGATACTGTGATGCTGTGAGAGTTGCAGCCACACTGGGGAGTGGAAGCACCAAGGAGGGGAAAAAACCACCAAACCCTTCCTTCCTTCCTTCCTTGGGCTTGTGTTCCTTTCTTCTCCTGCGCAAAGAGGAACCCTTTTTGATCTGAGTCTCCTGGAAAGTAGCTCTCAGCCACTTTGAGTCTGAAGATCCCTACCAGGGAGCCCTTGGCTTTGACAAAGCCGCCAGGGGCCTGCCCAGTCCCCGCTCCCGGGTAATTGCTGGCACCGAAATGAAAAGGAGCTTGGACAATGAAGCAAGCGTTCTTGTGGCATGACTCAGAAGGAGCACAAAGGCAGCGCTGGCACCGTCTGCGCTAATTACAGCCGAGCAGCTCCGCCGTACCGATCACGGGGCTGAGGCGTGTGGGCTGCCGCAGCCTGTGGGCAGCCTGCGAGCGGCTCCCCGCAGCTACAGCCCGCTCTGGCTCAGCTGCAAGGGAGGGAAGTGTGTGGAGGGGCCCGAAGGCAGCCTGAGGGAGATGAAGGCACAGGATCAGGGAATTGTTTCTGTTGGAAAAGGCTTCGAAGATCATCAGGTGCAGCCAGCAGCCCGACCCCGCCATGGCCACAGGACCCTTGAGCCCCTCCAGGCGTGGGGACTCCAGCACCTCCCTGGGCAGCCTCTGCCAACCCCTGACCACTCCTGCACCAAAGACATTTTTGCTCCTCTTCAACCTAACCCTCCCCTGGCACAATTCCAGGTCATTTTCTCTCCTTCTAGCACCTGAGAGTAGGGAGAAGAGTCCAACCCCCACCTGGCTCCAACCTCCTCTCAGGGAGCTGCAGAGAGCAATGAGGTCTCCCCTCAGCCTCCTCCTCTCCACGCTCAACACCCCCAGCTCCCTCAGCTGCTCCTCCCCAGCCCTGTTCTCCAGACCCTTCCCCACCTTCCTTGCCCTTCTCTGGACCTGCTCCAGCTCCTCAACATCCTTCTTGGAGTGAGGGCCCCAAAACTGAAGCCAGGATCCAAGGGATTCCAGGGGCATGATCATTACCCTGCTCCTGCTGGCCACACCATTGCTGCTCCAGGCCAGGCTGCTGGTGGCCTTCTTGCCCACCTGGGCACCCCCTGGCTCATGCTCAGCTGCTGGCACCCAGCACCCCCAGGGCTTTCTCTGCTGGGCAGTTTCCAGCCACCCTGCCCCCAGCCTGGAGCCTTCATGGGGTTGTTGTGACCCAAGGGCAGGACACAGCCCTTGGCCTTGCTGGACCTCATCTCACTGACCTCAGCTCATCGACCCAGCCTGGCCAGGCCTCTCTAAAGACCCTTCCCACCCTCCAGGACATTAACACTGCCACCCAGTGTAGTGTCATCTGCAAACGTGCTGAGGGTGCACTCCACTGCCAAATGTGTGTCTCCTCTCTTTTGGCTTTGTTTGCCCTTCCTCATTTCAAACTTTGAGCTGTCAGGAACCATGGAGGCCACCCCAGGCCACACAGTTTAGCAGCCTGATGCATCCTGATGCCCTGGGGCTGCTCCTCACCACCCAGCACTGGCTCAGACCGTCTTGGTGGGACCTGAAGGGCAGAAGCAGCAAGCAGTGTCTGCAAGCTCTGTTAGCTCTGTGTGGGCAGATGGTGCTTGTTCTGCCTCCAGGATTTCAGGGCATGAGGTAAGGTGGGCTGCTGAGGCTTTGAGAAGCAGAAGTGGGTTCAAAGGGCTGGTAGGAAAGCTTGGATGGACAGCCTGGAGCTGCTGGATGGGAATCTCTGCCCTGCTGTGTGCCTGCCTGCCTGCCTAAGGGTGGGCTTCCTACTCTGCTGAGAGAGGGGTGGGCTTAGGCAATAAGGTGTCAGTGTGACCCAAACCCAAACTCAGTGAAGCCAGGGCCAGAGGTGCAATTTAATGGCTTGGCAAAACCCATCCAAGCTCAGTTTGCTCTTTCCTTACAGGATTTTACTCCCTGTGTCTGGCTCATTACTTCCCTGGGCACACTTTACCTTTGCCTACTCCCTGTCCTGCAGACTCAGAGGATTTCTTCCTTCCTTTCCTGGGAGGGGGAGACCCTGTGCCCATTTCCCAGGTGCTTTAGGGGTGTGGAACACAATGCAGGACTGCACAGAACAGAGCTCAAATGCTGCTCTCTGGACACCACCTGAAGGGGGAAGGTATTTAGGTGGTAACTCCTGAGGAAGACAAGCCCAGTGCTGGGAAACCTCTGCACAGGACATTCATCTGTGGGGGTTAGCTGCCCAGGTCTGATGATGCAGGGCTGCATGGAGAAGAGTGTGGCCAGCAGGCAAAGGGAGGTTCTCCTCCCACCCTGCTCTGCCCTGCTGAGGCCACACCTGGAGTGTTGTGTCCTCTTCTGGGAAGGAACTGGCTACAGGGCCGAGCCCAGAGAGTGGTGGTGAATGGTGCCACAGCCAGCTGGCAGCCAGGCACCAGTGGTGTGCCCCAGGGAGCAGTGCTGGGCCCCAGCCTGTTCAGCATCTTCATTGACAATCTAGATGAGGGCATTGAGACAGTCATCAGCACATTTGCAGGTGACACCAAGCTGGGAGCAGATGTTGGTCAGTTAGAGGACTGAAGGGCTCTGCAGAGGGACCTCGACCAGAGGGACAGATGGGCAGAGGCCAACAGGATGGCATTCAACAAATCCAAGTGCCAGGTGCTGCACTTTGGCCACAACAACCCCAGGCAGAGCTACAGGCTGGGGTCAGAGTGGCTGAGAGCAGCCAGGCAGAGAGGGACCTGGGGGTGCTGATTGACAGCTGCCTGAACATGAGCCAGCAGTGTGCCCAGGTGGCCAAGGAGGCCAAGGGCATCCTGGCCTGCATCAGGAAGAGTGTGGCCAGCAGGAGCAGGGAGGTCATTCTGCCCCTGTACTCTGCTTTGGTTAGGCCACACCTGGAGTCCTGTGTCCAGTTCTGGGCCCCTCAGGTTAGGAAAGATGTTGAGCTGCTGGAAGGTGTCCAGAGAAGGGCAAGAAAGCTGGGGAGGGGTCTGGAGCACAGCCCTGTGAGGAGAGGCTGAGGGAGCTGGGGTTGCTTAGCCTGGAGAAGAGGAGGCTCAGGGGAGACCTCATTGCTCTCTATGACACAGTCTCAAGCTGCACCAGGGGAAGTTCAGGCTGGAGGTGAGGAGAAAGTTCTTTACTGAGAGGGTTTTTAGCTATTGGGATGTGCTGCCCAGGGAGGTGGTGGAGTCCCCATCCCTGGAGGTGTTCAGGAGGGGACTGGATGTGGCACTTGGTGCCATGGTCTAGTCATGAGCTCTGTGGTGCCAGGTTGGACTCGGTGATCTCTGAGGTCTCTTCCAGCCTTGGTGACTCTGTGATTGTGTGAGTGATGCTGTGAGAGAGACAGGGAGAGAGTTCAGCCTCCAAGGGGCCTGGAGCAGCTCTGTGAGGAGCAAAGGTGGAGAGCCCCTGGGGCTGTGGAGCCTGGAGAAGAGCAGCCCCAGAGGGGAGCTGAAGAGTGGGGGGCGAGAGGCTGGGGCTGGGCTCCTCTCAGTGGTGCCCAGAGACAGCACAAGGGGCAATGGGCACACGCTGGAGCCCAGGAGGGTTCACTTAAGCAGAAGGAAAGACTTCTTCACTGGGAGGGTGCTGGAGCCCAGAGGGGTTGTGGAGCCTCCTGGTGTGGAGACTTTCCAAACCCAGCTGGGTATTGTGACCCTGGGCAAGCTGCTGTGGCTGGGGGGAGGTTGGACTGGATGATCTCTGGAGGTCCCTTCCACACCCAGCTGTGATGGTTCAAATGACCTGAGGCATGCCAGCAAGCTGAAGGCTCACAGCCTGCAGCAAAGAAGGCATCTGAAAGGTGCACTCTGGGAGGGAGGGGTGGCATTGTGTGGGGAGTAATGTCTCCAGTAATGAAGACCTGAGGGAGGGCAGGAAATGCCTCCTGCCCTGTGACCACCTTCTCTGGTCACACTAATGTGACTGCAGTGAAAAGAACATCTAACCTGCCAGTGCTCCCCCAGGGTGCCTGAGCTCTTGCCAGCCTTCTGGTGGGCAAAACCAGAAGGGATGGTTTTCAAGCACCTCAGCTGTGATGCAGAGAACAAGCTTCCAGCAGGCTGCACTGGTGGCAGGGGTGTGTGGAATGAGATTTTCCTTGGGGTCCCTTCCAGCCCTACCAATGCTGGGATTCTAGGATGCCTCTGCTCTGGGGCCAGCTCCTGCTTGCTGGGCTGCAGGGTGCCAACAAAGATGAGCTGGAGCAGTGCCAGGGGGTGTGGTGCCTCAGGGGCTGGTGAGCAATGGGGAGAGGACCCAAAAGGCTCAGCACAGCTTGAATCACACACTCCCAGGCTGCCAGCTTGGAAGGGACCCCAAGGATCCTGTGCTCCAACCTCTCCAGGTGACAGTGCAGTGGCCATCAGCTGGCTCAGCACCCTGGCAAGCTGAGGCTCAAACTGCCCAGTGCAGGGCACTCCACTGCTGCCCTTGGGAGATGATTCCAGTCTCTGACTGTGCTCATGGCAAACCTTTGCTCCTGGAGTGCAATGGGAATGTCCCCAGCAGCAACTTGTCCCCATCCCCCCTTGGCTGCTCCATGGCACTGCTTGGACAAAGGGAGTCTCCATCCTCCTGGCAGCCACCCTTCATGCCCTGCTCCATGGTGATGAGGTCTGCCCTGAGGCTTCCTTCTCCAGGCAGAACAACCCCAGTGAACCTCAGCTTTTCCTCACATGGCAGAAGGCTGCCAGCCCTCGGATCCTCCTTTGCCGGTGCAAACTGACCCTGTGCTCCTTTCACCATTTCCCCTGAAAAGGGAAACAAGCTGAGACCAACCTCCAGAGCCTTTTCCAGCTACTCCTACGAGCACACCTCAGCTGCAGACCCACAAGCTCCCCACTGCTTTCCTTTCCATGTGCTGAAGAAGAGAATTGCCCCTGCACGTTGAAATGAATGTTGGCAGCTGCAGCAGTGTTGCAGGTCAGCCCTCAGCCTCTGAACACTCACACAGGGCACCCCGGAGAAGGCTTTGTCCAACTCTTCATCAGGAGCTGAATGTAACAGAGTACAGAATACACCAGGTGGGAATAGACCTCAGAGACCATCCAGTCCAACCTATCCCCCCAGCACCAGCTGAGCAACTCAACCATGGCTCCAAGGGACTCATCCAGGCTCTTCCTAAACACCTCCAGGGATGGGGACTCCACCACCTCCCTGGGCAGCACATCCCAAGGGCCAATCTCTCTTGCTGGGAAGAACTTCCTTACTTCCAGCCTAAACCTCCCCTGGCACAGCTTGAGACTGTGTCCTCTTGTTCTGCTGCTGGCTGCCTGGGAGAAGAGGCCAACCCCCACCTGGCTACAACCTCCCTTCAGGGAGTTGGAGAGAGCAATGAGGTCTCCCCTGAGCCTCCTCTTCTCCAGGCTAAGCAACCCCAGCTCCCTCAGCCTCTCCTCACAGGGCTGTGCTCCAGACCCCTCCCCAGCTTTCTTGCCCTTCTCTGGACACCTTCCAGCAGCTCAACATCTTTCCTGACCTGAGGAGCCCAGAACTGGACACAGGACTCAAGCTGTGGCCTCAGCAGTGCAGTTCACAGGGCACAATGACCTCCCTGCTCCTGCTGGCCACACTCTTCCTGCTGCAGGCCAGGATGCCATTGGCCTTCTTGGCCCCCTGGGCACGCTGCAGGCTCCTGTTCAGCTGCTGTCACCCAGTCCCCCCAGGTCCCTCTCTGCCTGGCTGCTCTCAGCCACTCTGCCCCCAGCCTGCAGCACTGCCTGGGGGTTGTTGAGGCCAATGTGCAGCACCTGGCACTTGGATGTGTTCAATCTGAAGTTAAATCTCATTGGATGCATGCTGGAGCCTCTCAAGCCTTCTGCTGCATCTTACATGCATCTTGCAAGGTTCACAAGACCCACCCAGCCAGCCTGGGAGAGCTGAATCATCCCATTTCACACAGTCCTGCACACTGTGAGCCCTGGATGGGTCCCAGGAGCGAGGGACCTGGCAGTCAAAGTGTGTCAGATCCATAAAATGCAGTGGCTTGAGGGAATCTGAGTTTAGTGCTCTGCAGGCCCTAATTGGCTTTGCAAGTGTTGGAGGGGCCCTTGCCCTTCACAGCTCAGCTGCTGTGAGGGTGTGCAGGGTGCTTGTAAGCTAACAGCAGCTCCCTGGGGGTCTGGGTGCTCCGGCCAGTCTCAGCAGACACTGAGCACAGGAGGAGTCAGCAGGCAGGAGTGGAGCAATCCCAAACACTGGCAGGGGCTGGGCAGGGACTGGCTTGAGAGCAGCCCTGGAGAAAAAGCCTTGGGGGAGGAGAAGCTCAGCAGAGAAGTGGCAGAAGCCTCATCCCTGGAGGTTTTTAAGGGCAGGTTTTTAAGACCAAAGTGCAGCACCCAGCACTTGGATTTTGTTGAATGCCATCCTGTTGGCCTCTGCCCATCTGTCCAGCCTGGCAGGGTCCCTCTGCAGAGCTCTCCTACCCTCTAACAGCTCAACTCCTGCCCCCAGCTTGCTGTCACCTGCAAACTTACTGCTGATGGACTCAATGCCCTCCTCCCGATCATCAATAAAGATGTTGAAGAGCACTCCAAGCAGGACATTGAGGAGCTGGAGCAGGTCCAGAGAAGGGCAACCAGGCTGGGGCAGGGTCTGCAGAACAGGGCTGGGGAGGAGCAGCTGAGGGAGCTGGGGGTGCTCAGCCTGGAGAAGAGGAGGCTGAGGGAGACCTCCTTGCTCTCTGCAGCTCCCTGAGAGGAGGCTGGAGCCAGGTGGGGCTTGGGCTCTGCTCCCAGGTAACACCATAGGACAAGAGGAAACAGCCTCAAGCTGCACAGGGCAGGTTCAGGTTGGATGTTAGGAACAATTTCTTCCCAGCAAGGGGTCTCAGGCACTGTCCCAGGCTGCCCGGGGAGGTGCTGGAGTCACCATCCCTGGAGGGGTTTCAAAGCTGCATGGCTGTGGTGCTGAGGGCTGTGGTGCAGGGGCAGTGGCTCAGCAGCAGTGCTGGATGGTGAGCTCTGGCTGAGCTTGGACCTGATGATCTCTTCCAGCCTCCACAGTTCCGTGGTTCATAGCTGCTGCATCACCTTGTGATGGCACAGGAAACAGCTGCAGTCATGGTCTGGTGCTTTAGCCAGGTAAAGGTGAGGGAAAGCACCACATCTCCTGGTCTCCTTCACCTCCTGCCTGCCCACTGAGCCCTCTGCACACAGCCTGCCCACAGGCTGCTGAGCTGTCACCTTCTGCAGGGGGAGAGAGGCTCAGTGCTCCAGCCCTGAGCAGCTCCAGCTGCAGCTGCTTGTGGGCAAAAGATGGATGCAGGGAGGGAAACCTGGGCACAGGCCAAATCTATCTCCATTTCTCCTGGACAGGAGGGTACCCTGCTGAAAGCAAAACCTACTGCTTGGCTGGATGTACAGTAAGGAATAAACCACAGCAGGCAGAGATCCTTTACTGCAGGGGAGGTGATGTATGATGTCAGTAATGCCCTTTAATACAGTGCTATTAAGCAGGCATGGAGGTGATCAGCACTTCCTTTTTAGGCATTGAGGTTATATATATTTAACAAGTTATCAATCATGGAATCATAGAATTAGAGCAACCTCACTCATGGAATCAATAAGGTTGGAAAAGACCTCAGAGCTCATCCAGTCCAACCTGGCACCCAACCCCTCCTGACAACCAAACCATGGCTCCCAGTGCCACAGCCAATCCAATCCCTTTTAAAGCCAGTTGGGGTGGGACCTGGGGGTGCTGGTGGACAGCAGCTGAACAGGAGCCTGCAGTGTGCCCAGGCAGCCAAGAAGGCCAAGGGCATCCTGGCCTGCATCAGGAAGAGTGTGGCCAGCAGGAGCAGGGAGGTCATTGTGCCCTGTGCTCAGCACTGCTGAGGCCACCCCTTGAGTCCTGTGTCCAGCTCTGGGTCCATCAGTTGAAGAAGGACATTGAGAGACTTGAAGGTGTCCAGAGGAGGGCAAGAAAGCTGGGGAGGGGTCTGGAGCACAGCCCTGTGAGGAGAGGATGAGGGAGCTGGGGTTGCTTAGCCTGCAGAAGAGGAGGCTCAGGGGAGACCTCATTGCTCTCTCCAACTCCCTGAAGGGAGGTTGTAGCCAGGTGGGGGTTGGTCTCTTCTGCCAAGCCCCCAGCACCAGAACAAGAGGACACAGTCTCAAGCTGTGCCAGGGAAAGTTCAGGCTGGAGGTGAGGAGAAAGTTCTTCCCAGATAGAGTAATTTGCCATTGGGATGTGCTGCCCAGGGGGGTGGTGGAGTCCCCATCCCTGGAGGTGCTCAAGAGGGGATTGGATGTGGCACTTGGAGCCATGGTTTGGTTGTCAGGAGGGGTTGGGTGGCAGGTTGGACTGGATGAGCTCTGAGGTCTTTTCCAGCCTTATTGATTCTATGTTTCTATGTTCCCAGTTCACCTCCTCTCCTCAGATTCCCTTTTCCCCCTCCCATCAGCCTCCCTGTTTGTTCTTTTTCCCCTTTCACTGCCCACTTCCACATTCCTTCTGACTTGGCAGCTGCCTTGTAATGCTGCATCTCTCCCTTGATGTGCTGCAGTTGGACATTCTGCTTGGTGAGCCAGCACTGGGGATGGCATTTGAAGGAGGCCAAACCACACAAGCTCCTTTTTGCAGCTCCCTGCAAGGAACTGAAATCCATGCTCTTTTACCCCAGACAACCCTTTGTGGATTCTATCTTCCACACACTCTCCACAAAAGATGATGAAGTAATTGCCTGTGGTGATGATGAGGGCTGGAGCTGCTCTCCTGTGGAGAGAGACTGAGAGAGTTGGGGTTGTGCAGGCTGGAGAGGAGAAGGCTCTGAGGAGACCTAATTGTGGACTTCCAGGATCTGAAGGGGGCTACAAGAATAGAATAGAATAGAATAGAATAGAATAGAATAGAATAGAATAGAATAGAATAGAATAGAATAGAATAGAATATAGACCAGGTTGGAAGAGACCTTCAAGATCATCCTGTCCAACCTATCATCCAACACCACCTAAACAACTAACCCATGGCACCAAGCACCCCATCAAGTCTCCTCCTGAACACCTCCAATGAAGGTGACTCCACCACCTCCCTGGGCAGCACATCCCAATGGGCAATCACTCTCTCTGTGTAGAACTTCTTCCTCAGCTCCATCCTAAAACTCCCCTGGTGCAGCTTGAGACTGGGTCCTCTTGTACAAGAAAGCAGGTTACCTGCAGAAAGAGAAGTGTGGCCAGCAGGGCCAGGGAGGGGATTCTCCCCCTCTCTCCACTCTGCTGAGACCACAGCTGCAGCTCTGGGTCCAGTCCTGGAGCCTCTGTGTCCAGTTCTGGATCTGGAGGTGCTGGAAGGTGTCCAGAGAAGGGCCACGAGGAGGGCAGAGGGCTGGAGCTGCTCTGCTGTGAGGACAGACTGAGGGAGTTGGGGCTGTGGAGGCTGGAGAGGAGAAGGCTCTGAGGTAACCTTCTGGTGGCCTTCCAGTAGCTGAAGGGGACTCCAAGAAAGCTGGGGAGGGACTTCTGAGGGTGTCAGGGAGTGATAGGACTGGGGGGAAGGGAACAAAAGTAGAAATGGGGGAGATTGAGATGGCTGTGAGAAGAAGTTGTTCCCCGGAGGGTGGTGAGAGCCTGGCACAGGCTGCCCAGGGAGGTGGTGGAAGCCTCCTGCCTGGAGGTGTTTGCAGCCAGGCTGGCTGTGGCTGTGAGCAACCTGCTGTAGTGTGAGGTGTCCTGCCATGGCAGGGGGTTGGGACTGGCTGAGCCTTGAGGTCCCTTCCAGCCCTGCCAGTTCTGATAGTCTAAGGCATGCTCAGCAAATGACCAAGTTCTCCACACAACCTCCCCTCTGGTGTCTTAGCACCTTCAGAAACTGCATTTGCTGCTAAGAAGTTCAGTCTGTAAATAACTTGGTGCTCTGGTGGTGTGAGAAGATGAGGTTGGCAAAGGGTTTGTGTGGTGGTGTCATCATCATTTTCATTAGCACAGTGAATGGTGACAGCCTGTTCTCTGCTCAGATTGATGTGATTGCTCCTCTGGAGCCCTGGCACATCTCACTGCCACCTGACATCTGGAAGAGAAAGGTGGGAGGCAGAGCAAGCTCTCAAAGCTGCTGTGTGATGCACACTACAGACTCACAGAACCAACCAGCTTGGAAGAGACCTCCAAGACCAACAAGTCCAACTGATCAGCCAGCCCTCACTAACCAACCAGACCATGGCACTGAGTCAGAAGGAATGTGGAAGTGGGCAGTGAAAGGAAAAAAGAACAAACAGGGAGGCTGATGGGAGGGGAAAAAGGGAATCTGAGGAGAGGAGGTGAACTGGGAACATAGAAACATAGAATCAATAAGGCTGGAAAAGACCTCAGAGCTCAGCAAGTCCAACCTGGCACCCAGCCCCTCCTGACAACACAACCATGGCTCCAAGTGCCACATCCAATCCCCTCTTGAGCACCTCCAGGGATGGGGACTCCACCACCTCCCTGGGCAGCACATCCCAAGGGCCAATCTCTCTTGCTGGGAAGAACTTCCTAACTTCCAGCCTAAACCTTCCTTGGCACAGCTTGAGACTGTGTCCTCTTGTTCTGGTGCTGGGTGCCTGGGAGAAGAGACCAACCCCCACCTGGCTCCAACCTCCCTTCAGGGAGTTGCAGAGAGCAAGGAGGCCTCCCCTGAGCCTCCTCTTCTGCAGGCTAAGCAACCCCAGCTCCCTCAGCCTCTCCTCACAGGGCTGTGCTCCAGACCCCTCCCCAGCTTTCTTGCCCTTCTCTGGACACCTTCAAGTGTCTCAATGTATTAAGACACCAAGGAAGCTGCAAAGGGCCTTGGCAGTGCATCCAACCCTCCTTCTCTGTCCTCTCAGAGAGACATTCAGCTTTCAGAACTCTGCATCTTGTCTGACCTCAGAGTGAGGTCTGGTGGCTGCCACTGTCAGCTGCTTCAGAGACACCGAAGCAGGTCCCCCCCAGTCCATTAACTGTTGGCTTATTTCTCACTCCTCTACCAGCCAAGGATTATGTCAGTGCTTATGTTAATGGAGAGCTCAGCTAGGGATGATCTGAAGGTTAAAGTGTCGTGCAAGACTCTTTTGAGAAGCTTTCTGCAAGCCAATCACAGAGTCACAGAATGTGAGGGGCTGGAAGGGACCTCCAGAGCTCATCCAGTCCAACCCCCTGCCAGAGCAGGGGCACCCAGAGCAGCTCACACAGGAACACATCCAGCTGGGGTTGGAATATCTCCTGAGAGGGAGACTCCACAGCCCCCCTGGGCAGCCTGCTCCAGGGCTCTGGCACCCTCACAGGGACAAAATGCTTCCTCCTCTTCCCATGGCACTTCCTCTGCCTCAGCTTCCACCACTGCCCCTTGTGCTGGCATTGGGCAGCCCCCAGCAGAGCCTGGCCCCAGCCTCTGGGCACTCCCCCTGCACATCTTTATAAACATTGATGAGGTCACCTCTCAGTCTTCTCTTCTCTAAGCTCCAGAGCCCTCAGCTCCCTCAGGCTCTCCTTGTATAGAAGATGTTCCACTCCCTTCCTCACCCTTGTGGCTCTGTGCTGCACTCTCTCAAGCAGCTCACTCTCTGTCCTGAAGTGAGTGGCCCAGAACTGGACACAATATTCCAGCTGCAGCCTCACCAGTGCAGAGTAGAGGGGGAGGAGAACCTCTCAACCTACTCCTCAGACCCCTTCTAATCCACCCCAGAATGCCATTGGCATTCCTAGCCACCAGAGCACATTGCTGGCTCATGGTCATCCTTCCATCCACCAGGACCCCCAGGGCCTTTTCCTCTTCACTGCTCTCCAGCAGGTCCATCCCCAACCTGTCCTGGTGCATGGAGTTGTTCCTTCCCAGGTGCAAGACTCCACACTTGCCCTTGTTGAACGTCATCAAATCTCTCCCTGCCCAGCTCTCAGCCTGTCCAAGCCTGGCTGGATGGCAGCACAGCCTTCTGGTGTGGCAGCCACTCCACCCAGCTTGGTGCCATCAGCAGACTTGCTGGCAGTGCCCTCTGTCTAATCCATCCCTCATTGCCATCTGTCTCAGAACACAGAGCTAACCAGGTTGGAAAAGACCTCTGAGATCATCCAGTCCAACCTGTCACCCAACACCATCTGCCCAACTCAACCATGGCACTGAAAGCTTGAAAGCTGGGGAGGGACTTCTGAGGGTGTCAGGGAGGGATAGGGCTGGGGGGGATGGAGCAAAGCTAGAAGTGGGGAGATTGAGCTTGGATGTGAGGAAGAAGTTGTTCCCCAGGAGGGTGGTGAGAGCCTGGCACAGGCTGCCCAGGGAGGTGGTGGAAGCCTCCTGCCTGGAGGTGTTTGCAGCCAGGCTGGCTGTGGCTGTGAGCAACCTGCTGTGGTGTGAGGTGTCCCTGGCCATGGCAGGGGGTTGGGACTGGCTGAGCCTTGAGGTCCCTTGCTAAGCAGCAGCAGTGACTTCTGTACATTAAGCAACCTTCAGGTAGCAGAATGGGTCCCAGGCAGCCTCCTGGGAAGCAGCAGGCAGAGGAGGAGCTGCAGGAGGTTACCTGCAGGGAGTTTAATGAGCTTAGCCAGGAACAAGCAGTCTGGATTGCAGCTGTGGAACATCTGTTCTGTGCCAAAGCTGACTGTAAAGCAGAGCTGAGCCTGCAGTGCATTCTGCAGGGACCCAGGGTGCTGGCTGATGAGGAGCTTGACAGGAGATGCCCAAACAGCCAGCCAGGAAGGAATCTGAGCAACCCCAAGCACAAAGGCAGGCTGGGCAGGGAGTGGCTGGGGGGCAGCCCTGAGGAGAAGGCCTTGGGGGTGCCAGATGGTGACAGAGCCCCAGGAGCCAGCACTGGGCCCTGGCAGCCCAGAGCCAGCTGAGTGCTGAGCTGCAGCCAGAGCAGGGAGAGCAGCAGCACAGGGAGGGGATTCTGCCCCTCTGCTCTGCTCAGAGCCCACCTGCAGCACTGCCTCCAGCTCTGGGACCCCAGCACAAGAAGGACCTGGAGCTGCTGGAGAGGGTCAGAGGAGGGAGAGTTGGGGCTGTTCAGGCTGGAGAAGGGAAGGCTCCAGGCAGACCTCAGAGCAGCCTGCCAGGACCTGAAGGGGCTCCAGGAGAGCTGGGGAGGGACTTGCAAAATGTCATCCCCTTATGAGAAACCTGCACTCCAGTCTGCATGGATGTGGCAAAGAAATATTCAAAGGTGGAGCTGCAGACAAATAGGTACTTTGGAGCCTTTGTTACAAACACCTCCCCTGAAATCAAGCTAACAGGGCACAAGCAAACTTGTCTGCAGCCTTGGGCTGTTCAGCCTGCAGAACAGAAGGCTCCAGGGACACCTGAGAGCAGCCTTCCAGGCCCTGAAGGGGCTCCAGGAGAGCTGGGGAGGGACTTGTGACAAGGGCTGGGAGTGCCAGGATGAGGAACAATGGCTTTGAGCTGGGAGAGGGGAGACTGAGACTGGAGATGAAGAAGGAATTGTTGAGAATGAGGGTGAGGAGACTCTGGCACAGGCTGCCCAGGGAGGCTGTGGCTGCCTCCTGCCTGGAGGTGTTGAAGGCCAGGCTGGATGAGGCCTTGAGCAAGCTGGGCTGGTGGGAGGTGTCCCTGCCCATGGCAGGGGGCTGGAACTGGAGGAGCTTTAAGGTTCCTTCCAACTCCAACCCTTCTATGAATCCATGACTTAAGGGAAGCTGCAGAAAGCAAAGGCAGACAGAAATCTGCAGGGAAGCTAAAGGCTCCAGAAGCCACCTTGCAAGAGCTTAGCTCTTTCCAGCTGATCCAGCTGGCCCCCTGCAGTCCTTGGGCACCAGCAGGGCTGCTCTGCGCAGGGCAGGAATCCAACCTTCACCTAGGGCTGGTGGCGAATCTCCTGTCTGGGGCTGCTCAGTGCTGCTGCGTGCTGAGCTGCTGCAGATCTGCCTGAGGCCAGCCAAGCTCTTGTCCTCAGCAGCACTGAAAGGCACCTTCTGAGGGCAGGCTTTGTCCTGGCTGGCAGCAGGGAAGGCTCTCCCCACAGGATTAGTTAGTGCAAGTCTCACCACACATCTTCAAGCTGCCAGCCAGGTCTCCCAGGCTTGCCTCTGGCCAGGAAGGGCTTGCTTTATCTACAGGCTAGCACTGAAGAGAAGACTGGCCCTGCTCTGGAGTGCCCAGCACAAGGAGGACACAGAGCTGCTGGAGTGAGGCCAGAGGAGGCCACAAGGATGATCCCAGGGCTGGAGCAGCCCTGCTGTGAGGCCAGGCTGAGGGAGCTGGGGGTGTTCAGCCTGCAGAGGAGAAGGCTCCAGGGGGACCTCAGAGCTGCCTGCCAGGACCTGAAGGGATCCTGCAGGAAGGCTGCAGAGAGACTTTTGCTGAGGGTATCTGGAGCCAGGCCAAGGGGGAATGGTTTGGAGCTGAGGCAGAGCAGGGTTAGAGTGGAGCTGAGGAAGAAGTTCCTCAGTGTGAGGGTGGTGAGAGTCTGGCACAGGCTGCCCAGGGAGGCTGTGGCTGCCTCCTGCCTGGGGGTGCTTCAAGGCCAGGCTGGATGAGGCCTCATGCAGCCAATTTGAGAGGCATCCCTGCCCATGGCAGGAGGTTGGAGCAGATGATTTCTGAGGTCCTTTCCACCCTCAGCCACTCTGTATCACATTATTAGGCTGATCCTGCTGAGAAGGCTGTGACCAGAATAGCTGTGCATGCCTCCTGGCCATGAATGATTTATGCTGAGCCCACCTCCATCCCTCCCTCGGTACTGCCTCATCTCTGCTGACATCTCTTCATCAGTGTTTGAGACAAGGTCTGCTCTCATCTCTTGCTCACAGCCAGGCTCAAGCACACTCTGGGGCAGGATGGGCAGGGGCTCAAGCAGGACAAAGAGCTGCTGGAGAGAGTCCAGCACAGGGCTGTGCAGAGGCTGAGGGGACTGGAACAGCTCTCACTGAGGAGAGGCTGAGAGAGCTGAGCCTGGGGAAGAGGAGGCTGAGGGGGATCTGATCAACGCTTACAGATACCTGAGGGGTGGAGGTCAGGGAGATGAGGCCAGGCTCTGCCCAGTGCTGCCCTGGGACATGGCAAGGGGAAATGGGCACATAGGAAGCTCCATCTGAACAGGAGGAGGAACTTCACTTCGAGGGTGGCAGTGCCCTGGAAGAGGCTGCCCAGAGAGGTGCTGGAGCCTCCATCTCTGGAGACTTTCAGGCCCCACCTGGATGTGTTCCTGGGTGCCCTGCCCTGGGTGCCCCTGCTCTGGCAGGGGGTTGGACTCCATGGTCTCTGGAGGTCCCTTCCAACCCCCACCAGTCTTCAACACACAGCACACTGAGGTGTGATGGATGCTGGCCAGGAGTGGCAAAGCTGCTTCGGGGTGGGGGCTGGGTTAGAGCCTTGCCTTGCTTCCCTAGAGCAGTGGCTGATGGGGCAGGAGTGAAGTGGTGGTGGTGGTGGTGGTGGTGCCACCCAGTGTGAAGGCTGCCTCAGGCTCTGGGGAGAGGTTCAGCATCCCAGGGCAGGGCATGGGCAGTGGCTGAGCCCTTCAGAGAGCTTCCCTTGGTCCCAGTGGCTTTCCCAGGGGAGCAGCTGTGCTGCTGGAGTGCCAGCACAGCTCTGCATGTGTCAGCCACAGAAACAGCAGCAGAGCTGCTTCCTTCAGCACTGTGCTGAGCTTGCATGGCACAGCTGGTAGCTAAAGGCATTCCAAGATACTCTTGGTCAAGGTTATCTCAAGTTCAACAAGGCCAAGGGCAAGGTCCTAGAGCTGCACTGGGGCAATCCTAAGCACACATCCAGGCTGGGCAGGGAGTGGCTGGGGGGCAGCCCTGAGGAGAAGGCCTTGGGGGTGTCAGCTGGTGACAAACTCCCCAGGGGCCAGCACTGGTCCCTGGCAGCCCAGAGCCAGCTGAGTGCTGAGCTGCAGCCAGAGCAGGGAGAGCAGCAGCACAGGGAGGGGATTCTGCCCCTCTGCTCTGCTCAGCCCCCACCTGCAGCACTGCCTCCAGCTCTGGGCCCCCAGCACAAGAAGGACCTGGAGCTGCTGGAGAGGCTCCAGAGGAGGGCACAGAGATGAGCAGAGGCTGCAGAAGCTCCCCTGTGGGGCCAGGCTGGGAGAGTTGGGGCTGTGCAGCCTGGAGAAGAGAAGGCTCCAGGGAGACCTCAGAGCAGCCTGCCAGGACCTGAAGGGGCTCCAGGGGGGCTGGGGAGGGACTTGTGACAGGGGCTGGGAGTGCCAGGATGAGGAGCAATGGTCTGAAACTGGAGCAGGGGAGATTTACATTGGCCACCAGGAGGCCAGCCAGTGAGAGTGGTGAGACAGTGGAGCAGGCTGCCCAGGGCTGTGGTTGGAGCCCCATCCCTGGAGCCATTCAAGGTCAGGCTAGATGTGTCCCTGAGCAAGCTGTGCTCGCTGGAGGCGTCCCTGCCTGCAGCGGGCTTGGACAAGGTGACCTTTGAGGGTCCCTTCCAACCTGATGGTTTCTGTGACCCTGTGCCTGTGCCAGAGCTCTTGCAGTGCCCAAACCATGCAAGGACTTTGGAGAGGTGGCAGACCCTGCTCCCTTCCCTGGCACACCTCCTGGTGAAGGCGAGCTGCAAAGCCAGCCCAGTGTCAGGGTGAGGCTGGAGGCTGGAGGACAAAGCAGGTGTGGCATACAGAGAGGATTCAGAAGGCCTTCAGCGTCCTTCTTGCTGCTCTGAGCACCACCCTGGGGCAATCCCATTGGCAGAACATCTCCTCTCCACCTCCCCATGCTTCCCAGGTTCACTTCTTGCAGTGAGCTCCCTGCTCCTGCAAAGCTTTGCCTGCTCCCAGCCCTGGGGGGGCAGCCCCGGGAGCAGCTTCCCCATGGCACAGCTCACCCCAGCCTGCTGCAACGCCCAGAGAGCTGGCAAGGAACTGCTGGAGAGGATCCAGCAGAGAGCCATCTGCCTGATTTGGGGACTTGAACATCTCCCTGTGAAGAGAGGCTGAGAGCCCTGGGGCTGTTTAGTCTGGAGAAGAGAAGGCTGAGAAGGACCTGATCAATGTCTGTCAGTGTCTGGGGGGTGGGGGTCAGGATGAAGGTGCCAGGCTCTTCAGGATGGTGCAGAATCACCAGGTGCAGACAAGGAACAGCAGGTTCAAGGTTAAACATAGAAGGTTTCACCACAACATGAGGAGAAACTTCTTTACAGTGAGGGTGCTGAGCCCTGGAGCAGGCTGCCCAGGGAGGCTGTGGAGTCTCCTGCTCTGGAGCCTTTCCAACCCCACCTGGATGCATTCCTGTGCAGCCCTGCCCTGGGTGACCCTGCTCTGGCAGGGGGCTTGGACTGGATGAGCTCTGGAGGTCCCTTCCAACCTCTAATACACTGTGGCACTGTGGTGGCCTCTGGCAGTGCCAGAGCATCACAGCAGCAGCCTCAGCTGCAGGCCAAGTCACCCAGCTCCTGCCCTTGGCCCATCTTGGGGTGCAGGCAGGAGCTGTGCAGGTGACAGGCACACTGAGGCCAGGGACAGGGAGTGCAGCTGCAGCATGGGCTCCACTGCAGCCTTACTGCCTGCCCAGGACATCCTTTAAGGAAGATCCTCTGTGTTGTCCACAGTTTTCCTGCCTGGAGACCCTCCTGGAAAACTTCCCATGACACCTCTGGTGGGAAAGAAATATCCTAATGCCTCTGACTGAGGGGCTGGAGAGGGCCCAGAGAAGGGCAACCAGGCTGGGGCAGGGTCTGCAGAACAGGGCTGGGGAGGAGCAGCTGAGGGAGCTGGGGGTGCTCAGCCTGGAGAAGAGGAGGCTGAGGGAAGACCTCATTGCTCTCTGCAGCTCCCTGAGAGGAGGCTGGAGCCAGGTGGGGGTTGGGCTCTCTCCCAGGTAACAAACGATAGGACAAGAGGAAATGGCCTCAGGTTGCACAGGCAGGTTCAGGTTGGATGTTAGGAACAATTTCTTCCCAGCAAGGGCTCTCAGGCACTGTCCCAGGCTGCCCAGGGAGGTGCTGGAGTCCCCATCCCTGGAGGGGTTCAAGCAACCTGTGGCCATGGCACTTGGGGCCATGGTGGGGGTGGGCTGATGGTTGGACTGGGTGACCCTGGAGGCCTTTTCCAACCAAACCAGTTCTATGTTTCTGTGACGCTGATGGAACCACTTCAGCTGTGCAGAGCAATGGAAGGTCCCTCAGGGCTTTTGTCCAGTTAGGCTGTGTCCAGTTCTGGGCTCCTCAGGTCAGGAAAGATGTTGAGCTGCTGGGAGGTGTCCAGAGAAGGGCAACAGAGCTGGGGAGGGGTCTGGAGCACAGCCCTGTGAGGAGAGGCTGAGGGAGCTGGGGTTGCTTAGCCTGGAGAAGAGGAGGCTCAGGGGAGACCTTCTTGCTCTCTCCAACTCCCTGAAGGGAGGTTGTAGCCAGGTGGGGGTTGGTCTCTTCTCCCAGGCACCCAGCACCAGAACAAGAGGACACAATCTCAAGCTGTGCCAGGGGAGGTTCAGGCTGGATGTTAGGAAGAAATTCTTCCCAGCCAGAGAGATTGGCCCTTGGTATGTGCTGCCCAGGGAGGTGGTGGAGTCCCCATCCCTGGAGGTGCTTAAGAGGAGCCTGGATGAGGCACTTGGTGCCATGGTTGAGTTGATTAGAAGGTGTTGGGTGAGAGGTTGGGACTCGATGATCTCTGAGGTCCTTTTCAACCTGGTTACTTGTGTGTTCTGTATTGTGTATCCCAGAGCAGGAGGCAGCAGGGACAGAGGAAGCAGGCTTCATGCCACCAGAGACTCTGATGAGGAGTTCAGTGGCACTGGGAGCTCTGGGATCTGTTCATTAAGTGGAGTGGCACATGCTAGAAGGACACAGGAGTTAATGACACTGTCTCTAGCCCACCTCAGCACCACACACAGCTTGGTGCCTCAGGCAGACACTAACTCACTGTCTGCTGCTGGAAACAGCACTGCTTGGCTTAGGCTGTGGGCTGTGAGAGGAATCACAGAATGGTCAGGGCCAGAAGGGATCTCCGAAGCTCATCCAGTCCAACCTTGTTCCTAGCATCCAATCTGAATCTGCTCTGCTCTGGTTTGAAGCCACTGCCCCTGGTCCTGTCCCTCCAGGCCTTTGCAAGCACTCTCTCTCCTTTCTTCTTGCAGCCCCCCTCAGGGGCTGGCAGGCTGCTATTAGGTCCCCCCAGAGCCTTCTCTTCTCCAGGCTGAACACCCCCAGCTCCCGCAGCCTGGCCTCACAGCAGAGCTGCTCCAACCCCCTGAGCATTCTCATGGCCTCCTCTGGAGCCTCTCCATCAGCTCCAGGTCCTTCCTGTGCTGAGGGCTCCAGAGCTGGACACAGCCCTGCAGGTGAGGTCTCCCCAGAGCAGGGCAGAGGGGCAGGATCCCTTCTCTCCATCTCTGGCCACACTGCTTTGGCTGCAGCCCAGGCTGGGATTTGCCTTCTGTGCTGCCAGCTCACCCTGCCTGCTCCTGGCCAGCTTCTCCCCCACCAGCACCCCCAAGTCCCTTTCCACAGTGCTCCTTTCCATCCCCTCCTCCCCCAGCCTGTACTGAGAGTGAGGATTATTCCCACTCAGGTGCAGAGCCCTGCTCTTGTTGAAGCTCATGAGGTTCCCCTGGGCACCACCTCTGCAGCCTGCCCAGGTCTCATACATTGGGAATATGTGTCCTGTGTTCCCACCTGGCAACTTCAGTAACACCTGAGAGCTGGGCAGATTCTCAAGGCCTGCAGACAGCTGGCACCACGAGGCAGGCTGTGGTACCCTGGGGAGACCTTTGGTCCAGAGGAGTGAAGGATTTGAGGAGTGTGTTCTCTCTGTGCTGAAGAGACTCTCTCTCAGGTCCTGCACCTGGGTCAGAACAATCCTCAATACCAGTCCAGGCTGGGGGATGCTGAGACTGAGAGCAGCCCTGCAGAGAAGGCCTTGGGGGTGCTGGTGGGGGAGAAGCTGGGCAGGAGCCAGCAATGGGCACTGGCAGCACAGAAGGCCAAGGGCAGCCTGGGCTGCAGCCAAAGCAGTGTGGCCAGAGCTGGAGAGAGGGATCCTGCCCCTCTGCTCTGCTCTGGGGATCCCTTCTCTCCAGCTCTGGCCACACTGCTTTGGCTGCAGCCCAGGCTGGGATTTGCCTTCTGTGCTGCCAGCTCACCCTGCCTGCTCCTGGCCAGCTTCTCCCCCACCAGCACCCCCAAGTCCTTCTCCTCAGGGCTGCTTTCTATCCCCTCCTCCCCCAGCCTGGATTGCCAGGGAGGATTGTCCCAGGCCAGGTGCAGAGCCCTGCTCTTGCTCTTGTTGAACCTCATGAGGTTCCCCTGGGCACCACCTCTGCAGCCTGCCCAGGTCCCTCTGGATGCCATCCTGTCCCCCTGCTGCTGTTACTGTTTGAGTTTCCATGCAAGGAGCCCTTTCCCAGAAGAGGCTCTGGGATGTCAGCTCCCTGGCCCTGAGCCTCAGCTGCACAAACATTCATATGTAGTCTGATAACTGAGCAGTGAACAAACTACATCCCAGGGCCCCCTGCTTTGCCTGATTGCTGCTCTCTGCTGCTAGCTGGCTCCAGTTGGGGTCCAGCTCCACAGGCAGCCATTACCACAGTGTAGGCTGCTACAGCAGCGTCAAATCCAACATATTCTCCCTCACTCTTTCAAAGTAATCTCCCCTGGCTTCCCTTTCTGTCTTTCCTGGCACAGGAGAGCTTCCAGTCCCCCTCTCATTGCCTTTTTGGACACTCTCTAGTCTCTCCCTGTCCCCCTTGACCTGGGGAGCCCAGAACTGGGTGCAGTCTTCCAAGTGTGGTCTCAGCAGGGCAGAGTAGAGGGGGAGGAGAACCTCCCTTGACCTCCTGGCCACACTCTTCTTGATACCCCCCAGGATCCCATTGGCCTTGTTGGGCACAAGGGCACACTGCTGTCCCATGCAGAACTTGCTGTCCACCAGGAATCCTTCTCCATGGAGCTGCTTCCCAGCAGGGCAAGCCCTGCTCTGTCCTGTTGCTGGGGTTTGTGCCTCCCCAGGTGCAGGGCACAGTGGCACAATGCCTTCACCTGCCTCTGGCTCATTGGGAAGGAGAGGACAGAGCTGTGGTGGAGAAAGAGCAGGGCTGAGGGTGGAGAAGGTTTCCCTTTTGCTTGTTCTGCTCCTGGGAGTCAACTAGCTCTGAATGTAAGGGAAAGTATGGGACTTAGCAGGGGCCAGAGTTGCTTCAGTGGTGGAAGTGGCACTGAATTCATTATGCCTGACAGTGAGACCAATAATAGTGTCATAGTTTCATAGCATCAGTCAGGGTTGGAAGGGACCACAAGGATCATCCAGTTCCAACCCCCCTGCCATGGGCAGGGACACCCCACACTAGAGCAGCCTGGCCACAGCCTCATCCAGCCTGGCCTTAAACACCTCCAGGGATGGGGCCTCAACCACCTCCCTGCACAACCCATTCCAGGGCTTCACCACTCTCATGGGGAAGAACTTCCTCCTCACCTCCAGCCTGAATCTCCCCACCTCCAGCTTCAGTCCATTCCCCCTAGCCCTGTCACTACCTGATGCATTTGCAGAGGCCTGGAGGAGGAGAAGGGTCATAGTCACAGCAGTACTCTCCCCATCCTGCTCTGCTGGTGGGATGAAAGCAGTGCTGCTCAACTGCCAGGGCAGCTAAGCTGGAAGAGAAAAGGAGACCCCAACGCCAGCCCATGCCAAGCACCCACTGATGGGAACTAGGCTCCCCCAGTGCCTCTGTGCTCCCTGGTCTGCTCTGAGCCAAGCTCAATCCAAAGGCAACAAAGCAGAGAGCTCCTCCTGCCCTGTGGGAGGGGAAACCTCTTTCTGGAATGTATTTTCAGAAGCTTCTTCTAGCAGCTCTCCAGAGAAGGGTTGGAGTTGGAAGGGACCTTAAAGCTCCTCCAGTTCCACCTCCCTGCCATGGGCAGGGACACCTCCCCCCAGCACAGCTTGCTCAAGGCCTCATCCGGCCTGGCCTTCAACACCTCCAGGGAGGAGGCAGCCACAGCCTCCCTGGGCAGCCTGTGCCAGAGTCTCCCCAGCCTCACTGCAAAGAATTTCTTCCTCCTCTCCAGTCTCAGTCTCCCCTCTCCCAGCTCAAAGCCATTGTCCCTCATCCTGACACTCCCAGCCCTTGTCAGAGATCCCTCCCCAGCCTTCCAGGAGGTCTCCTTCAGATATTGAAATGCAGCTCTGAGGTCTCCCTGGAGCCTTCTCTTCTCCAGACTGAGCAGCCCCAACCCTCCCAGCCCGTCCCCAGCGGGCAGGGCTGTGTTCACAGGCAGGTGCTGTGCCCTGCTGGCAGATCTGCTGCTTGCAGCTCCTTCTCCATCCTGCCACCACTGCTAACCGTGTCACAGCAAAGCTCTGTCCCAAACCCAGCGCTGCTTGGGTACATCTCAGCAGCAGCAGCTCCTTCAGGGGCTCACCAAGCAGAGGGATGACTCTACCACACTTCGGGAAGGAGTAGGTGTTCCTTTACCTCTCTCCTCTTGCCATGAGAGTAGCAGGAGGGAGCACGGAGGTGGAGGAGAATTTAGCTGCACATGAACCCTTCAGGCTGAAATGTCAGGGACAAAGAGGTTCCCACTCAAAGCTGGACAAAGGGCAACCTTTGACTGGCCAAAGCACAACCTTTGACTGGTCAAAGCGCAACCTTTGACTGGTCAAAGCACAACCTTTTACTGGTTAAAGGGCAACCTTTTACTGGTCAAAGCACAACCTTGACTGGTCAAAGCGCAACCTTTGACTGGTCAAAGGAGAGCCTGTCCCAGGAATTGCAGAGCACTTTGCTCCCAGTGAGCTGTGCCAGCCTTCTTCCCCCACAGTGAGTCACTGCTGTGAGCTTTCCCTGCTAATGCAAGGCAGCAGCGTGGGGATGGGAGGCACCCCCCTCTTGCTGCCAAACGAGTGTTTGCTGATGGCTCTTTGCAGGGAGGGAAGCCACTGTGGGGCCTTTGGGCACTGCCTCCCCCCCCTGCAGACAGGCCAGGCAGTTTCCTCGCAGTGTGCAGCTGTGGGGCTGTCTCCAGCAGCGCGGCTGTGAGCCAGCGTGTGGTGGCATCGTGAGCTGCACTGCTGCGCCTGCGGAGGAGCTGCTCCCCGCACCCTGTGAGGCACAGCCTGACGCGGGGTTTCATAGTTTCAGTCAGGGTTGGAAGGGACCACAAGGATCATCCAGTTCCAACCCCCCTGCCATGGGCAGGGACACCCCACACTAGAGCAGCCTGGCCACAGCCTCATCCAGCCTGGGCTTAAACCCCTCCAGGGACAGGGCCTCAACCACCTCCCTGCACAACCCATTCCAGGGCTTCACCACTCTCCTGGGGAAGAACTTCCTCCTCACCTCCAGCCTCAATCTCCCCACCTCCAGCTTCATTCCATTCCCTCTAGTACTATCACTGCCTGAGAGCCTGAGGAGTCCCTCCCCAGCCTTCTTGTAGGCCCCAGCCTTCTTGTAGGGTGGCTTACCTAACATGACTGCACCAGCCCAGAGCCCTGCACCAGCCCAGAGCCCTGCTCTTCCTCCTGGGTGGAGGAGCTGAGTGCTGAGGTTGACGAGACTAAAGGAGAGGAGGGCAGCCAGAGGGAGCTGGGCAGGCTGAGGAGGTGGCTGAGGAGAACCTCAGGAGGGTCAACAAGGCAAAGTACAACTAGGTTGGCGCAACCCTCAATAGCAATCCAGGCCGGGGGACAGCAGCCCTGCAGAGAAGGCTTGGGGGTGCTGGTGGGGGAGAAGCTGGGCAGGAGCCAGCAATGGGCACTGAGAGCACAGAAGGCCAAGGGCAGCGTGGGCTGCACCCAAAGCAGTGTGGTCAGAGCTGGAGAGAGAGGATCCTGCCCCTCTGCTCTGCTCTGGGGAGATGTGCAGGCAGCAGGGACAACTTTAACCAGAGCAGGCTGCACAGGGCCACAGCCAGGCTGAGCTTGATGATCTCCCAGGACAGGGCCACCTCCACTCTGGGCAGCCTGTGCCAGTGTCTCACCACCCTCCCTGTGTACAACTTCCTCCTGATGTCCAACCTAACTCTGCCCTGCTCCAGCTTCAAACCATTGTCCCTTGTCCTGTCCCCACAGCCCCTTCTGAGCAGGCCCTCCCCAGCTGCCTGCAGCTCCCCTGCAGATACTGAAATGCAGCTCTGAGGTCTCCCTGGAGCCTTCTCTTCTGCAGGCTGCACAGCCCCAGCTGTCTCAGCCTGGCCCCATAGCAGAGGTTCTTCATTCCCCTGATCATCTTGGTGGCCTCCTCTGGTCCCTCTCCATCAGCTTCATGTCTCCCTTGTGTTGGTGGCCTCATATCTGGCCCCAGCCCTGCAGGTGAGGTCTCCCCAGAGCAGAGCAGAGGGGCAGGATCCTCTCTCCAGCTCTGGCCACACTGCTTTGGCTGCAGCCCAGGCTGCCCTTGGCCTTCTGTGCTGCCAGTGCCCATTGCTGGCTCCTGCCCAGCTTCTCCCCCACCAGTCAGAGAAGCAAGGATGGTTCTGGCAGGGTAGGCCAGCCAGAATTAATTGTACTGAGGCACATCACCCACTTTCAGCTCCTAGAAGAAGTTTCCCCACCAGGAAAAGGTCAAAGACAGATTTCTCCTGGGCCAAATGCTTTTGAGCTGGGAGGTTGCCATCTGCAGCCACAAGCACTGCAAGGCTGTGTTAGCAGTGGCAGCCTGAGAGCTCCACATTTCAGTCAGAGTGAAGTTCCTTGTGACAACTCAGCTCTACCTCCCTGGGGGCTCCCAGAGGGGGTGTGGGGCACCCTCCACCCTGCTCTTCCCTGGCAGCAGCTAATGGGCAGGGTCTGGGCCCCCTCCCAGCCTGGCTGCCCCAGGCAGCCACTGCCAGCAGCTATCTTCTGAGACCCCACCTCAAGTACTGTGTCCAGCTCTGTGTCCCCAGCAGGACACAAAGCTGTTGGAGGAAGTTCAGAGGAGGCCACAAGGAGGATCCAAGGGCTGGAGCAGCTCTGCTGTGAGCACAGGCTGAGGGAGCTGGGGGTGTTCAGCCTGGAGAAGAGAAGGCTCCAGGGGGACCTCAGAGCTGCCTGCCAGGACCTGAAGGGATCCTGCAGGAAGTCTGCAGAGAGACTTCTCCTGAGGGTGTCTGGAGCCAGGCCAAGGGGGAATGGTTTGAAGCTGAGGGAGGGCAGGGTTAGGCTGGAGCTGAGGAAGTTCTTCCGTGCCAGGGCGGTGAGACTCTGGCACAGGCTGCCCAGGGAGGCTGTGGCTGCCTCCTGCCTGGGGGTGTTCAAGGCCAGGCTGGATGAGATCTTGTGTGGCTGAGTCTCGTTGAGAGGTGTCCCTGCCCATCACAGGGGATTGGAGAAGAAGATCTCTGAGATCCCTTCCAACCTGAGCCATTCTGTGATGTCCTGGGCAGGACTTGCCTGCTCAGCCTTGCTGTGCTCCACAAAACCCAATTGTTATGGCCTCAGGGATCACTCAGGAGCCTCAGTGACATCTCCACCTCGATGTGTGCTGTCCTTAGCTTCATCCACCTGCAAGGGTGAAGAGATCACCTGGGGTCTGGATAAATATTCTGCATGAATTGTGACAGAAAATGAGTCATGGGAAAGGTTTCTTCATGATGAGAGGAGAGAGGAGAGGAGAGGTTCGGAGAGGTTCGGAGAGGTTCGGAGAGGTTCGGAGAGGTTCGGAGAGGAGAGGAGAGGAGAGGAGCGGTTCGGAGAGGAGAGGAGAGGAGAGGAGAGGAGAGGAGAGGAGAGGAGAGGAGAGGAGAGGAGAGGAGAGGAGAGGAGAGGAGAGGAGAGGAGAGGAGAGGAGAGGAGAGGAGAGGAGAGGGTCATCTGAAGCTAGGGTCTGCCCCCAGGTCTGCAGCTCCCCCAGGGAATGCTTTCTGTGCAGGAGCCACTGGCACCTCTCCCCTGCACGACTGACAGCCGGCATCAGATCCTGCCAGCACCATCAGGATGCTGCTGCAGCAGCTCTGAGAGGGTCCCAGGCCCCGAGAGGGTTAAATCCAGCCACAGGCTCACTGAAACGCTGCGCTCCAGCCCACCTGCCCGCGCTCCCCACTCGGCAGCACTCAGCACAGCATCCGCCCGGCAGCTGCAGCCTTGCAGCACCCAGGGCTCAGCCCAGCGGCGTCCTGGGCCTGCAGTCAAGGTGGGAATTTCCACCTCGACTCCATCATTAGCCTCCTGCTGGGAAGGACTTTCAGCCTCGCCCCTGGGGCGGGGACATGCATTATGCATGGCAAGAGCCCCTCCATCCATCTATCGCTCCCGATGGAGGCTTCCCAAGGCACCAGGCTCACTTGCCTGGAGGGTGAGGTGACCCACGAACGCCACCAGCTGCAGCTCCAAGCGCTCCTTCCCGGCAACGAGCCGAACCTGGGAGGGGCACAAAGGGGCAGGGGGCTGTGTGCAGGGCATGCAGCCTCTGCGGCTGGGCGATGGGCGCTGCACTCTGCCTGACCGCGTCACAGAAGGGTTTGGGTTGGAAGGGACCTCCAAGGATCATCCAGTCCAAGCCCCTCTGCAGTCAGCAGGGACATCCTCCACCAGACCAGGTTGCCCAGAGTCCTCCTCAGCCTCCCCTTGAGAATCTCCAGGGATAGAGCCTCAACCACCTCCCTGGGCAACCTGCTCCAGGGTTGCAGCAGCCTCATGGTGCAGAACTTGTTCCTCACATCCAATCTCAATCTGCTCTGCTCTAGTCTGAAGCCACTGCCCCTGGTCCTGTCCCTGCAGGCCTTTGCAGACAGTCCCTCTTCAGCTTTCTGATATTGAAATGCAGCTCTGAGGTCTCCCTGGAGCCTTCTCCAGGATGAACAGCCCCAACTCCCCCACACTGCCCCTCCACAAGGGAGGTTCTCCAGCCCCCTGATCATCTTGGTAGCCACCTCTAGATCCTCTCCATCAGCTCCAGGTCTCTCTTGTGTTGAGGGCTCCATATCTGGCCCCAGCCCTGCAGGTGAGGTCTCCCCAGAGCAGAGCAGAGGGGCAGGATCCCTCTCTCCAGCTCTGGCCACACTGCTTTGGCTGCAGCCCAGGCTGCCCTTGGCCTTCTGTGCTGCCAGTGCCCATTGCTGGCTCCTGCCCAGCTTCTCCCCCACCAGCACCCCCAAGGCCTTCTCTGCAGGGCTGCTCTCAGTCTCATCACCCCCAGCCTGGATTGATAATGGAGATTGCCCCAACCCAGGTGCAGGACCTTGCCCTTTGCCTTCTTGAACCTCCTGAGGTTCTCCTCAGCCACCTCTGCAGCCTGCCCAGGTGCCTCTGGATGGCTCCCATCCCATCCTGCCCTCTTATCAGCTGCACCTCTCAGCTTGGTGTCATCAGCAGCCTTGCTGAGGGTGCCTCACTCTCCCTCTCTGTAGCACTGATGAAGATATTGAACAGCTCTGGTCCCCCCTTGAGGGACACCACTTGTCACCCATCTCCCCCTGGACACAGAGCCAATGACCATCACCCTTTGGCTGCAACCACCCAGGCAGTTCCTTCTGCACTGCACAGCCCACCCACCACACCCACACCTCTCCAGCGTGGGTAGAAGGCTGCTGTGGGGGGCTGGGGCAAAGGCTTTACCCTTGTGAGGGATTTCTGGGGGCCTAGGGGTGAGCAGCAGCTTGCACACAGAGAGAACAACAATTAAGGCTATCAAGGGCCACCTGGATCCAAGCACACAAACACAGGGAGGCCAAAGATGCTGCCCAGCTTCCCCTCCCACACTCTGACAGCACATTTCCTCCCCTCATTAAGGGAATGTGCAGCCAGGGCATGAAGTCTCAGCCTGGCCTCTTGGGGCTGTTGGTGCAGCTTGTCGAATGAGAGGAAAATACCTCCCAGAGACACAAAGCAAGGCACTCAACCGTCTCCAGCAGCCGGCTGCCCCCTCCTGGAGCAGGCATTGCAGCAGGGCCGCTCCAAGCACAGCTCTGTTCCTACTGTGTTCCAAACCTCCCCACAGCAACGGCCCAAAGCCATTTCTGCCTGCTGGACCACGTTAGAAAGGGCTATTGCCCAGAAGTAACGAGCTAGGATGCTACAGCAGGCCTGAGGATTGAGCCTCAGGGCTCAGCCCTCTTGGAGCTGCTCAGGACTTGTTGTACCAGGGGGAGTCTTACTGATGCAGGGAGAGTCCCCTCCAGATGGCACTGGGGATGTCAAAAATCACAGAATCAGAGAATGAGCTGGGCTGGAAGGGACCTCCAAAGGCAGTCAGCAGGGACATCCCCAACTAGATCAGGTTGCCCAGAGCCTCACCTTGAGTACCTCCAGGGATGGAGCCTCAACCACCTCCCTGGGCAACCTGCTCCAGTGTTGCAGCAGCCTCCTGCTGCAGAACTTGTTCCTCACATCCAATCTGAATCTGCTCTGCTCTAGTTTGAAGCCACTGCCCCTGTCCTGTCCCTCCAGGCCTTTGCAAGCAGTTCTCTCTCCATCCTTCTTGTAGCCCCCTTCAGGTACTGCCAGGCTGCTATTAGGTCTCCCCAGAGCCTTCTCTTCTCCAGGCTGAACACCCCCAGCTCCCTCAGCCTGTCCTCATGGCAGAGCTGCTCCAACCCCCTGAGCATTTTCATGTCCCTCCTCTGGAGCCTCTCCATCAGCTCCAGGTCCTTCCTGTGCTGAGGGCTCCAGACCTGCACACAGCCCTGCAGGTGAGGTCTCCCCAGAGCAGAGCAGAGGAGCAGGATCCCTTCTCTCCATCTCTGGCCACACTGCTTTGGCTGCAGCCCAGGCTGGGATTTGCCTTCTGTGCTGCCAGCTCACCCTGCCTGCTCCTGGCCAGCTTCTCCCCCACCAGCACCCCCAAGTCCTTCTCCTCAGGGCTGCTTTCCATCCCCTCCTCCCCCAGCCTGTACTGACAGTGAGGATTATTCCCACTCAGGTGCAGAGCCCTGCTCTTGCTCTTGTTGAAGCTCATGAGATTCCCCTGGGCACCACCTCTGCAGCCTGCCCAGGTCTCATACATTGGGAATATGTGTCCTGTGTTCCCACCTGGCAACTTCAGTAACACCTGAGAGCTGGGCAGATTCTCAAGGCCTGCAGACAGCTGGCACCACGAGGCAGGCTGTGGTACCCTGGGGGACCTTTGGTCCAGAGGAGTGAAGGATTTGAGGAGTGTGTTCTCTCTGTGCTGAAGAGACTCTCTCTCAGGTCCTGCACCTGGGTCAGAACAATCCTCAATACCAGTCCAGGCTGGGGGATGCTGAGACTGAGAGCAGCCCTGCAGAGAAGGCCTTGGGGGTGCTGGGGGGGGAGACGCTGGGCAGGAGCCAGCAATGGGCACTGGCAGCACAGAAGGCCAAAGGCAGCCTGGGCTGCAGCCAAAGCAGTGTGGCCAGAGCTGGAGAGAGGGATCCTGCCCCTCTGCTCTGCTCTGGGGAGACCTCACCTGGAGTACTGTGCCCAGCTCGAGAGCCCACAAAACAAGAGAGACATGGAGCTGATGGAGGGGTCTAGAGGAGGCCACAAAACTGGTCAGAGTGCAGGAGAACCTCTGCCAGAGGGACAGCCTGAGAGCACTGTGGCTGTTCAGCCTGGAGAAGGCTCTGGGAAATTAGCTCAGCTACCGACAGCAGCAGCTTGCAGAACTCAAAGGAGCTCTTCTCTCTGCTGCAGGAAAGCAGAGCAGTGCCCTTGCAGTGCCCTTGCAGCACCCCAGAGTCAGGGCATCCTGGGCTCAGCTCTGGTCCTGCATTGCGTGATTCCCTCCCTGCAGGTGCTGAAGGCCAGGCTGGATGAGGCCCTGAGCAAGCTGTGCTGGGGGGGAGGTGTCCCTGCCCGTGGCAGGGGGCTGGAGCCGGATGAGCTGTAAGGTCCCTTCCAACTCAAACGGTTCTGTGACTCCTTTTTAGGAGCAGAACAGTGCAAGGAAGAGGCTGTCAGCAGGCTGTCAGCCCGCCCGGGGGGGCTAGGTTCAGGGTTTGCTAACAGAATCTCACACAATGCATTGGCCTGGAAGGCAGCCTCCAAGGGCATCCTGACCAAGCCCCTGCAGGCAGCAGGGACAGCTCCAGCCAGAGCAGGCTGCACAGGGACACAGCCAGGCTGAGCCTGAATGGCTCCAGGGATGGAGCCTCAAGCACCTCCCTGGGCAGCCTGTGCCAGTGTCTCCCCAGCCTCCCTGTGCAGAGCTTCCTCCTGATGTCCAACCTGACTCTGCCCTGCTCCAGCTTCAAACCATTGTCCCTTGTCCTATCCCCACAGCCCCTTCTGAACAGTCCCTCCCCAGCTGTCTGCAGCTCCCCTGCAGATACTGAAATGCAGCTCTGAGGTCTCCCTGGAGCCTTCTCTTCTGCAGGCTGCACAGCCCCAGCTCTCCCAGCCTGTCCCAATGAGGGAGGTTCTTCATCCCCCTGATCATCTTGGTGGCCTCCTCTGGTCCCTCTCCATCAGCTCTTTCTTGTGCTGGGGGCACCACAGCTGGACACAGTGCCCCAGAGATGAGTGCTGACAGGAGAGCAGGCAACAGCTCATCAGATGATTGGTTGTGAGGTTTCAGAGGAGTTTCTCAGGCTTCATAGCTGCGAAGGTAGGATCAGACCTGGAACAGAACTGACACCAGTGCATTCCAGAAGCACATCTGACACAGAACTCATTTCCCAACACCCACACAGCACAAGAGGGAAGGGGAGAAACCTGAGAGAAACCTTCAGTAGTAGTTTTTGGATTGCACAGTAGAAAAAAAATTAAAAATTCCCTTTTTCAGTCCCACCAGCAGCCAGCTTTGAAAGAATGGAATGGAATGGAATGGAATGGAATGGAATGGAATGGAATGGAATAGAATAGAATGCACCAGGTTGGAAGAGACCTTCGAGATCATCAAGTCCAACCCATCAACCAATCCAACCCACCTAAATACAATACAGTACAATACAGTACAATACGACACAATACAATACAATACAATACAATACAACCACCTAAACAACTAACCCATGGCACCAAGCACCCCAGCAAGTCTCCTCCTGAACATCTCCAGTGATGGTGACTCCACCACCTCCCTGAGCACATTCCAATGGGCAATCAATCTCTCTGTGTAGAACTTCCTCCTAACATCCAGCCTAAACCTCCCCTGGCACAGCTTGAGACTGTGTCCTCTTGTTCTGGTGCTGGGGGCCTGGGAGAAGAAACCAACCCCCACCTGGCTACAACCTCCCTTCAGGGAGTTGGAGAGAGCAAGAAGGTCTCCCCTGAGCCTCCTCTTCTCCAGGCTAAGCAACCCCAGCTCCCTCAGCCTCTCCTCACAGGGCTGTGCTCCAGACCCCTCCCCAGCTTTCTTGCCCTTCTCTGGACACCTTCCAGCAGCTCAACATCTTTCCTAACCTGAGGGGCCCAGAACTGGACACAGGACTCAAGGTGTGGCCTAACCAGTGCAGTGTACAGGGGCAGAATGACCTCCCTGCTCCTGCTGGCCACACTCTTCCTGATGCAGGCCAGGATGCCATTGGCCCTCTTGGCAGCCTGGGCACACTGCAGGCTCATGTTCAGCCTCCCATCAACCAGAACCCCCAGGTCCCTCTCTGCCTGGCTGCTCTCAGCCACTCTGACCCCAGCCTGTAGCACTGCCTGGGGTTGCTGTAGCCAATGTGCAGCCCCTGGCACTTGGATGTGTTCAATCTCCTGCCCTTGGCCTCTGCCCATCTGTCCAGCCTGTCCAGGTCCCTCTGCAGAGCCTCTCTGTCCTCCAGCAGCTCAACTCCTGCCCCCAGCTTGCTGTCATCTGCAAACTTACTGACGATGGACTCAATGCCCTCATCAGCCAATGACAGCTGCTAAAGACACTCAGCTCCTGGATATCCTTGTCCCAGAGAGGTGACTTGCAGATGGTCACAAGTCTTGGCAGGTGGTGCACCAGAGAATTTCTGCCTCCTGCAGGTCCGTGTAGAGTTCAGAGGGGTTTTTCTATCAGCCCCAAAAGAAGTAGCAAGCACAGCTGTGCTCAGCACTGCTGAGGCCACACCTTGAGTCCTGTGTCCAGTTCTGGGTTCCTCAGGTTAGGGAAGATGTTGAGCTGCTGGAAGGTGTCCAGAGAAGGGCAAGAAAGCTGGGGAGGGGTCTGGAGCACAGCCCTGTGAGGAGAGGCTGAGGGAGCTGGGGTTGCTTAGCCTGGAGAAGAGGAGGCTCAGGGGAGACCTTCTTGCTCTCTCCAACTCCCTGCAGGGAGGTTGTAGCCAGGTGGGGGTTGGTCTCTTCTCCCAGGCAAGCAGCACCAGAACAAGAGGACACAGTCTCAAGCTGTGCCAGGGCAGGTTTAGGCTGGAGGTCAGGAAGAAGTTCTACACAGAGAGAGTGATTGCCCATTGGAATGTGCTGCCCAGGGAGGTGGTGGAGTCACCTTCATTGGAGGTGTTCAGGAGGAGACTTGATGGGGTGCTTGGTGCCATGGGTTAGTTGATTAGGTGGTGTTTGGATGATAGGTTGGACAGGATGATCTTGAAGGTCTCTTCCAACCTGGTCTATTCTATTCTATTCTATTCTATTCTATTCTATTCTATTCCATTCCATTCCATTCCATTCCATTCCATTCCATTCCATTCCATCCCATCCCTTGTCTGGTTTGCCTATCCCCAAGCTGAGCCAAGGAGGATGGCCTTTTAATCACAGAATTGTTTGGTTGGAAAAGTCCTGCAAGACCACCAAGTCCAACCAGCAGCCTAACATCATCCTCACCATGAATCCACAGCCCAAGGATCCCTCTTGGACAAGTCAGTAATTATTCCAAGCATCATCATTGCCTTAACTGGAATTCACTTTTGCAGATTTAGGAGCTTTAGGAACAGCAAGAGGAGGAAACCCCAAGCATAATTCATCCCCTACAGGAGTAGCTCCTGTGCCATAGGGATTTATGGGCCCTGAAAGGCACTGAGCAAAACAAACCCATCAATCCACTTCTCATTACCAAGTAAATAAATAAGGGAATAAATTGAGTGATCAAAACTTTCAGGGACGTAATGAATGGCTGAGGCAGAGTTCCTCCAGACTTTGAAATGAATGGTTCTGACTTGCACAGCAAAATGAATTTGCCAGCTTCCCAGCTGGCCCCTGGTTAAGATCCTCAGCAGTGCTGCTAAGTGAGATCTGCCAAGTCACAGCTGGCAGGTGGCAAGCTGGCAAGGAACCCACTGGGGAGAGGCAGAGACACCAGCAGGCCCCAGGGCTTGCACAGGAACCACTTTGCAGTGCAGATGCAGAAATCTTTGAAGCATCTACCTCGAGAACAGAGAGAACTGGGGGTGAATGTTGCCAGCGCATACAGAGTGATTGCTCTCAGGTTCATGCATCTGTTTCAAAGGGGTTTTGGGGTGCTGCTTTTTAAGCTTCTTCTGTATCAACAGAATCACAGGATCAGAGAATCAAAGAATCAGAGAATCACAGAGTCACAGAATCAGAGAATCAGAGTCACAGAATCAGAGAATCTGTCACAGAATCACAGAGTCACAGAATCACAGAGTCACAGAATCAGAGAATCACAGAATCAGAGAATCACAGAATCAGAGTCACAGAATCAGAGAATCACAGAATCAGAGAATCACAGAATCAGAGTCACAGAATCAGAGAATCACAGAATCAGAGAATCACAGAATCAGTCACAGAATCAGAGTCACAGAATCAGAGAATCAGAGTCACAGAATCAGAGAATCACAGAATCAGAGAATCACAGAATCAGAGTCACAGAATCAGAGAATCAGAGTCACAGAAGAGAATCCAGAATCAGAGAATCACAGAATCAGAGTCACAGATCAGAGAATCACAGAATCAGAGAATCACAGAATCAGAGTCACAGAATCAGAGAATCACAGAATCAGAGAATCACAGAATCAGAGTCACAGAATCAGAGAATCACAGAATCAGAGAATCACAGAATCAGAGTCACAGAATCAGAGAATCACAGAATCAGAGAATCACAGAATCAGAGGCACAGAATCAGAGAATCACAGAATCAGAGTCACAGAATCAGAGAATCACAGAATCAGTCACAGAATCAGAGTCACAGAATCAGAGAATCACAGAATCAGTCACAGAATCAGAGTCACAGAATCAGAGAATCAGAGTCACAGAATCAGAGAATCACAGAATCAGAATCACAGAATCAGAGTCACAGAATCAGAGAATCAGAGTCACAGAATCAGAGAATCACAGAATCAGAGAATCACAGAATCAGAGTCACAGAATCAGAGAATCACAGAATCAGAGTCACAGAATCAGTCACAGAATCAGAGTCACAGAATCAGAGAATCAGAGTCACAGAATCAGAGAATCACAGAATCAGAGAATCACAGAATCAGAGTCACAGAATCAGAGAATCACAGAATCAGAGTCACAGAATCAGAGTCACAGAATCAGAGAATCAGAGTCACAGAATCAGAGAATCACAGAATCAGAGTCACAGAATCAGAGAATCACAGAATCAGAGTCACAGAATCAGAGTCACAGAATCAGAGAATCAGAGTCACAGAATCAGAGAATCAGAGAATCAGAGTCACAGAATCAGAGAATCACAGAATCAGAGAATCACAGAATCAGAGTCACAGAATCAGAGTCACAGAATCAGAGTCACAGAATCAGAGTCACAGAATCAGAGAATCACAGAATCAGAGTCACAGAATCAGAGAATCACAGAATCAGAGTCACAGAATCAGAGTCACAGAATCAGAGAATCAGAGTCACAGAATCAGAGAATCAGAGAATCAGAGTCACAGAATCAGAGTCACAGAGTCACAGAATCAGAGTCACAGAATCAGAGAATCAGAGAATCAGAGTCACAGAATCAGAGTCACAGAATCAGAGAATCACAGAATCAGAGTCACAGAATCAGAGAATCAGAGTCACAGAATCAGTCACAGAATCAGAGTCACAGAATCAGAGAATCACAGAATCAGTCACAGAATCAGAATCAGAGAATCACAGAATCAGAGAATCACAGAATCAGAGTCACAGAATCAGAATCAGAGAATCACAGAATCAGAGAATCACAGAATCAGAGTCACAGAATCAGAGTCACAGAATCAGAGTCACAGAATCACAGAATCAGAGTCACAGAATCAGAGAATCAGAGTCACAGAATCAGAGAATCAGAGTCACAGCATCAGAGAATCAGAGTCACAGAATCAGAGAATCAGAGTCACAGAATCAGAGAATCACAGAATCAGTCACAGAATCAGAATCAGAGAATCACAGAATCAGAGAATCACAGAATCAGAGTCACAGAATCAGAATCAGAGAATCACAGAATCAGAGTCACAGAATCAGTCACAGAATCAGAGAATCACAGAATCAGAGAATCAGAGTCACAGAATCAGAGAATCAGAGTCACAGAATCGCAGAATCAGAGTCACAGAGTCACAGAATCAGAGTCACAGAATCAGAGTCACAGAATCAGAGAATCACAGAATCAGAGTCACAGAATCAGAGAATCAGAGTCACAGAATCAGAGAATCACAGAATCAGAGAATCACAGAATCAGAGTCACAGAATCAGAGTCACAGAGTCAGAGAGTCACAGAATCAGAGTCACAGAATCAGAGAATCACAGAATCAGAGTCACAGAATCGAGAATGAGAGTCACAGAATCACAGAACTGTTGAGGCTGGAGCAGACCTCTGAGATCATCAGGCCCAGTCTCAGCCTAGCACCACCACACCAACCAGACCATGGCACTGAGTGCCACATCCAACCTTCCCAACCTCCCTGCACACAACTGTTAGAACATAACTTAAGACCTCATCCAAACATCTTTTAAACACCTCCAGGGATGGTGACTCCACCACCTCCCTGGGCAGCACATCCCAGGGCCTCATTCCCCTTTCCATGAGGAATTGCTCCCTAACATCCAACCTAACCCTCCCCTGACACAGCTTCAAGCCATGCCCTCTGTCCTGCCACAAGCTGCCTGGGAGCAGAGCCTGACCCCCACCTGACTACAACTTCCCTTCAGGTAATGGAGAGCGTGGTAGGGTCCCCCCTGAGTCTCCTCTCCTCCAGGCTCCCAGCTCCCTCAGCCTCTCCTCATCAGGCTTTCCCTCCAGTCCCTTCCCCACTCCAGTTGCTTTCCTCTGGACCTGCTCCAGCACCTCAAGATCTTTCTTGCAATGAGGGCTCAGAGCTGCACACAGTGCTCGAGGTGAGGCCTCACCGGTGCCCAGCACAGGGCAGAATTCCATCCCTGGTGCTGCTGGCCACACTATTCCTGATACAAGCCAGGATGCTATTGGCCTTCTGTGCCAGCTGGGCACACTGCTGGCTCCTATCCCTGGAGGTAGATAAGCTTTCAAGGACACAAAATGTCAACCTCACCTGCAGCTCTCCATTCTGTGCCTTAGCTGTGACAAAGGAGGGGTGCAGGCAGAAATCACAGCAGCTGCAATGCATTTTCTCCCTCCTCTTTCAAGGCCAGCTGTGATTTTCCCCTCAGGGTGAAAAGAGGCATTTCAGATGTCACTGGAGATAAAGTTCTCCTTAAGGCAGGAGGACATTCTGAGGGAAAGCTTCATGAAAAGCCTCCTGATTTCTCCTCCCAGGCTGGCAGATGATTTGGGCTTGGGTTTGTAGTTAGGACTGTCAAACCAAACCGGGCAAATCAATATCTTCTGTTTAGAAACCAAGGCGGCCTTCAGGTCAAAAGAAAGCAGCCTCCTTGGCTGCTTCCATGCCTTCCCTCAGGGCCACTGCCACCACAGGTCACCCACAGAATGGGGAGGAATGGAAGGGGCTCTGCAGGTCACCCACTCCAACCTTCCCATTCAAACAGGGTCACCCAGAGCAGGCTGCACAGCAACACAACCTCCAGGGGGAGATTGGAATCTCTCCAGAGCAGGAGACTCCACAACCCCTCTGGGCAGCCTGCTCCTGGCCTCCAGCACCCTCACACCAAAGAAGCTGTTCCTTATCTTTAAGTGAAACCTCCTGGGTTCCAGTTTGTTCCCTTTGTCCTGGCCCTGGGCACCTCTGAGCCCAGCCCAATCCTCTTGAGCCTTTAGCTATGGAACAGCATTGATCAGATCCCCTCTCAGGCTGCTCTCCAGGCTCAACAGCCCCAAGGCTCTCAGCCTCTCCTCCTCACACGGATGCTCCAGGCCCCTCAGCACCTTTGTTGCCTCCATCTTTCTCCCTGTCCCTCTTGAACTGGGGAGCCCAGCGCTGGACACAATACTCCAGGTGTGAGCTCACCAGGGCAGAGCAGCAGGGAAGCACAACCTCTCTTCAGCTGCTGGCCACAGGATGCCATTGGCCTTCTTGCTCTGGAGGACACCTTGCTGAACACCATTCCCCTCATTCTCCCAAGGGACCATGCCCTTGCTCCACACATTCTCTCTTCCACACACCTTTTCTTTCAGCAGCTCCTTGCAGGTCTCCTACCTCCCCTCCTTCACCTTTTACCCCAAGGAATGCACTGATCCTGATCTTGTGCTTGGAGGAAGGGGATGTCTGATCATTAACCAGCTCTCCTGGCCCACCCCTACCTCCTACAGTCTTGCCCCACAGGATTCCTCCAAGTAGGTCTTGGAAGAGGACAAATTGGCCCTCCTGAAGTCCAGGATTGCAATTCTACTTATTGCCAAGCTTCCTTCTTGCATGGTCAGGAACTCCACCACCTCATGGTCAGCCAAGGATGCCTCCAGTGTTCACATCCCCAACCAGACCTCCTTTGCTCATTAGCACACACACACACACACACACTCCGATGCTATGTGTGGGATCTCTTTTGGTGCTTCCAAGGAGTGAGAGCTCTGCTTCCTCCAGAAACAGTCCCAGCTCCTTCCTGGGAGGCCAGCAAAGAATGTGACTCCCTCACTGATTGTTCTCCAGGGCAGGAGGTGCTGCAGTTGGGAAAGTGAGCCAGGGGAGGCTTAGGTTGGTGATCAGGAAAGAACGCTGCAAGAGCAGTCAGGGCTTGGAACAGGCTGCCCAGGGAGGTGGTGAAGTCCCCATCCCTGGAGGTGCTCAAGGGCAGGTTGGATCCCCAAGCAGAGCTCCTTTCTTCATTAGCACGAGGTCCAGCAGCAAACTCTTCCTCATTGGCTCCCCCCTGGCCTGTGTCACCCTGCTGAGGGCAGGGAGGCTTTGCAGCAGGGTCTGCACAGGTGAGGCCCATGGGCCAAGGCTCCCTGGATGAAGTTCAACAAGCCCAAGTGCCAGGACCTGCACCTGGGTCACAGCAAGCCCATGGGGGGCTGCAGAGCTGGGGCTGGGTGGGGGGCTGCAGAGGCATTTCAGAGGTGACTGAGCAGGAGCATTTCCCTGAAGGAGTGCAGGAGGATCCCCTGTGGTCAGACACACCCTGAGCTGGTTGGCCTTCTGGGAAGGCAGCTAAGGAAGGTTTGTCTCTGCTCTGGCTGGCCCTCTCTTTGGAGGGGATGGCATCAGCATTGGCATCTTGTGCTCTGCCCCCTGAGTCCTTCAGTGTAAAGCCTGAGTCACCACAGAATCACAGACTTGTCAGGGTTGGAAGGGACCTCGAGGATCAAGCAGTTCCAAGCCCCCTGCCATGGCCAGGCACACCTCACATAGAATGGAATGGAATGGAATGGAATGGAATGGAATGGAATGGAATGGAATGGAATAGAATAGAATAGAATAGAATAGAATAGAATAGAATAGAATAGAATTAACCAGGTTGGAAGAGACCTTGGAGATCATCGAGTCCAACCTCTCACCCAACCCCATCTGATCAACTAACCCATGGCACCAAGCACCCCATCAAGTCTTCTCCTAAACACCTCCAGGGATGGGGACTCCACCACCTCCCTGGACAGCACATCCCAAGGGCCAATCTCTCTTGCTGGGAAGAATTTCTTCCTAACATCCAGCCTGACCCTCCCCTAGCACAGCTGGAGACTGTGGCCTCTTGTTCTGACAGTCCCTCCCCAGCTGCCTGCAGGTGCCATGTCAATACTGAAACGCAGCTCTGAGGTCTCCCTGGATCCTTCTCTTCTCCAGGCTGAACAGCCCCAACTCCCTCAGCCTGTCCCCATAGCGGGGGGTTGCTGCAGCTCTCTGATCCTCTTTGTGGCCTCCTCTAGATCCACTCCAGCAGGTTTAGGTCTCCCTTGTGCTGGGCTCCCATCTGTGGACCCAGCCCTGCAGGGGAGGTCTCCCCAGAGCAGAGCAGAAGGGTAGAGCCCCTCTCTCTCTCTGCTGGCCGTGCTGC
>CM037644.1:2013144-2039313 GCA_015227895.2 Colaptes auratus
CACTTCCAGCAGAACCAGATCCAGGCCCATAAGCATTTCAGTCCATGCAGAGAGGAGCAGCTGGAAGGGTGCTTTGAGCTGAGTTTTGCACTTGCAGCAGAACCAAGCCCAGGCCCATAAGAATCATTTCAGTCCATGCAGAGAGGAGCAGCTGGAAGGGTGCTTTGAGCTGAGTTTTGCACTTGCAGCAGAACCAAGCCCAGGCCCATAAGAATCATTTCAGTCCATGCAGAGAGGAGCAGCTGGAAAGGCTGCTTTGAGCTGAGTTTAGCACGTGCAGCATGAGCAACCCCAGGGCTATAAGAATCATTTCAGGCCATGCAAAGAGGAGAAGCTAGAAAGGCTGCTTTGAGCTGAGTTTAGCACTTGCAGCACTACTAACCCCAGGCCCCCATAAGAATCATTTCAATCCATGCAAACAGGGAACAGCTGGAAGGTTGCTTTGAGCTGAGTTTAGCTCTTGCAGCATTACTAATCCCAAGGCTATAAGAATTATTTCAGTCCATGCAAACAGGGAACAGCTGGAAGGGTGCTTTGAGCTGAGCTGAGTACTTGCAGCAGAACCAAGCCCAGGCCCCATAAGAATCATTTCAGTCCACGCAGGGAGGAGCAGCTGGAAGGATGCTTTGAGCTGAGCTTAGCACTTGCAGCATTACTAAACCCAGGGCTATAAGAATAATTTCAATCCATGCAAACAGGGAACAGCTGGAAGGTTGCTTTGAGCTGAGTTTAGCACTTGCAGCAGAACCAGTTGCAGGCCCATAAGAATTATGCCAATCCATGCAAACAGGGAACAGCTGGAAGGTTGCTTTGAGCTGAGTTTAGCACTTGCAGCATTACTAACCGCAGGCCCATAAGCATTTCAGTCCATGCAGGGAGGAGCAGCTGGAAGGCTGCTTTGAGCTGAGTTGATCACTTGCAGCAGAACCAAACTCAGGCCCATAAGAATCATTTCAATCCATGCAAACAGGAGCAGCTGGAAGGCTGCTTTGAGCTGAGTTTAGCACTTGCAGCATTACTAATCCCAAGGCTATAAGAATCATTTCAGTCCATGCAGAGAGGGAACAGCTGGAAGGGTGCTTTGAGCTGAGTTTAGCACTTGCAGCATGAGCAACCCCGGGGCTATAAGAATCATTTCAGTCCATGCAAACAGGGAACAGCTGGAAGGTTGCTCTGAGATGAGTTTAGCACTTGCAGCAGAACCAAACCCAGGCCCGTAAGAATCATTTCAGTCCGTTGTGACAGTCCATGCAGAGAGGAGCAGCTGGAAAGGTTGCTTTGAGCTGAGTTTAGCACTTGCAGCATTACTAACCCCAAGGCCATAAGAGTCATTTCAGTCCATGCAGAGAGGAGCAGCTGGGAAGGCTGCTTTGAGCTGAGTTTAGCACTTGCAGGAGAACCAAACCCAGGCCCATAAGAATCATTTCAGTCCATGCAAAGAGGGAACAGCTGGAAAGGCTGCTTTGAGCTGAGTTTAGCACTTGCAGGAGAACCAAACCCAGGCCCATAAGAATCATTTCAGTCCATGCAAAGAGGGAACAGCTGGAAACTGCTTTGAGCTGAGTTTAGCACTTGCAGCGTGAGCAACCCCAGGGCTATAAGAATCATTTCAATCCATCCAGAGAGGAGCAGCTGGGAAGGCTGCTTTGAGCTGAGTTTAGCACTTGCAGCAGAACCAGACCCAGGCCCATAAGAATCATTTCAGTCCATGCAGAGAGGGAACAGCTGGGAAGCTGCTTTGAGCTGAGTTTAGCACTTGCAGCAGAACCAGACCCAGGCCCATAAGAATCATTTCAGTCCATGCAAACAGGGAACAGCTGGAAGGGTGCTTTGACCTGAGTTGATCACTTGCAGCATGAACAACCTCAGAGCTACAAGAATCATTTCAATCCATGCAGAGAGGAGCAGCTGGAAAGGCTGCTTTGAGCTGAGCTTAGCACTTGCAGCATGAGCAACCCCAGGGCTACAAGAATCATTTCAATCCATGCAGAGAGGAGCAGCTGGAAAGGTTGCTTTGAGCTGAGTTGAGCACTTGCAGCAGAACCAAAGCCCAGGCCCATAGGAATAATCATTTGATGTCTTACCTGAGTAACACAGACAAGACCCAGCAAGAAGAGCACGATGCAGACCCCCAGGGTGATGGGGACCCTTAGCTTTTTCATTGCTTGAGGATATATATCTTGCAAGGTGGTGGTAAGTGTCTCTGCAAAGGAAGGGGGGTGGGGGTTGAGCAGTGCCACTGGAGGTTAGCAGCCAGCTGGAACGCCGTAGCTTGCTCAGGACCCTACTCACCTATGCTGGCAAACTGGGAGTCGAGGCCCAAGAGCAGGAGCATGAAGAAAAACAAGAAGGACCACAGAGGAGAGACTGGTAGCCTGGAGAGAGCCTCTGGGTAGGCTACAAATGCCAGATCAAACCCTGGTGGGCAGGGGAAGGAAGGAGGTTAATTTCTACTCCTTGGTCAAAGCAAGTCCTGACCCCAACAGCGGCGCAATGGACCTACCCGAGTCCACCACCTCTGAAACAGGTCTCTCAGACACAAATGCCATGTGCCCCAGGATGGAGAATATGGCAAAGCCAGCGAAGATGCTGGTGGCACAGTTGGTGACACAAACAAAAATAGCATCTGAGTAGCAGTTGTTGTTGAACTTGTTGTAGGAGGAGAGCGCAACGAGGCCGCCCCACGCCACCGACAGCGAGAAGAAGATCTGGGTGGCTGCATCCTTCCAGACCTGCCACAAGCAAGGAGAGGGAAAATTACTGTGAGAGTCACTGCTCAGATCCCAGGATGTTGGAGGTTGGAAGGCACCTCCCAAGATCTTCAAGTCCAACCCCTCCTGCCAGAGCAGGAGCATAGAATCCAGCACAGGTCACACAGGAACACATCCAGATGGGGCTGGAAAGGCTGAGAGCCCTGGAGCTGTTTAGAATGGAGAGGAGAAGGCTGAGAGGGATCTGATCAATGTCTATCAATAGCTGAGGGCTGGGGGTCAGGAGGGAGGGGACAGGCTCTGCTCAGTTGTGCACTGGGATAGGACAAGGGGCAATGGATGGAAACTCCAGGACAGGAATTTCCACCTCAGCATGAGGAGGATCTTCTTCCCTGTGAGGGTCCCAGAGCCCTGGAGCAGGCTGCCCAGAGAGGTTGTGGAGTCTCCTTCTCTGGAGCCTTTCCAGCCCCATCTGGATGTGTTGCTGTGTGACCTGTGCTGGATTCTGTGGTCCTGCTCTGGCAGGGGGGTTAGACTCAGTGATCTCTGGAGGTCCCTTCCAACCCCTAGCATGCTGTGAGCCTGTGACAAGCCCTTAGAAGCACAGGAGTGTGTCCCCCTTCCAACAGTGGCAGCAGCTCTGACCTCTGCCTCCATCAGCTTGGTGATGTTGGACTGTTTGCCAATGTAGTACTCGATGCCCTCCCGAGCCCCCTCCAGGGTGGCTCCTCGCACCAGCAGGATCAGCAGGATGACGTATGGGAAGATGGCAGTGAAGTAGACAACCTGCAGGGAGAAGTGCAGCAAGACACATTAGAAGCCAGGGGATGCAGAGAGCTCCATGCAGGAGGAATGAGCAGGCTTTAGGCTAAGCTCTGCTGGTACAATAAAGCTGGTGACCAGGGAAGTGGATTCGCTCTGAGCACTAAACAGAATCAAGGAATTGCTGGGGCTGGAACAGACCTCTGAGCTCATCCAGCCCAGCCTGTGACCCAACACCACCACACTGTGCCCCTCAGTGCCACATCCAACCTCTCCTTAAACACCTCCAGGGATGGTGACTCCACCACCTCCCTGGGCAGCACATCCCAGGGCCTCATTCCCCTTTCCATGAGGAATTGCTTCCTAACATCCAATTTAACCCTCCCCTGGCACAGCTTCAGGCCATGCCCTCTGTCCTGCCACAAGCTGCCTGGGAGCAGAGCCTGACCCCCACCTGACTACAACTTCCCTTCAGGTAGTGGAGAGTGTGGCAAGGTCCCCTCTGAGTCTCCTCTTCTCCAGGCTGAACCCCCCCCAGCTCCCTCAGCCTCTCCTCATCACTTTCCCTCCAGTCCCTTCCCCAGTCTGGTTGTTCTCCCCTGGACCTGCTCCAGCACCTCAAGATCTTTCTGGCAGTGAGGGCCCAGAGCTGCACACAGTGCTCCAGGTGAGGCCTCAGCAGCGCCCAGCACAGGGCAGAATTCCATCCCTGGTGCTGCTGGCCACAACCATCTGGCTCAGCCAGTTCTGGAGCTGCATTCCAGCAGAAGGCCCAAGCCACACATCCACTTTGCAGGCAGCCCTTCACCACTCTCTGCTTTCTGACATCATGGAGTGCTGCAGCAAGCCAAGCCAACCCACAGCTCTCTTCCACTGCCCCTGGAAAATGCAAACTGAAAGCCAGACAAAATCAGGTGAGCAGGATGGGATTCCCCCTGATGAGACTTGGGGAGGGGGGAGGAAGAACAAACAAACAAACAAAAAACTACAACCCATCAACAACCCCAAATCAAAGGAACACAGACCAAAACCACCAAAACAAAGGGGGGAAAAACCCAACCCAAATCAAATCAAACCACACCACAACCAAAGTCAACACCAGCACAGAATCAACTTTCACAGAATCAACCAGGTTGGAAGAGACCTCCAAGATCATCAAGTCCAACTGATCACCCAGCCCTATCTAATCAACTACCACCCCCCCAAAAAACCCCAACCCAAAACCCCAAGCAAAGCAGTAAGACCAAAGAAGTATGCAGGAAGCTTTTTCCACCCCCTCCCTGGGAACAAGGACTTTCAGTTTCTCTTGGATACAGATTGCCTTAGGTTGGAAGGGACCTCAGAGACCATCTACTCCAACCCCCCCTGCCATGGGCAGGGACACCTCCCACCAGCCCAGCTTGCTCAAGGCCTCATCCAGCCTGGCCTTCAACACCTCCAGGGAGGGGACAGCCACAGCCTCCCTGGGCAGCCTGTGCCAGAGTCTCCCCAGTCTCACTCTCAAGAATTTCTCCCTAATCTCCAGTCTCAATCTCCCCTCCTCAAGCTCCACTCCATTCCCTTTCACCCTGTCACTACAAGCCCTTATAAAAACTCCATCCTCAGCTTTCCTGTAGCCCCCTTCAGGTCCTGGAAGGCTGCTCTAAGGTCTCCCTGGAGCCTTCTCCATGCTGGACAGCTCATTTGTCTCTCCTCATCATTTGCAGGGTGATCCAGGGCAGACTCAGGGCTATTATCCTGCAGGCTCCCTGCAACGCTGCTGTTGTTTCTCAAGCCTCAAGTTTCAGTGTTATGCAGGCAGGTAATTGCCCTGGTACTGCTGGTCACAGCAAGGCAGAGCATTGCACCATCAGGCAGTGAGTCTGCCAGGGCTGAAGACCTCCTTCATATTTGCCCAGAACAGACAACTGTCTCTGCTTTTCATCTTTGCCTTCTTCCTGCCCAGCCAGATTCTTCTGAGTCTTACCTTACTCCTCCAAGAGCTTTACCTTTGTGCCAGAAGAGAAGTGACAGCAGGAAGAGCCAACTGCCAGCAACCCAAAGAATGTGAATCTAAGAGGAAGCCATGCAGCAGAGCAACTGCAGCTGGGAAAGCAGAGAAACTCCTCCCTGAAGTGCTGAGATGGGCCCAGGGGGAGGCAGAAAGCTCCACAGAGAAAGCAGAATAAGAGGAGACATCAGGCTGAGTGCAGGGCCAGCTGGATCCTTTTTTCTCCTTCAGAATATAAGGTTTCTTCTAGAAACCCTGGAGTGGAATAGAATAGAATAGAATAGAATAGAATAGATAGAATAGAATAGAATAGAATAGAATAGAATAGAATAGACCAGGTTGGAAAAGACCTCAGAGATCAGCAAGTCCAACCTATCACCCAGCACCATCTGAGCAACTAAACCATGGCTCCAAGTGCCTCATCCAGGCTCTTCCTAAACACCTTCAGTGATGGTGACTCCACCACCTCCCTGGGCAGCACATCCCAATGGCCAACTAGGAAGAATATCTTCCTAACATCCAGCCTAAACCTCCCTTGGTACAGCTGGAGACTGTGTCCTCTTGTTCTGGTGATGCTTGCCTGGGAGAAGAGACCAACCCCCACCTGGCTACAACCTCCCTTCAGGGAGTTGGAGAGAGCAAGAAGGTCTCCCCTGAGCCTCCTCTTCTCCAGGCTAAGCAACCCCAGCTCCCTCAGCCTCTCCTCACAGGGCTGTGCTCCAGACCCCTCCCCAGCTTTCTTGCCCTTCTCTGGACACCTTCCAGCAGCTCAAAATCTTTCCTAACCTGAGGAGCCCAGAGCTGGACACAGGACTCCAGGTGTGGCCTCAGCAGTGCTGAGCACAGGGCACAATGAGCTCCCTGCTCCTGCTGGCCACACTCTTCCTGATGCAGGCCAGGATGCCATTGGCCTTCTTGGCTGCCTGGGCACACTGCTGGCTCATGTTCAGCTGCTGTCACCCAGCACCCCCAGGTCCCTCTCTGCCTGGCTGCTCTCAGCCACTCTGACCCCAGCCTGTAGCACTGCCTGGGGTTGCTGTGGCCAATGTGCAGCCCCTGGCACTTGGATGTGTTCAATCTCCTGCCCTTGGCCTCTGCCCATCTGTCCAGCCTGGCAAGGTCCCTCTGCAGAGCTCTCCTGCCCTCTAACAGATCAACTCCTGCCCCCAGCTTGCTGTCATCTGCAAATTTACTGCTGATGGACTCAATCTCCTCCTCCAGATCATCAATAGAGATATCGAACAGGCTGGGGCCCAGCACTGATCCCTGGGGGACACCACTGGTGCCTGGCTGCCAGCTGGCTGTGGCACCATTCACCACCACTCTCTGGGCTCAGCCTCCAGCCAGTTCCTAACCCAGCTCAGAGTGCTGCTGTCCCAGCCAGGGGCTGACAGCTTGGCCAGCAGTTTGCTGTGGGGGGACAGTGTCAAAGGCCTTGCTGAGGTCCAGGCAGACCACATCCACAGCCTGCCCCACATCCACCAGGCAGTCACCTGGGCATGGAAGGAGATCAGGCTGGTGAGGCAGGACCTGCCCTTCCTTAATCCATGCTGAGGAGAGGAAGACAGTGAGTGAGGAACCATGGAATGAGGGAAGGGCTCCAAAGAAGGAAAACACAAACAAAACACCACACCACCACCCACACACTCTTCTACTACTGCTATTATTACTATCATTATTATCATCATCATTATCTATAGCCCAGCAGAGCCAGAGTCTGCAAACAAGCAGCTGTGGATCTAGTCCCTCAGAGCAGTTTGGAATCTCAGGCACAAGCCCCATTTCACAACCTGGCAGGAACCTGCAGGCACACATCTGTGTGCTGCACTTGAGCTGCACGGCCCAAGCAGCCCAGCTGGGCTGGAGGAGCAGGTAATTGCCAGGTGTTGCCAGGGTGTGTGCACACACCTGCACAGCTCCCTCACAGCAGGCTGCCAAAAAGCCCAGCTGGAACCCCCTGCATGGCAGCAAGGTCCCCAAGCACCTGGCAGTGCTGGTGGAGCAGCCACGTGTTAAGTAATTGCTGTGGAATCAGCACCTTGATCATGTTCTGTGTAGCAGTTATGAAGGCAAGGAGCAGAAAGGAAGCCTCCTGCAGAGCCCAGTAGAGAGCAGGGGGTTAGGACTGCATCCTGCCTTGTGTTAGTCCTCCCTGAGTCCAGCTGACATAGGCTGCACCTTGACTCCTGTGTCCCTCAGACTAAGAAAGATGTTGAGATGCTCAAATGTGTCCAGAAGGGCAATGAGGCTGGGGAGGGGTCTGGAGCACAGCCCTGGGAGGAGAGGCTGAGGGAGCTGGGGTTGCTTAGCCTGGAGAAGAGGAGGCTCAGGGGAGACCTCATTGCTCTCTCCAGCTCCCTGAAGGGAGGTTGTAGCCAGGTGGGGGTTGGTCTCTTCTCCCACGCAAGCAGCACCAGAACAAGAGGACACAGTCTCAAGCTGTGCCAGGGGAGGTTTAGGCTGGATGTTAGAAAGAAGTTCTTCCCAGCAAGAGAGATTGGCCATTGGGATGTGCTGCCCAGGGAGGTGGTGGAGTCATCTTCTCTGTGGAAGTGTTTAAAGAAAGAGTGGATGAGGCACTGAGTGCCATGGTTTAGCTGACCAGATGGTGCTGGGTTGGACTTGATGATCTCGGAGGTCTTTCCCAACCTGGCTGATTCAGTGATTCTGTGACATTGGAAGGGCAGGAGCAGAGCAACTTGCTAGTTGCTTAACTCCCTTCCTTCCTTACCTTTCCAGAAGATTTTATTCCTTTAAACAGCACAGCCCCAACAATCATCCAGGACAGGAGGAGGCAGAGAGCCAGGTACCACACGATGTCCCCAGCTCGTCCAGGCCGCTGGAGCGCTGCAGAGCCACTTTGCTGAAAGCACAAAACACTGCGCTGTGAGCACAGCATCAGCAGCACCAACGCCTTCTCTCCAGCCACATCCTGAAGGAGAGTGAGCTGGCTTAGGTAGCTCTGCCACCCCAAACACAAGAGAGACATAGACCTGCTGGAGAGGGTCCAGAGGAGACCACCAAGACAATCGGAGGGCAGGAGAAGCTCCCCTGTGGGGCCAGGCTGAGGGAGTTGGGGCTGTTCAGCCTGGAGAAGGCTCTGGGGAGACCTCAGAGCAGCCTTCCAGTGCCTGAAGGGTGCTACAGGAGAGCTGGGGAGGGACTTGTGACAAGGGCTGGGAGTGACAAGACTAAGGGGCAGTGGGTTGAAGCTGGAGCAGGGCAGAGTTAGGTTGGACATCAGGAGGAAGCTCTGCACAGGGAGGCTGGGGAGACACTGGCACAGGCTGCCCAAGGACACGGTTGAGGCCCTGTTCCTGGAGCCATCCAAGCTCAGCCTGGCTGTGTCCCTGGGCAGCCTGCTCTAGCTGGAGGTGTCCTGCTGGCTGCAGGGGGGTTGCCAGGCTGAACAGATGGGCAGAGGCCAACAGGATGGCATTCAACAAGTCCAAGTGCCAGGGGCTGCACTTTGGCCACAGCAACCCCAGGCAGAGCTACAGGCTGGGGTCAGAGTGGCTGAGAGCTGCCAAACAGAGAGGGACCTGGGGGTGCTGATTGACAGATGCCTAAACATGAGCCAGCAGTGTGCCCAGGTGGCCAAGATGGCCAAGGGCATCCTGGTCTGCATCAGGAAGAGTGTGGCCAGCAGGAGCAGGGAAGTCATTGTGCCCCTGTACTCTGCACTGGTTGGGCCACACCTTGAGTACTGTGTCCAGTTCTGGGCTCCTCAGTTTAGGAAGGACATTGAGACACTTGAAAGTGTCCAGAGAAGGGCAACAAGGCTGGGGAGAGGCCTTGAGCACAGCCCTGTGAGGAGAGGCTGAGGGAGCTGGGGTTGCTTAGCCTGGAGAAGAGGAGGCTCAGGGGAGACCTCATTGCTCTCTCCAACTCCCTGAAGGGAGGTTCTAGCCAGGAAGGGGTTGGCCTCTTCTCTCTAGCAAGCAGCACCACAACAAGAGGACACAGTCTCCAGCTGTGCCAGGGGAGGTTTAGGCTGGAGGGGAGGAGAAAGTTCTTCCCAGAGAGAGTTGTTAGCCATTGGAATGTGCTGCCCAGGGAGGTGGTGGAGTCCCCATCCTGGAGGTGTTCAAGAGGGGATTGGATGTGGCACTTGGTGCCATGGTCTAGTCATGAGGTCTGTGGTGCCAGGTTGGACTGGATGATCTTTGAGGTCTCTTCCAGCCTTGGTGATTCTGTGATACCTGAGCTCTTAGGTGCTGACTACAAGGCAAAAGAAGAGCCCAGGAGGAGAATCAGCTATCAAGAACCCTGAGAAGATGAAGCAGATTGAAACTATGGGGCTGGAAAAATGACAGTTTCACAACAGGCCCAGATTCAGAGCAGGCTGAAGAAGTGGTGCACAGGAACTGCTGACAAAAAGCAGGTGCAATAGATGAAAGATGCTAAACTAGTCCTGACCAGGGCTCCAGAGCTGAGGACTTCTTTAAGCTGGAGTATTTTTTCAGGGTGCCACAGAGTGACTCTTGTTTCTTTGGTTTAATTTGAGTTGGAGTGTGTGGTTTTGATTGGGTTTTGGTATGTTTGGTTGGTTGCTTGATTTGGTTTGGGTCTTGTTTTAAAGACCCAGACTCGTCAATTAAGTTGTACCTCCCCTCGACAGGGATTTGCACCCCCACCTGCCTTGGCTAGATTGACAGCAAGAGGAGACACAAACAGACCCACAGAAACATTCAGGTTGGAACAGACCCTCAGGATCACCAAGTCCAAACCAGAACCCTACTCTGCAAGGCTCACCCATAGCTCCAAGTATGTCTGAAAGCAAGGGGAGAAGCTGCAAAGGAGCCCAACTCAGGATGCTGAAAAGGAGGAGGTTATGCAGAGCTGAGAGGCCGAAAGATGGGAGCCAGATGCAGCTCTCCAGCTCCTGCCCTCGAGGGAAAACTCCACCATGTACAAAGATTTTTCTGTTTTCTGAGCACACCAACCACAGACTCAAGAAACAAAACATTCAGGTTGGAAGAGACCCTCAGGAACACCAAGTCCAACCCAGAACCCTGCTCTGCAAGGCTCACTCCTAAACCATAGCCTCAAGCACCACAGCCAAACCACCTTCAAACACAGCCAGGCCTGGGGACTCCACCACCTCCCTGGGCAGCACATTCCAACCCCTGACCACTCTGCATGGGGAAAATGTTTCCCAATGTCCAGTCTGAACCTGCCCAGTGGCAGCTTGAGGCTGTTCCTCTTGTTCTGTCACCAATGGCCTGTGAGAAGAGACCAGCAGCAGCCTCTCCACAACCTCCTTTCAGGCAGCTGTAGAGAGCCAGGAGGTCTGCCCTCAGCCTCCTCTGTTTCACACTAACCATCCCCCCAGCTCCTTCAGGCTCTCTCCATCAGATTTCTTCTGCAGGCCCTTCCCAGCTTCCTTGCCCTGCTCTGCCCTGGCTCCAGCACCTCCACATCTCTCTTGGATGGAGCTGCCCCAAACTGGCCCCAGCACTGGAGGGGTGGCCTGCCCAGAGCTGAGTGCCAGGGGCCAGTCCCCTCCCTGCTGCTGCTGGCCACAGCATTGCTGATCCCAGCCAGGAGGCCTTTGGCTTTCTTGTCCCCCTGGGCACATTGCTGGCTCCTGTTCAGCTGCTTGTCCATCAGCACCCCCAGGTCCCTTTGTGCCAGCAGCTTTCCAGCCACACTGCCCCAGGCCTGCAGTGTTGCTTGGGGTTGTTGTGCCCCAAGTGCAGGACCTGGCACTGGGCCTTGTTGAAGCTCCTCCTGGTAACATTGGCCGTGGACCCAATCTATCCAAGTCCCTCTGTTAACCCTCATGAAGATCAATGCTCCACCCAAGTTGGTGTCATCTGCCCTCATACTGCTGGCACGCTCTGTGTCTTCATCAATGAAGATGTGAAACAGAAGTGGTCCCAACACTGCCACATCCCAAACCACAAAGCACAACTCGGGCATTTTTGAGCAGTTTCTTGAACAACCTTTACTTACTTCCAGTACTGCTGACTGGGGAACTGCCCTGGTCTGTAGCTGATGGTATCATTCAGACAGGTGAGGTTGTGGCTGGTGATGAAGGAGTAGTTTGCCTGAATGGTTTCTCCAGCGAAGGTCGTGTTGCAGCCACTCACTGCAAGCAAGCAAGCAAAAGGGGTTGAGCAGCACAGGGATGGCCCTGACAAAAGCCAGGCTCTTAGAGCAAAGAGCTTTGGCTCCAAACACTCACAGCTTCTCCTTCCCATCCCCAGGGAGCCTAATGTGCAGCCACTTTCTGATCTTGCCCCTCTGCTCTTTCACAAGCTGCTTCTGAAGCAGCTCTGTTGAGGAGGTGTTTAGGAAGAGCCTGGATGGGGCACTTGGTGCCGTGGTTGAGTTGATCAGATGGTGCTGGCTGTCAGGTTGGACTGGATGGTCTCCAAGGTCTTTTCCAACCTGGTTAATTCTATTCTAATTTTTGGACTTTTCATAAAGGCTTGCAGGGACAGGAGGAGGGACAAGGGCTGTGAGCTGTGGCAGAGGGGAGATTGAGACTGGAGATGAGGAAGAAATTCTTGAGAGTGAGGCTGGGGAGACACTGGCACAGGCTGCCCAGGGAGGCTGTGGCTGCCTCCTGCCTGGAGGTCTTGAAGGCCAGGCTGGATGAGGCCTTGAGCAACCTGGTGCTGGTGGGAGGTGTCCCTGCCCATGGCAGGGGGGTTGGAGCTGGATGATCTTTAAGGTCCCTTCCAACCCAACCCCATTCTGTGATTCCATGACACAATCTGCCCACTGACAGCGCTTAGACACAAACCTCAGCTATCACCTGCAGCTGTGAGGTTTTCACAGCTGACTAAATCAAAACCCCAAGAACCTGGTGTGCTCAGCTCCCCCTTTCACTTACCATGGAGACCACTTGCCAAAAAGCCAATCCCAGCTGAGAAGAGTTAAAGCCTTAACCTTTGTCCTAAACTAGGCTTACACGCAGACCGTCCTCCAGCAGCTTCACCTTATTTTAGCGGAGGGCTCCTGAGAGGTCTTCAGCTTTCCTTAGGAGGTGGTGGCAGGGGTGGGGGTGGGCTGGGAACTGGTGGGTCTCTTTGGGTTGAGATTTTCTTTTGCAAGAACACAGAGCAAAGGTCACCACATCAGCTTTTGCTGGAAAAGCCTTGTTGCAGCCCATTTCAGGGCAGTTGCTTCCGTTCAGCTTTGCATGTCCTTGGCACCTCCAGCTTTAAAGCTCAGCTGGGCTTAGTTAGCTCACCAGCAAGGGGCAGCTTTTGGTGAAATAAGGCCTCTCAACCTCGTTTTAAGAGGTCTCTGGATCTCAGAAGAGATTTTTCCAGGCATCTGGTTGAGTGAGTTACAATCACACTGATACTCTCAACAACACAAACCATCAGGAAGCTGTCCCTGTTATTCTGATAATCTCAGGGGTTACATGGCAACACCAGCTCCTAACTACTAATTACCTTATCAGCTTCACCTTTTACCTTCAGCTGGGGTGATATGGAAACTGGTGAGATAACAAGTGCTTGACCCTACATCCTGCTGCCAAACATCAAGAGCAATGGCGTGGAGGTATGTCCTAAAGAGTTCTTACATTGGGAATCCACTGCCTCAGAGGTGCTCAGGATTCCCATAGCCACAGGGGGAGGCAAGAGGCACTGAAAGAACCCCAGATAAAAGCTGCAGCAATGCTCTTGCTTCAGGCAAGCTTGTGTAGCCATGAGGCCTGATGAAATGGGAATGCAGTATTCCCAGGGATTCAATTCTGTTCTATACCCTAATTGGCCACAGCAACCCCAGGCAGTGCTACAGGCTGGGGGCAGAGTGGCTGAGAGCAGCCAGGCAGAGAGGGACCTGAGAGGACTGGTTGAGAGCAGCTGAACAGGAGCCAGCAGTGTGCCCAGGGGCCCAAGAAGGCCAAGGGCATCCTGGCCTGCATCAGGAAGAGTGTGGCCAGCAGGAGCAGGGAAGTCATTGTGCCCTGTGCTCAGCACTGCTGAGGCCACAGCTTGAGTCCTGTGTCCAGTTCTGGGCTCCTCAGGTTAGGAAAGAGGTTGAGCTGCTGGAAGGTGTCCAGAGAAGGGCAACAGAGCTGGGGAGGGGTCTGGAGCACAGCCCTGTGAGGAGAGGCTGAGGGAGCTGGGGTTGCTTAGCCTGGAGAAGAGGAGGCTCAGGGGAGACCTTCTTGCTCTCTCCAACTCCCTGCAGGGAGGTTGTAGCCAGGTGGGGGTTGGTCTCTTCTCCCAGGCAGCCAGTACCAGAACAAGAGGCCACAGTCTCAAGCTGTGCCAGGGGACGTTCAGGCTGGATGTTAGGAAGAAGTTCTTCCCAGCAAGAGAGATTGGCCATTGGGATGTGCTGCCCAGGGAGGTGGTGGAGTCCCCATCACTGGAGGGGTTTGAATAGAGCCTGGATGAGGCACTTGGTGCCGTGGGTTACTTGATCAGATGGTGCTGGGTGATAGGTTGGACTCAATGATCTCCAAGGTCTTTTCCAACCTGGTTGATTCTGTGTTCTATTCTATTCCAGGGTGTCTAGAAGAAACCTTACATTCTGAAGGAGAAAAAAGGGTCCAGCAAGGAGAAAAAAAGGATCCAACTGGCCCTGGTGACATTCAACACCAGACTTGATGTGGGCAGCCTGCTCTAGTTGGGCAAGCCCTGGGCAGCCTGCTCTAGTTGGAGGTGTCCCTGCTTACTGCAGGGGGGTTGGACAAGATGACCTTTGAGGATCCCTTACAACCCAATGCAGTCTGTGAACCTGTGAAAAGAGAGCTTTCAGCCCAGCTCTTTGGAGCACCCAGAACTGGTGGCAGGGAAGCAGCCAAGGATCACAAAACCAGAAACAGAATGGTTTGGGTTGGAAAGGACCTCCAAAGCTCATCCAGTCCAACCCCCTCTGCAGTCAGCAGGGACATCCTCCACTAGATCAGGGTGCCCAGAGCCCTGTCCAGCCTGACTCTGAATATCTCCAGGGATGGGGCCACAACCACCTCCCTGGGCAAACCTGTCCCTGTGTTCCACCACCCTCATGGTGCAGAACTTGTCCCTCACATCCAATCTCCTTCTGCTCTTCTCTCACTTCAAACCCTTGCCCCTCATCCCGTCCCTGCAGGCCTTTGCAAGCAGCCCCTCTGCAGCCTTCTTGTCGCCCCCTTCAGCTACTGGAAGGCAGCTCCAGGAGGGACATTTTAAGCCACAGGTTGCTGTTTTGCTCCTTGTCATTCCTGAGTCCAAAGGCAAGGGCACCCAGCACAGTTATCCAAAGCAGTGGTAGGAAGCTGTAGCTGTTAAGTACGGTACCTAACCGTGTTTTGCTGCAGGACTCATCTGCCCAGGAGAAACATTCTGACCAGGGGAGCACTTTTTGAAACGAAGCAAACAAGTAGTAGAGAGAATAGGCAATGATGACGTTGTAGTAGATTGCCACAAACGTTGAGATGAGGACCATCGTGACGCCCACTCCTAGGAAAGAGAAAGACAAAAGGATCGCAAACGCTTCAGACCTGGCTTGGATAAAAGCAAACCAAACAAAAAGTGACCTTCCCTTGATGTGTAAAAGGCTACTTGGGAAGCAGCTGGGGTTGCTGAAATGGGTTTTAGCAGGAACCATACAGGGAAGGAGTAAAACTGGGAAGGAAGATTAAGACCCAAACTGATCACCTCAGATGTGGGTTTTGACAGAGGAGTTTGAATCAGGCTTAGAGGAAAAACTGGGAAGGAAGATTAAGACCCAAACTGATCACCTCAGATGTGGTTTTGACAGAGGAGTTTGAATCAGGCTTAGAGGAAAAAATTGGGAAGGAGGAAAGTTGGGAAGGAAGATTAAGACCCAAACTGATCACCTCAGATGTGGTTTTGACACAGGAGTTTGAATCAGGCTTACAGAAAAACTGGGAAGGAGGAAAGCTGGGAAGGAAGATTAAGACCCAAACTGATCACCTCAGATGTGGGTTTTGACAGAGGAGTTTGAATCAGTCTTAGAGGAAAAAATTGGGAAGGAGGAAAGCTGGGAAGGAAGATTAAGGTCCAAACTGATCACCTCAGATGTGGGTTTGACAGAGGAGTTTGAATCAGGCTTAGAGGAAAAATTGGGAAGGAGGAAAGCTGGGAAGGAAAATTCAGATCCAAACTGATCACCTCAGATGTGGTTTTGACACAGGAGTTTGAATCAGCTTACAGAAAAAACTGGGAAGGAGGAAAGCTGGGAAGGAAGATTAAGATCCAAACTGATCACCTCAGATGTGGGTTTTGACAGAGGAGTTTGAATCAGGCTTAGAGGAAAAATTGGGAAGGAAGATTAAGATCCAAACTTTTCACCTCAGATGTGGTTTTGACAGAGGAGCTTGAATCAGGCTAGGAGAAAAAATTGGGAAGGAGGAAAGCTGGGAAGGAAGATTAAGATCCAAACTGATCACCTCAGATGTGGGTTTGACACAGGAGCTTGAATCACGCTAGGAGAAAAATTGGGAAGGAGGAAAGCTGGGAAGGAAGATTAAGACCCAAAGTGATCACCTCAGATGTGGGTTTGACAGAGGAGTTTGAATCAGGCTTAGAGAAAAAATTGGGAAGGAGGAAAGTTGGGAAGGAGGAAAGCTGGGAAGGAAGATTCAGATCCAAACTTTTCACCTCAGATGTGGTTTTGACAGAGGAGTTTGAATCAGGCTTATAGAAAAACATGAACTAGATGCCAAGGCTGAGCCTAAAGGAGAAATTCAATACTTTGTTCTCTCCCAGTTGGATGGGAAGCTTCAATTACTTAGTAAAATAAGCTCAAGGGGAGAGTTAAATTTAGACTGGAGGTTAGGAAATTCTTTGCAGTGAGGGTGGTGAGACACTGGAACAGGTTGCCCAGGGAGGTTGTGGATGTCTCTTACCTGGAGGCCAGCTTAGATGAGGCCTTGAGCAACCTAGTCTAGTGGAAGGTGTTTTTTCCCAGGGCAGGGAGGTTGAACCTGTGATTCTCCTGCAGTATTTAAGTGGGAGCCCAAGCAGTGAGCAGCAAAGGCGTGCCCAGCCCTGAGGTGCTCAGGCAGGCTGAGCCATGGGGTTTGGAATTCTCAGAAGGCGGCTCTGGGTTGGAACTGAGTGATCTTACAGGTCCCTTCCTACCCAAACCATCCTGTGATGCTATGATAATAAAAAGAACTATGCTAGGACTAACCAAAGCTTTTAAAACCCTCCCTGTAATGAGCAGCTTTGCCACCGAGTAGCTTGGCCAATAAACCAGCAGCAGCAGCAGCAGCAGCAGGGAGAAGCAAAGCTGTGCCAACAGCACTGCTCTTCTCCTTTGTTCGAACGAGCCTAGTTCTGGCCGTTGGGGAAAGCCTGCCAAACTGCCTCAGTCATCTCGGGGGGGGCAGAGTTAAATGGACATCTCCACAGACAAAGATTTGCTGTGTCTATAGACTTTTAAGGTTAAATACAGCGCTCCCGTGAAAGGCTACTTGTGCTGCAGAGCAGAGGCTGGCAAAAAGGAGTAGGCAACGAGGCAAGAAACCACTTGGTAATCCCTTTTGTTTCTGGAGGAGGTGGCAAGTAAGATCCTTTGCATTAGAAAGAAACCTCCTGGGTCCTCTGGGAGATAGGGAGGACAAACAAGACCAATTACAGAGTACTTGACATGCATGGCTGCAGGACCTGGGGGGACAGGAGTGAGCAGCAGAGAGTGCTACTCGTCATTGGAATGTGCTGCCCAGGGAGGTGGTGGAGTCACCGTCCCTGGAGGTGTTCAAGAGGGGACTGGACGTGGCACTTGGTGCCATGGTCTGGTCATGGGGTCTGTGGTGACAGGTTGGACTCGATGATCACAGTATCATAGTATCAGTCAGGGTTGGAAGGGACCACAAGGATCACCTAGTTCCAACCCCCCTGCCATGGGCAGGGATACCTCACACTAGAGCAGGCTGGCCAGAGCCTCATCCAGCCTGGGCTTAAACACCTCCAGGGACAGGGCCTCAACCACCCCCCTGGACAACCCATTCCAGGGTTTCACCACTCTCATGGGGAAGAACTTCCTCCTCACCTCCAGCCTCAATCTCCCCACCTCCAGCTTCATTCCATTCCCCCTAGTCCTATCACTACCTGAGATCCTGAGAAGTCCCTCCCCAGCCTTCCTGTAGCCCCCTTCAGATCCTGGAAGGCCACAATGAGGTCACCTGGGAGCCTTCTCTTCTCCAGACTGAACAGCCCCAACTCCTTCAGTCTGTCAGATCTTTGAGGTCTCTTCCAACCTTGGCGATCCTGTGATGCTGTGAGTGCTTTGTTGCTCTGAACACAGAAATCTCCCCATGACCTTCAGCCCCTCACAGGGCCAGGCAAGCTGCCACTATTTTGCCTCTCACAAGTGGCACCTCACCTTCCAAAGCTGGGTCTCCCTCCAGCCTGTTTTGTCCCACCAGCAGATGCAGACTCCCAACCCACATCTGCTTGTGGACCGAACAACAAGGAAGGCTCTACCTGGGCTCATCCCCCTGCCTTGTAACACAGGGAGGATTCTCTCCTTCTCAGAATGAGTAATTTTGTGAAGACTCTATTAATCACAGCTGGTCATTATTAACCAACAGAGCCAAGGAAAGGTAGCCATACCAACCTTGAAACAATGGCAGTACTCTCCAGATGGAAATTGGCCCTTGGCTAGCAAACTGCCCGAGGGAACATTCCAGGAAAAACAAAGGCAAGCCAGCTAATGCCAGCATCAAGGTGTAGGGGATTAGAAAAGCACCTGAAAAGAGAAAGGAAAAAAAACACCAAACAACACACACAGAGAGAGGAAACAATTCATCTTTCAGTATTCACCACAGTTCTGTCACGTTTTATACTTCTCTTGCCTTCCCCCCCCAAAAAAAAACTGGGAGGGCTCTGGGGGGTTTCTTGCTTTGGCAGAATGTAGAGATTGGTTTGGATGAGGCCAAGCAGCACCCCAGAAGAAGAGTCACAGTTTGTAGATCCTCTTTTAGAATCATAGACTCCATGAGGTTGGAAAAGACCCCAAAGATCATCAAGTCCAACCTGTCACCCAAGACCTCCTGCCTACTACACCATGGCACCAAGTGCCACATCCAGTCCCCTCCTGAACACCTTTGGTGTGAGGCTGTCCTGGTTTGAGGCCAGGCAGATCCTCTCTTGCCCCTGAGAGGGGCAAAAGAATGACACTCCTCACACCAATGGAATGCAGAAGTGAGGGCAAGTTTAAATGGAAAGCAGGAAGTGCTGCACAGGAGCAGTGACAAAAGAATCCCAAAGTACACAGAGTGCCCTGCAGCACACCCAAGAGCCTCCCAACACTTCCCTTCTCCCCACCTGAGGGTATACCCAAAACCCCCCCAGGGCTCTTTCTTCCCCTCCCTGCTTCTGCTGGCTGGTCTCAGGCCGGCCAGGTCTAAGACTCTCTGCCCCGCTCCTCTCCTCCTGGCATAGCCAGGCCTGAGAGGCCTTAAATACTCCCCCAGCATCACCTGAGAGGGAGCATCACCCATGGGAGCAGAGAGGGAAGAAAGAGGAAGAGAAGGACTTTGCAGAGGGATGTATAGGGAGCAGGATATTATGGGTATGAAACAGGCTATTTCCTGTGTCCACCTCCTGGGCTGCACTGGAGGCGTAGCTTGTGTGGCAGTAACAGGAGGCACCCAGCCTGAACTGCCACAGAGGACCCAAGATGAAGAGGGCCAGAAGCAGGAGAGTGGTGGTTCACATGGGGTGGCTTCTCTCACAGAATCACCAAGGATTTTGAAAAGCCTGCAAGCAGGAGCACTGCTCAGCAGTAGGCACCATCAGTTGTAGCTGCTTTCTAGTTTCCCTTCCAGCTTTTAACCTCAGAAGGAAGCCCTTCCTTCGTGTACCAAGCTGGGATTTGCCTTCCTGGGGCAGCCACTGGATGTCAAAGCACGAAAATGATTTGCTATGGTTAGCTGGCTCCTGTGTCAAACAGCATCTCAAGAGTGGCTCTTGTTCAAGGCTGGTTTCAAGTGCACAGTTAACCTGGTGTCAGTGACAGCCCCGCTCAGCGAGGGGGACTGGCACTTCATTGTGTGCCTACAAAAGGCAGGGAAAGTGAGAGCACTGGAGTTTCCTAAACACCACCCAACCCCCCTGCAGCAATCTCTTCACTCTCAGGGAACTGAAAGCAAGCAAGGACCCAGTTCTGCAAGGAACTGCAAACACTGCTGTCATTTAAGGAAGTAACCAGTCCCACAGAATTAGGTGGATTACCTCTGAGTTTCGAAACAAGGATGTAAGAGGTGCTCTTTATCACTTGTGGACAAGGGGGCACAGAGGAGGACAGAAAGCAGCAGCATAAATAAGCTTTCCATGCAAATCTCCCTGCTGTGGCTGACAGGAAAGAAACAGCAGGCTGCCCAGGGAGGTTGTGGAGTCTCCTTCTCTGGAGCCTTTCCAGCCCCATCTGGATGTGTTCCTGTCTGACCTGTGCTGGATTCTCTGCTCCTGCTCTGGCAGGGGGGGTGGAGTTGATCTCCAGAGGTCCCTTCCAACCCCTAACATCCTCTGATCCTGTGATGCTGTGAACCTGGGATCAGATGAGGAATTGGATGCACTGAGCACTGGTGGGGGGAAGGGGAAGAATGGAGCAGGTTTTGACAAAGGGCCTGTGTTCCTGTGTGCCCTGTGCTGGATTCTCTGCTCCTGCTCTGGCAGGGGGGTTGGACTGGATGATCTTCCTGAGGTCCCTTCCAACCCCTAACCTCCTGGGAGGGGGCGATGTAAACCACTCGTTTTGTTTTCACCGTTCTCTTCAGCGCAGCTGTAACTCAGCCTGGCCAAGCTCACTGCAACAAAACTTCTGTACCAAGAATGCCACCTTGTGTTCCCCACCCAGCTGCTTGGGGCTCTGCTGCCTTTACAAGGCCAGAGCTTGGCTTGCAACAAGTGTCAGGCAGAGCAAAGCAAGCGCATCGGCAGTGCCTCGGTATTTATGCTCTCCCTAATTACCAGTGGTTGCCTGGCAAGTAGACAAAGCCCTGGATTAGCAGTCAGGGAAGCCAGTGCCTCCACTTGGCTTTGCCACTACTTCATTGTGTAAGCAAGTAGAGCCTCTTGCTGCCTCGCACTTCCCAGCTATCAGATGGGGATAATTACTGAGCCTGGATAATTATTCCAGCTTAGCTTGTTTGCCTGGCAAAACAAAAGGTGCAGAGGGGGTTCAATTGTTCTATATAAACATACCAGGGAGGTAAGCAGTGGAGAGGGAGAACAGCCTGTTAGGGAAACTGGGAATGGCAGTACACCAAGGGGCAGGTTGGGCATGAGTAAATCAGAAGAGCTCTGGAATTCTCAGGTAGGATTTTGCCATGAAAGGTAAATGCTGGTTTGCTCCTCAGCTGGTACCCAGAAAGCTCAGAGGTGCCTCTTACTCCTCCACATGAGGAGAAACTTCTTTGCTGTGAAAGTACCAGAGCCCTGGAGCAGGCTGCCCAGAGAGGTTGTGGAGTCTCCTTCCCTGGAGACATTCAAAACCTGCCCTGGATGTGTTCCTGTGTGACCTGCCCTGGGTGAGGTTGGACTGGATGATCTCCGGAGGTCCCCAGGACTCTTCCTCCTCCCATCAGCAGGCCAGGGTGATGCTCACACGTCCAGCTTTGACAAAAACCTGCCCAGCCTCAGAGCTGTCCCTCCTCTCTCCCCGGGCTAGCACAGCCTGCCCCCCTCCCCCAGCAGCGCGGCTCAGCACAGGTACCTCCTCCGTTCTGGTAGGTGAGGTAGGGGAAGCGCCAGACGTTGCCCAGGCCCACGGCGTAGCCCACCATGGAGAGCAGGTACTCGCTTTTGTTGGACCAGTTGCCGCGCTCCGAGCTCCCCGGGCTGCCGCCGGCCTGCCCATCTTTCTCAATGGACAAGCTGAAGTCCTTGCAAGAGAAGAGGGAAGGGTGAGAATTGCCCCACGGCTGAGGGGGGCTGTCACGTCCTCACTTCTCCTTGGCGCCGCTGGGCAGGGCAGCTAGGCAGGGGAGGCAGAGCCAGGAGGGCTGCCAGGGCAGCACAAACCTTGGGCAGAGGGTCCCACCAGACACCCCAAACAACCTTCATGGTCACTTTTGCCCTGATCTTGTCCTAGCCCTCTGTGCTGTCAGTGCTTCCAGGGGACTCCCCTGCTCACACCCAGATACCCTCAAGCCCATCGAGGTGTTCACCCCAGCACATACATGTATGCCACCTTAAAAAAACTTGTCCAGGCTTTCATCCCGGGACATCCCTCTTTACTTACCCCATACCTGGCTGGATCTCACCTGCCCAGGTGGCCATACATCCCCTGCCCAGTGTGCCTACAGCTGCCCCAGGAGCCTGCACCTCGCTTGCCTCCCCAGGTAATTCCATCCATCCCCAGGCACCCACCCAGTGCACACCTAATTCAGGAGCTTTATACCTGCCCAGGTACCCCCAACAGCCTAGCTCCCCAGGTAATTCCATCCATCCCCAGGCACCCACCCAGTGCCCAGCTATTCAGGAGCTTTATACCTGCCCAGGTATCCCAAATATCCAACCTCCCCAGGTAATTCCATCCATCCCTAGGCACCCACCCAGTGCCCAGCTATTCAGGAGCTTTATACCTGCTAAAGTATCCCAAATATCCAACCTCCCCAGGTGATTCCATCAATCCCCAGGTACCCACCCAGTGCCCAGCTGTTCAGGAGCTTTATACCTGCCCAGGTATCCCAAATATCCAACCTCCCCAGGTGATTCCATCAATCCCCAGGTACCCACCCAGTGCCCAGCTATTCAGGAGCTTTATACCTGCCCAGGTATCCCACAAATCTCACCTTCCCAGGTGATTCCATCAATGCCCAGGTACCCACCCAGTGCCCAGCTATTCAGGAGCTTTATACCTGCCCAGGTATCCCAAATATCCAACCTCCCCAGGTAATTCCATCAATGCCCAGGTACCCACCCAGTGCCTAGCTATTCAGGAGCTTTATACCTGCTAAAATATCCCAAATATCCAACCTCCCCAGGTAATTCCATCAATCCCCAGGTACCCACCCAGTGCCCCAGCTATTCATGGAGCTTTATACCTGCTAAAATATCCAAATATCCAACCTCCCCAGGTGATTCCATCAATCCCCAGGTACCCACCCAGTGCCCAGCTATTCAGGAGCTTTATACCTGCCCAGGTATCCCAAATATCCAACCTCCCCAGGTAATTCCATCCATCCCCAGGCACCCACCCAGTGCACACCTAATTCAGGAGCTTTATACCTGCCCAGGTATCCCCAACAGCCTAGCTCCCCAGGTAATTCCATCAATCCCCAGGTACCCACCCAGTGCCCAGCTGTTCAGGAGCTTTATACCTGCCCAGGTATTCCAAATATCCAACCTCCCCAGGTAATTCCATCCATCCCCAGGCACCCACCCAGTGCCCAGCTGTTCAGGAGCTTTATACCTGCTAAAGTATCCCAAATATCCAACCTCCCCAGGTAATTCCATCAATCCCCAGGCACCCACCCAGTGCCCACTATTCAGGAGCTTTATACCTGCCCAGTATCCCAAATATCCAACCTCCCCAGGTAATTCCATCAATCCCCAGGCACCCACCCAGTGCCCAGCTGTTCAGGAGCTTTATACCTGCCCAGGTATCCCAAAAATCTCACCTCCCCAGGTAATTCCATCAATCCCCAGGTACCCACCCAGTGCCCAGCTATTCAGGAGCTTTATACCTGCCAAAGTATCCCAAATATCCAACCTCCCCAGGTAATTCCATCCATCCCCAGACACCCACCCAGTGCACACCTAATTCAGGAGCTTTATACCTGCCCAGGTATCCCCAACAGCCTAGCTCCCCAGGTAATTCCATCAATGCCCAGGTACCCACCCAGTGCCCAGCTGTTCAGGAGCTTTATACCTGCCCAGGTATCCCCAAGAGCTTAGCTCCCCAGATACCTCCATACTTCCCCAGATACCCTCAATGTCACAATCTGTTGAGATGCTTCTACACCTGTTCAGGTGTCCCCAGCATCCCACCTCCCCAGGTAACCCCCCCAGTGTCCCCCTAATTCAGGAGCATTATATCTGCCCAGGTATCCCAAATATCTCACCTCCCTAGGTACTTCCATACCTGCCCAGTGCCCACCTGTTCAGGAGCTTTACACCTGCTGAGGTATCCCCAACATCCTAGCTCCCCAGGTGACTCCATACCTCCCCAGATACCCTCAGTGTCACAGTCTGTTCAGGTGCTTTTATACCTGTTCAAGTGTCCCCAGTATCCCACCTCCCCAGGTACCCCCCCTCTGTCCCCCCCAGTTCAGGAGCTTTATACCTGCCCAGGTATCCCAAATATCTCACCTCCCTAGGTACTTCCATACCTGCCCAGGTATCCCCAACATCCTACCTCCCCAGATACCCTCAGTGTCACGGTCTGTTCAGGTGCTTCTATACCTGGTCAAGTGTCCCAAATTTCCCACCTCCCCAGGTACCCCCCAGTGTTCCACTCGTTCAGGGGCTTTTTACCTGCCCAGGTATCCGCAGTATCCCATCTCCCCAGGTACTTCCACACCCGCCCAGATACCCCCAGCGTCCCACCTGCTCAGGTGCCTTATACCTGCTCAGGTGTCCCCACTGCCCCCGCCAGCCCAGGTGCCCCGACCCCCGCCTCACCTTCCTCTTGCCGCAGGAGAAGAAGCGAGGCAGCTGAGCATCCCCATCGCCGCCGCCGCCGCTGCCGGAGCCGCTGCGCTTTGCCCGCGCCGCCCGCCGCCCGGCCCTTTATCGGGGCCGCCTCTCGCCCGCCCCCCGCCGCCCTGCCCCTGGGCTGCCCCGCGGCCCGGGCGGGGCTCTCAGCCATGCGGCGGCTCGCAGCGCTTCGCACCAGCCCTCTGCCCACTTCCACTTCCCGTGCCCCTCACCTGCCCGCCCTGGTTCCCTCCATCCTCCTCAGCCCTCCCCGCAGCCGGGGCTAGCCCTCCCCGCAGCCGGGGCTAGCCCTCCCCGCAGCCGGGGCTAGCCCCTCCTGCCCTCACCCTCCGCGCACTTCCCCGTCTCTGGCGGCACACAGGGGCAGGCTGGATGGGGCCCCGAGCGGCCTCCTCTGGTTGGAGATGTCCCTGCTGCCTGCAGGGGGTTTGGACAAGATGACCCTCGAGGGTCTCTTCCAAGCCGATGCCTTGTGCGGGTATGGTTCTTCTCCCCGAGGGGAGACTCGCACCCACCGGCCTGCCCCCTGCCACCGTCCATGGCTGCCAACGGCTGCCAGCGGCTGCCGCACGCTGACCTTCTTCAGTGAAGCCCTCCCGGTCTCTGCCTGCCTGCGGAGCCCTGGGCCTCCCTGCTCCTCCTCACAGCACCCCTGCCCGCCTGCCCCCCTGCTCGTGGCTGCCTCTCCGCCCACGTCTTGCCTGCATCCTGACCCAGCAGAGAGCAGAAGGGGGTTAAACGGAATGGAAAGTTTAGCTTCTCCGCACACCTTCCACGTACACATGACAGGCACCGAAAGGGCAGGGTCATAAAAGCCAAGGCATTGCCAGGGGAGGAATTCGACAAACAACGACTTTAAGCCCTTCTCTGAAGCACTCTGCTGCTTCGCCCACCGAAGTGACCTTCCCCAGGCATCTCCTAAGGACATGCAGGAGGTCGCTGGCCAAAGCACGCTCCCCGTGCAGGCACAAGGGGACACTGCTTGACTGGTTGCTTAATTCCTCTCCTCCATCTCTAGCTGTTTTCCGTGGCCCTTTCGGGTCATACCATGACAGGCTTTCTGTCCTCAACCAGTGGGGCTTTGCGTGGAGACCAGCCAAGAGGCGCACCAGGAGTGAGAAGCCTGTGGTACAGCCCCTGAAAGGGAGGAAGGTGAGGTCAGATTGCTCTGTCACCCTGTGCAGCAGGTTCTCTGCGAGACTTCTCAAAGCCGAAGGAGTGCCAGGATAGTCTCCTTCCTTGGAACAGAAAGCAAGCAGAAGTGTAGGGGAAAATAAAGAGGTAAAAGTAGGGGGAAATAAATAGATAAAAGTGGGGGGGAAATAAATAGATAAAAGTGGGGGGAAATAAATAGATAAAAGTGGGGGGGAAATAAATAGATAAAAGTGTGTGGGGGGGAATAAATAGATAAAAGTGTGGGGGGGGGGAATAAATAGGTAAAATCTGAAGCAAACACAGGCAGCCTGAGCCCTCTGGAGTCAAGCGGCCACGGTGCCAAACAGAAACCTTCAGCCTGGTTCTGTATGAATCCAGTACAGAACCCACTCACAGCAAGGACATGCTGAGCAACCAGTCAACATTCTTCCAAGGCTCATCAGAGCTCTAGCTGAAAATAAGTGACCCTTCCTGACAATCCCAATCCGACTGGAAACCAAATGGGACAGCAGGGTTTGGACCCTGGGGACCTTCAGTATCTGTGTGTCACCACCTCCCCCCGGGGGGTGGGGAAACAAAACAGTTCCCGTCGAAACGGCGCTGGGCCTGGCAAGAGCAGCCACCACTTCTCCAAACTCATGATTCAGAAGTGGTTATCAGCTTGTTTAGAAATGGACTGAGATGAAAAACAACCTGCTAGCCACAGCCTCTCCCTCCTTATTAGGATTAAGTGCATGTTGTAACCCTGCGGAGTCACCCCTTGTGGCATTCTCCCTGTGCAACTCAGGATGACTCCGAGTAAAGCCATACTAGAGGTACCACTCCTGGGATGCTTTTGCTGCCTGACCATGTGTGTGAAGTTTGATTCCTAGTGCACCGTCTGTGCTTAAAGAAGGAAGTGTAAAATGGCAGCAGGGTGGTGACTCCAGGGAGAGGGGAGCAGTGGGAGAGATGAGTATCA
>CM037644.1:2039813-2064843 GCA_015227895.2 Colaptes auratus
TCAGGAGGGACAGGGATCTGCTGGAGAGAGTCCAAGGGAGGCTCCAAGGATGCTGAGGGGACTGCAGCACTGCCTGGGGAGGAGAGGCTGAGAGCCCTGGGGCTGTTTACTCTGGAGAGGAGAAGGCTGAGAGGGATCTGATCAATGTCTATCAATAGCTGAGGGCTGGGGGTCAAGAAGGAAGGCACAGGCACAGCCTCTGCTCAGTTGTGCCCTGTGATAAGACAAGGGGCAGTGGATGGAAACTCCAGCACAGGAGGTTCCACCTCACCATGAGGAGGAACTTCTTGCCTGTGAGGGTGGCAGAGGCCTGGAGCAGGCTGCCCAGAGAGGTTGTGGAGTCTCCTTCTCTGGAGCCTTTCCAGCCCCATCTGGATGTGTTCCTGTGTGACCTGTGCTGGATTCTCTGCTCCTGCTCTGGCAGGGGGGGTGGACTGGATGATCTCCTGAGGTCTCTTCCAACCCCTAACATCCTGTGCTCCTGTGCTCCTCAGAGAGCAGAAGAGCCTGATGGAAGAGCCTGATGAAAGAGCCTGCTGAATGAAACCTTTCAGCCATAACATCCCCAATGTGCAGGAACTGCTGGGATGGGAAATAACAACTGTCTTCCTAAAAAGCAGGCTCCACACGGTGCTCTGCCTCTGTCTGCCTGCAGCTGGCAGACCTCATCTGCAAGGTCTCTTAAAGAGTGTTGCTCTGTGGTACTTTGCTGTTTGTCAAGCACAAGCAGAGAGCTGCAGACAAAAGGCTAAGAGTTTGTGCCCAGGCTATCACAGCCCCAACAGCAGGTCCCGCAGGGGCTGGCTGCCCGTGACTGCCAGGGCGACATCAGCATAACAAATAGCATCAAAGAAGGCAGTGGCACGACAACAGAGAGACCCACAGCAGCTGGAAACACCCACAGCTTTTCTTTCCTGGGATGGCCAGAAAACACAGAGCTGTGCCACAGGCACAGCTGCTGAGGCTTCCCAACCCGTTGGGATTTGTTTCTAGCCCAGCTTCCAAAGGGATCCCAAATCATCCCTCTGCACAGAGGGAAAAGTGCAGCTCTGCACCACAGGAGGACCACCTGCTCAGCCACAGGAGAGGACCGCAAGCACGCCTCCAACCACATCACTGACCTGGGAGAAAAGGAGACATTTAGGGGAGGAACTAGAGAAGCTGAGCAGCTGGTAGCTTGGGCTGCTTTGCAAGCAGGCACCAGGGATGCAAACCAGGGGCAGGTTTTATGAAGTGGGAGCTGCAGGTATGCTTGGTCCTCATTGCCTCTTGGTGGCTGCTCCTGCTCCGCGCTACGGCTGCTGGCAGCAAGCACCTCAGTAGGAAGCTCAGCTCAGGACTGGTGTGTTCAGCTCTGGAGTCTTTCTCCCATCTGGACCCAGAGCTGACTGTAAGGCTGGGGGGAGGTGTGAGGGAGTGCTGATGGGCAGAGCAGCTGGAAGGACTCTGTGCTGTGTTTCAGTGCAGAGCGTGGCGGGGAGGTCAGAGGCGTTCCTGCAGGTCCCCCTGGCTCGGATGCAAAGCACCTCTGCTGGCTTGCAAATGACATCTGGGAGAGGTTCAGCTCTGCAGAGAAGATGAAAGAACTGCTGTCAAAGAGGAAATGTGCAAATTAGAGCTGTAACTGGATCAGGCTGTGGCTGTACCTTGCCTTTAGATTATTTATGTCCCAAGTGCTTAATTTTGATCCTACTCATTACAGCCAGGACAGCCCAGGTCTGCTGGAGCTCAGAGCCAGGACAGCTGTGAGCAGGGTGTGAGCAGCAGAGCCTTGTGGCTGCTGTGAGCAGGTGGGGAGGGAGGTGTCAGGAGGGTGGCTGTGGCTCTGTGCTCACTTCTGACTCACAGCTGCTATTCCAGGATGATCACAGGACAGCAACAAGACACAGAGAAGCCACACTTCTGCTGTCCTGTTTTGGTTTGCTTTTGGTGGGGGAGTTATTTTTAACTCATCCTTGCCTGCTGTCTTCTCCTGCCTTTAAATGTCTCTACCTTAATGGTTGGGTGTTTAAGGGTCATTTGGATGTGTGCTTGGAATATGAACTTTGTAGAGCAGGGTTCTGGGTTGGACTTGGTGCTCTGAGGGTCTGTTCCAACCTGAATGTTTCTGTGATTCTGTGATAGCTTGTAGGAATGGAATGGAATGGAATAGAATAGAATAGAATAGAATAGAATAGAATAGAATAGAATAGAATAGAATAGAATAGAATTAACCAGGTTGGAAGAGACCTTTGAGATCATCAAGTCCAACCTATCATCCAGCACCATCTGATCAACTCAACCATGGCACCAAGTGCCTCATCCAGGCTCTTTTTAAACACCTCCAGTGATGGTTGACTCCACCACCTCCCTGGGAGGTCTCTTCTCCCAGGTGGTGCCTGGCAGAAGAGACCAACCCCCACCTGGCTACAACCTCCCTTCAGGGAGTTGGAGAGAGCAAGAAGGTCTCCCCTGAGCCTCCTCTTCTGCAGGCTAAGCAACCCCAACTCCCTCAGCCTCTCCTCACAGGGCTGTGCTCCAGACCCCTCCCCAGCTTTCTTGCCCTTCTCTGGACACCTTCCAGCATCTCAACATCTTTCCTAACCTGAGGAGCCCAGAACTGGACACAGGACTCCAGGTGTGGCCTAACCAGTGCTGAGCACAGGGCACAATGACCTCCCTGCTCCTTCTGGCCACACTCTTCCTGATGCAGGCCAGGATGCCCTTGGCCTTCTTGCCCCCTGGGCACACTGCTGGCTCATATTCAGCTATTGTTCACCAGCACCCCCAGGTCCCTCTCTGCCTGGCTGCCCTCAGCCACTCTGTCCCCAGCCTGTAGCACTGCCTGGGGCTGTTGTGGCCAATGTGTAGAACTCAGCACTTAGAGTTCTACTCTAGAGTTCTAGAGTGGAAGGTCCACATAGACCCTCTGAGCACCACTGGTTCTCCCTGCCACTGGAAGGCAGGAAACAGCTGGGACAATGCTCTCACTTTGGAGGTGCATGACCTGCCAGGCTCAACCAGAGAGCAGACACAGACAGATAATGAAGCAATGAATTTCTTCTGCAAGCTGAACTCAGCTTGGCTATCAGTGGTCAAGGATCAAAGCTCACCCTGACAGGTTCTAATCTGCAATTCTTTTCACTTAAAAAAAGGATCATCAGTATGCATCAGGTTGGAAGGGATCCTCAAAGGCCATCTTGTCCAATCCCCCCTGCAGTCAGCAGGGACATCTCCAGCTAGATCAGGTTGCTGAAGGAAGGTGGACTCCCATCTGAGGAACTGCAAGCGTTTATGGACACATCCTTTATTCATCCATTGAGAGTCTGAGTGCTTGGACACATCACAGAATCAGTTCAGCTGGAAAACACCTCCAAGCTCATCCAGTCCAACCAGCAACCCAACCCCACCGTGGCCACTAAACCATGGCCCCAAGTGCCATGGCCACAGCTTTCCTGAACACCTCCAGGCGTGGGGACTGCACCACCTCCCTGGGCAGCCTGTGCCAACCCCTGACCACTCTTGCACCAAAGACATTTCTCCTCACCTCCAACCCAAACCTCCCCTGGTACAACTTGAAGACCTGCTCCAATCCCTCAGTGTCCTTCTTGGAGTGAGGGACCCAAGACTGAACCCAGGACTCAAGCTGTGGCCTGACCAGTGCTGAGTACAGGAGGACAATCCCTGCCCTGCTCCTGCTGGCCACACATTGCTGCTCCAGGCCAGGCTGCTGGTGGCCTTCTTGCCCACCTGGGCACCCCCTGGCTCATGCTCAGCTGCTGGCACCCAGCACCTTCTCTGCTGGGCAGTTTCCAGGCACTCTGCCCCAAGCCTGGAGCATTCCTGGGCTTGTTGTGACCCAAGTGCAGGACACAGCCCTTGGCCTTGTTAAACCTCCTACAGGCAGCCAAGAGGGCCAATGGCATCCTGGCCTGCATCAGGAACAGTGTGGCCAGCAGGGGCAGGGAGGTCATTCTGCCCCTGTACACTGCACTGCTGAGGCCACAGCTTGAGTCCTGTGTCCAGCTCTGGGCCCCTCAGGTTAGGAAGGAGGTTGACTTGCTGGAAGGTGTCCAGAGAAGGGCAACAAAGTTGGTGAGGGGTTTGGAACACAGCCCTGTGAGGAGAGCTGAGGGAGTGGGGTTGCTAGCTGAGAAGAGAGAGGCTCAGGGGTGACCTTCTTGCTCTCTGCAACTACCTGAAGGGTGATTGTGGCCAGGCAGAGGTTGGTCTCTTTTCCCAGGCAGGCAGCACCAGAACAAGAGGACACAGTCTCAGGCTGCACCAGGGGAGGTTTAGGCTGGAGGTTAGGAGGAAGTTCTATGCAGAGAGAGTGATTGCCCATTGGGATGTGCTGCCCAGGGAGGTGGTGGAGTCACCATCATGGAGGTGTTCAGGAGGAGACTTGCTGGGGTACTTGGTGCCATGATCTAGTTGTTTAGGTGGGTTGGATTGGTTGATAGGTTGGATGTGATGATCTTGAAGGTCTCTTCCAACCTGGATTTATTGTATTGTATTGTAACTGACCTCAGCCCACGGATCCAGCCTAGCCAGGTCCTTCTGCAGAGCCTTCCTACATCTTGCAGCTTCCTGAGACACTGCAGATCTGCTGAGTTACAGCAGGCACCTGTGTGTGCTCCTAGCCCTCAGCAAACACAAGTGAAGAGCTCAGGAGGCTGCTGTGCCTGGCTGCTGACCCTCGCACAGCTTGCTGCTGCATCACTGCAGGGCCACGGGCAGCACTTTGGCTCCTGGGTGGTTAGGAGCTGTTGGAGGGCAGGGAGAGCTGCAGCGTGCTCCCCACTCCCAGGCTGAACTCCTGACCTGCTGCTTGAAATAGAGTAACATCTGGATCCAGAAGCTCATCTCTCTTTGTGGGCAGAAAACAAAGAGGAGAGAGAAATAGATTCAGACTTCATTGAAGTGAAGGCATGGAAATTATAGAAGCCATCAGTTTCCATGCAGGGAACCATTCTGCTCTGCTGTCCCTGTGCCTGCAATGACAGACCTGGAGAGGGCTTTTTTTTCACACTGAGCAGGTTCAAGTGCGGCCTCCTGCCTCCATATTTGGACACCTGTGGGGCAGGCTGTGGATGTGGTCTGCCTGGACCTCAGGAAGGCCTTTGACACCGTCCCCCACAGCAAACTCCTGGCCAAGCTGTCAGCCCCTGGCTTGGGCAGCAGCACTCTGAGCTGGGTTAGGAACTGGCTGGAGGCTGAGCCCAGAGAGTGGTGGTGAATGGTGCCACAGCCAGCTGGCAGCCAGGCACCAGTGGTGTGCCCCAGGGATCAGTGCTGGGCCCCATGCTCTTCAACAACTTTATTGATGATCTGGATGAGGGCATTGAGTCCATCAGCAGTAAATTTGCAGAGACACCAAGCTGGGGGCAGGAGTTGATCTGCTGGAGGGCAGAGAGGCTTTGCAGAGGGACCTGGACAGGCTGGACAGATGGGCAGAGGCCAAGGGCAGGAGATTGAACACATCCAAGTGCCAGGTGCTGCACTTTGGCCACAGCAACCCCAGGCAGTGCTACAGGCTGGGGTCAGAGTGGCTGAGAGCTGCCAGGCAGAGAGGGACCTGGGGGTGCTGGTTGATTGTAGGCTGAACATGAGCCTGCAGTGTGCCCAGGCAGCCAAGAAGGCCAATGGCATCCTGGCCTGCATCAGGAAGAGTGTGGCCAGCAGGAGCAGGGAGGTCATTCTGCCCTGTGCTCAGCACTGGTTAGGCCACACCTTGAGTCCTGTGTCCAGTTCTGGGCTCCTCAGTTTAGGAAGGAGGTTGACTTGCTGGAAGGTGTCCAGAGAAGGGCAACAAAGTTGGTGAAGGGACTTGGAACACAGCCCTGTGAGGAGAGGCTGAGGGAGCTGGGGTTGCTTAGCCTGGAGAGGAGGAGACTCAGGGGTGACCTTATTGCTCTCTCCAACTCCCTGAAGGGAGGTTGTAGCCAGGCAGAGGTTGGTCTCTTCTCCCAGGCAGCCAGTACCAGAACAAGAGGACACAGTCTCAGGCTGCGCCAGGGGAGGTTTAGGCTGGAGGTTAGGAGGAATTTCTACACAAAGAGAGTGATTGCCCATTGGAATGTGCTGCCCATGGAGGTGGTTGAGTCACCTTCATTGGAGGTGTTCAAGAAGAGGCTTGATGGGGTGCTTGGTGCCAGGGTTTAGTTTTTCAGTGTTTAGGTGGGTTGGATTGTACTGTATTGTATTGTATTTAGGTGGGTTGGATTGGTTGATGGGTTGGATGTGATGATCTTGAAGGTCTCTTCCAACCTGGTGTATTGTATTGTATTGCATTGTATTGTATTGTATTGTTTAGGAGAACCAAACACCCAGAATCTCCCTCTGGGGGTCAGCCAGGGTGTTGCTGGGACTGAGGAGGGGACCAGGGTGCTCAGTCTTTTTCTACACCAGACTAACTACAGGAGAGGAGTTTGGATTGGTATTATTTGTAGCTGCAGCCTGGGAGCAGCTTCCTCTCCTGGGCTGACCTTGGAAACTGTGTCAAGAGGATTTTATTTTTCCCTCCCTTGCTTCCCATATCAGGAAATGTTATTTGCAACTTAGAATCCTTTCTAGAAGGAGCAACAACCAAAAAAGCACCAAATCATCTCTCCACAAAGTGCAGACTAAGCACTTTATTTCATGCTTTCAACCCCAAATGGAAGGTTTTTTATATCTGACCTTTCTTTCTCTTCCTGTGGGAAAGACTCCAGCCCAGTGCCCAGCTCGTACTGAGCTTAACTGCTCTGGTTTGGTCAGCACAAGTCTATACTGGGCTCAGTTTTGGGCCCCTCACCACAAGAAAGACACTGAGATGCTGGAGCAGGTCCAGAGAGGGGCAACCAAGCTGGGGAAGGGTCTGGAGAAGAGGGCTGGGGAGGAGCAGCTGAGGGAGCTGGGGGTGTTGAGTGTGGAGAAGAGGAGGCTGAGGGGAGACCTCACTGCTCTCTACAGCTCCCTGAAGGGAGGTTAAAGTGAGGTGGGGGTTGGGCTCTTCTCCCTACTCTCAGGTGCTAGGAGGAGAGGAAATGGCCTGGAATTGTGCCAGGGGTAGGTTGGAGACAGGAAAAATGTCTTTGGTGCAAGAGGAATAGGAACAGTGTGGCCAGCAGGAGCAGGGAGGTCATTGTGCCCTGTGCTCTGCACTGGTTAGGCCACACCTTGAGTCCTGTGTCCAGTTCTGGGCTCCTCAGTTTAAGAAGGACATTGAGACACTTGAAGGTGTCCAGAGAAGGGCAATGAGGCTGGGGAGAGGCCTTGAGCACAGCCCTGTGAGGAGAGGCTGAGGGAGCTGGGGTTGCTTAGCCTGGAGAAGAGGAGGCTCAGGGGAGACCTTCTTGCTCTCTCCAACTCCTTGAAGGGAGATTGTAGCCAGGTGGGGGTTGGTCTCTTCTCCCAGGCACCCAGCACCCAAACAAGAGGACACAGTCTCAAGCTGTGCCAGGGGAAGTTTAGGCTGGAGGTGAGGAGAAAGTTCTTCACTGAGAGAGTCATTGGCCATTGGGATGTGCTGCCCAGGGAGGTGGTGGAGTCCCCATCCCTGGAGGTGTTCAAGAGGGGACTGGATGTGGCACTTGGTGCCATGGTCTAGTCATGGGGTCTGTGGTGGCAGGTTGGACTCGATGATCTTTGAGGTCTCTTCCAACCTTGGTGATACTGTGATACTGTGAAGAGTGGTCAGGGATTGGCAGAGGCTGCCCAGGGAGGTGGTGGAGTCCCCATCCCTGGAGGTGTTCAAGAAACCTGTGGCCATTTCACTCTGGGACATGGGTTAATGGCCAGGGTGGTGTTGGGTCGCTGCTTGGGCTCCATGAATGGTCTTGGTGGCCTGTTCCAGCCCAAGCATTTCTGTGGTTCTGCAAAGCAGAGCTGTGCCACTGGCTTTGTGCCTCTGCCATTGCACACACCAACACCATGCCTGTTAAAGCACTTCTGCATTTACATTCCATTACATGATCTTAAAGGTCTTCTCCAACTGAAACAATTCTCTGGTTTGGTTGGGGTTTTTTTGGGGGGGTGGGAATAGTTCAGGCCCTCAGTGCTCTGGGAAGGTACCTGTGGGGTCAGCCTGGGCAGTGGAAGCCAGCTGAGTGCTGAGGCCAGCCCCATGCCTGGTGCTGGGAGCCTGAACTGCCCCGTGAGCATCACTTGCAGTGGCAATCCTGGAGGTAAAGGTGATGCAGTGGAGCAGGAGCAGTGACAGGAGGGTCTCTGAGCCTGATCCCAGAGGTGCTCATGGCTGTGACACACAGCTGGATATAGAATCATAGAATCAACCAGGTTGGAAAAGACCTCAAAGATCATCAAGTCCAACCTGTCACCCCAACACTTCCTGGCAACTCAACCATGGCTCCAAGTGCCACATCCAATCCCCTCTTGAACACCTCCAGGGACAGGGACTCCACCACCTCCCTGGGCAGCACATTCCAGTGGCTAACAACTCTCTCTGGGAAGAACTTCCTCCTCACCTCCAGCCTAAACCTCCCCTGGCACAGCTTGAGACTGTGTCCTCTTGTTCTGGTGCTGGGTGCCTGGGAGAAGAGACCAACCCCCACCTGGCTACAACCTCCCTTCAGGGAGTTGGAGAGAGCAAGAAGGTCTCCCCTGAGCCTCCTCTTCTCCAGGCTAAGCAACCCCAGCTCCCTCAGCCTCTCCTCCCTGAGCCACAGCCAGACCTCCAGATGATGGAGCACAGGGTGTTATGGGCAGCACTGCCTGGCACTGACCCAGCAGCTCTGCTGGTGGATATCACCAAGTGGGGAGGAGGGATAAGCCACTGAGAGCTCCCCTGTGCCACTTTGCAGCCCAGAGACTCCTGTGCCCTTTTGTGGGTGCCAGGCTAGAGGAAGACTGTGGACCCTGGCTGCTGCCTTCTGGTCCCACTAACACCATGGCATGGCCTGAGCTGGCTCCAGGATGAGCCAGGGAGCACATCACTCTCTTGTTTTCCCTGTAGCACCATCATCCCAGATGCTTCTTGAGAAGCTCTCATAGCCACTGCACAAAGTCAGTGCAGACCCAGCTTTAAAGAGCTGGGCTCACCAGAGAAGGATCACCTAAGATAGGCAGCAAGTGGCTCTCTCAGTCTCTGTCAAGGCAGAGCAGATGCAGCATAGATTGTCACCCCAGCACAGCATGGCTCAGCAGAGAGCTTTTCCAGGGGCTGGGAGCTGGAAAAGAAACTCAGAGCTGCACAGCAAGAGCAAAGTTCAACCTCACTGGAACTGCCAAATCATTTTGCAAGAGGATGTGGACATTTCCCCACCCCCCCCCCCCCCCCCCCCTCCTGCCTGTGTCATTTCAACCCACAGTCACTGTGGCACACACAGTTTGGGGGCTTCAAGTGCTAGGAACTGTGAATCAGAAGACAAATTCAACTGACACAAGCATCTTGCAAAGGCTGCTGCCATAAACACTCTCTCTAGCCTTGTCTGACTTGCTGCAACCCCACACGGGGTCCAGAGTTGCTCCAGGGGTGTTATAATTAAGACCTTGAGTTGTGAGAGTTCTCTTCTGGCTGCCCAGAGAGGCTGGGGAGTCTCCTTCCCTGGATCATCCTTGTGGCCCTCATCTGCACTTGCTCCATATCCTGGCCTGGATCTTATGCTCAAGGCACCATGAATTCATTTGTATGAGAAAAGCTGCCCAAGGGTGAGAGGAAATGGCCTCAAGCTGCAGCAGGGGGAGGTTTAGGTTGGACATCAGAAGAAACTTCTTCCCTGAAAGGGTTCTGAAAGCCTGGCACAGGCTGCCCAGGGAGGTGCTTGAATCCCCACCCCTGGAAGGGTTTCAAAGTGGCAGGGCCGTGGTGCTGAGGGCCGTGGCTTAGCCCCAGGTTTGGTGGAGTCAGAGCGGTGGGACTCAAGGCCCTTGCAGACCTTTTCCACCCAAGCCCACCCTCTGATCTGAGCCACTCGTGTGCCTCGCCGAGAGCCGCTTTGGTTTCTAAGGATCCTCCACTGAAAAAAGAAAGCAAAGGGGGAAAAAAAAAGAAAGGGCAGAGCAGTTTAAAGCAGGACCTGAGGCTAAGAGAGAGGCTTCAAAGCGTGCCAGCAGACAGGCTATGTTTGCAGCAGTCTAGACAGTGGCTGCCGCATTCTGTGAGGGTGGCTGGGGAAAGCACTGAGCCCTCAGAGCCCAGCAAGCCACCAGCACTCCACCACCTGACCTGTTTGAGTTGGGTTCTGGTTTTGCCTTCTGTGTGGGTTTTTTTTTGCTTCTTCCTGTCCCATTACCCAAAGGAAATATTTTCAGAACAATGAAATGCAGCCAGGTCTAACAAATCATCTGCCTTGAGCACTGCTTGGTCACAACAGCCCCAGGCAGTGTCACAGGCTGGGGGCAGAGTGGCTGAGAGCAGCCAGGCAGAGAGGGACCTGGGGGTACTGGTTGACAGCAGCCTGAACATGAGCCTGCAGTGCGCCCAGGGGGCCAAGAAGGCCAAGGGCATCCTGGCCTGCATCAGGAGCAGTGTAGCCAGAAGGAGCAGGGAGGTCATTGTGCCCTGTGCTCAGCACTGCTGAGGCCACACCTTGAGTCCTGTGTCCAGTTCTGGGCTCCTCAGGTTAGGAAGGAAGACAAATCACAGAATGAGGAGAAAGTTCTTCCCAGAGAGAGTTGTTAGCCATTGGGATGTGCTGCCCAGGGAGGTGGTGGAGTCCCCATCCTGGAGGTGTTCAAGAGGGGACTGGACGTGGCACTTGGTGCCATGGTCTAGTCATGAGGTCTGTGGTGACTGGTTGGACTTGGTGATCTCTGAGGTCTCTTCCAACCTTGGTGATTCTGTAATGGTAGAAGTTGGAAGGGAACTCTGAAGATCATAGAGCCCAACCCCCCTGCCAGAGCAGGATCACCTGCAGCAGGTCACACAGGTGGGCCTTGAAAGTCTCCAGAGACAGACTCCACCTCCTCTCTGGGCAGCCTGCTCCAGGGCTCTGCCACCCCCACAGTCAAGAAGCTCCTCCTCATGTTTAGATGGAACTTCCTATGTTCAAGTCTGTGCCCATTACCCCTTGTCCTGTCACTGGGCACCACTGAGAAGGTCCTGGCCTCATCTTCCTGACACCCACCTTGAGATATTTGTGAGCATTAATCAGATCCCCCTCAGCCTCCTCTTCTCCAGGCTAACCAGCCTCAGCTCTCAGCCTTAGGTGAGAGCTGTTGCAGTGCCCTCAGCAGCTTATTGTCCCTGTGCTGGACTCTCTCCAGTGGGTGAAGAGATTCAACTCCTTCTGCAAGTTAACAAACACTGTGCTTCCAAATCTGTGCTAGGAACAGGAGCAGCTGGAAGCCTTTCAGCACAATCAGCTGAACCAAGACAGAAATGCTGTACTGCAGAGGGACCTGCTCATAATGCAGCTTGCTTCTTCTTTCTTTCCCCAACAGCAGAACAGTTTGTCCTCAGACCACCAGTCACAGAAGCATCCTTGGTGGTATTTACCTGTTCTCAGTCATACTGGCCAGTGAGCACTTGCAGCCCAGAGAGCCAAGCAGAGCCTAGGCTGTCAATGGTCCATGGCCAAGTGGAGGCCAGGGACAAGTGGAGTCCCTCAGGATCAGTGCTGGGACCAGGCTTGGTTAACAGCTTGGTTGGTGACCTGGACAGTGGCCTTGAGGCAGCCTCAGCACCAAGCTGTGTGGTGCTGCTGACAGCTGGAGGGAAGGATCCATCCAGAGGCACCTGGGCAGGCTGCAGAGCTGGGCCCAGGACACCCTCAGCAGGTTCAACCAGACCAAGGGCAAGGTCCTGCAGATGGGGCAGGGCAATCCCAGCACTGATACAGGCTGGGCAGGGACTGGCTTGAGAGCAGCCCTGGACAAAAGGCCTTGGGGGTGCTGAGGGAGGAGAAGCTCAAGAGGAGCCAGCAGGGAGCACTTGCAGCCCAGAGAGCAAGCAGAGCCTGGGCTGCAGCAAGAGAAGTGTGGCCAGCAGGGCCAGGGAGGGGATTCTGCCCCTCTGCTCCACTCTGCTGAGACCACAGCTGCAGCTCTGGGGCCAGTTCTGGAGCCTCTGTGCCAGGAAGGATCTGGAGGTGCTGGAAGGTGTCCAGAGAAGAGCCACGAGGAGGAGCAGAGGGCTGGAGCTGCTCTGCTGTGAGGACAGACTGAGGGAGCTGGGGTTGTGCAGGCTGGAGAGGAGAAGGCTCTGAGGAGACCTCCTTGTGGCCTTCCAGGATCTGAAGGGGGCTCCAAGAAAGCTGGGGAGGGACTTTTGAGGGTGTCAGGGAGTGACAGGACTGGGGGGATGGAGCAAAAGTAGAAATGGGGAGATTGAGATTGGATGTTAGGAAGAAGTTGTTGCCCATGAGGGTGGTGAGAGCCTGGCACAGGCTGCCCAGGGAGGTGGTGGCAGCCTCCTGCCTGGAGGTGTTTGCAGCCAGGCTGGATGTGGCTGTGAGCAACCTGCTGCAGTGTGAGGTGTCCCCTGGCCATGGCAGGGGGTTGGGACTGGCTGATCCTTAAGGTCCCTTCCAGCCCTGACAATTGTCACTGCAGGCTGTGCTGTCACCTCATCTTGGGTCCTGGCATCTTCCTTTGTGAGAATTTCTCTTTCCAGTACTCAGCTGTCTTCCAGGAAGACTAAACAGCTGGGTGGTGGTGTGGTATACACTGGAAGCATTTCCCTGTGGTGAACTTAGTGCTGCTTCTTTGCCTGAAGCAAAGTGTTTCCCTTTTGCAGCAGGTGAATGCTTGTGCTTCCATGCTACAAAGAGCCTCCAGATCATGGAATCACAGAATTGTCAGGGTTGGAAGGGACCTCAAGGCTCAGCCAGTCCCAACCCCCCTGCCATGGCCAGGGACACCTCACACCGCAGCAGGTTGCTCACAGCCACAGCCAGCCTGGCTGCAAACACCTCCAGGCAGGAGGCTTCCACCACCTCCCTGGGCAGCCTGTGCCAGGCTCTCACCACCCTCACGCTAAAAACATCTTCCTAACATCCAATCTCAGGCCACAAGAAGGTCTCCTCAGAGCCTTCTCTTCTCCAGACTGCACAACCCCAACTCCCTCAGTCTGTCCTCACAGCAGAGCAGCTCCAGCCCTCTGCTCCTCCTCGTGGCCCTTCTCTGGACACCTTCCAGCCCCTCCAGATCCTTCCTGGCCCAGAGGCTAAGTTCTGTACAACCAGCACTGAATCTCATCTTGTGGAGAAACTAAAAGTGCTGTGCAGAGGGTGAGCTGCTGGAAACATGTGACACCTGCAGACAATCCAGCTCTGATTTGGTAACAGATTCAGCCTCTCTCAACTCGTGGTAGGGTCTCAGCTCTGGCTGCACAGAGCCACTGTGAAGATGGCTCAGTGGGTCTGGGAAGTTAGGGAACGTTCCTTGGGCTCCAGTCCCTCCTACAGCAGAAATTGATGGTGTTTGGCCTGATCTGAGGCTGCACAAGGTTGGCTTGAAATGCTGTGTTAAATGAAGTGCATCACCTTGTCTTGTCCCATTTGTGCAAACCTTGGCTGCTGCTCTGACAAACCAGGGCACTGGAGGGACAGAGGCTGCTAGATGGCTTCCAGTATAAATGAGGTCAGACTGCTCCATCTTCACTCCACGCCTGGCTGCTCCCTTCTCTCTCAGAAACCTCCTACCCAGAGACAGCCCAAGTCCAACCAAACAGCAGCTCACAACCTCACCACCTCCAGCATGCATGACTCTTGTCCTGATAACAAACACATCAATAAAAAAGTCACCTGTGGGGAACTCAGAGGCAGGGGAGACCTCAGAGCAGCCTGCCAGGACCTGAAGGGGGCTGCAAGGTGGATGGAGAGAGGCTGTTTGCAAAGGCCTGCAGGGACAGGACCAGGGGCAATGGCTTGAAACTAGAGCAGAGCAGATTGAGATTGGATGTGAGGAACAAGTTCTGCACCATGAGGGTGGTGGAACACTGGCACAGGTTGCCCAGGGAGGTGGTTGAGGCTCCATCCCTGCAGATATTCAAGGTGAGGCTGGACAGGGCTGTGGGCAACCTGATCCAGTTGGGGATGTCCCTGCTGACTGTGGGGAGGTTGGACTGGATGAGCTTAGGAGGTGCCTTCCAGCCCAGGCCATTCCATGAGTCTAAGAGCTGTCCTTGCCTGGCCTGGTAAGTTGTTTGCAATGAATAATTCAACCATTCAAAGTGCATTTGCTAATGAAAGTGAATGGGGAAGGAGACGTACCAGGGGCAGCAGCGTGTGGTGGAGCCAAGAGGAAAATGAAAGCAAGAAGTAGGGCACCTCACTGCCCTCCTTTCTGCCCTGCATTAGCACTCCAGAGAGTTCAGACCCTTTGCAAGCCCTAAGAGCTTGGCTCTCCAGCAGGAACCTCCAGAGATAAAAGCAAGCACTGTGTCACTCCTCCCTTCCTCCCTTCCCTTCCCTTCCCTTCCTTCTTCCCTTCCTTCCTTCCTTCCTTCCTTCCTTCCTTCCTTCCTTCCTTCTTCTTCCTTCTTCCTCCTTCCTCCTTCCTTCCTTCCTTCCTTCCTTCCTTCCTTCCTTTCTCCTTCCCTCCCTCCCTCCCTTTCTCCTTCCCCCCTTCTCCCTCCCTCCCTTTCTCCTTCCCTCCCTTCCTCCCTCCCTCCCTTTCTCCTTCCCTCCCTCCCCCATCCCTTCTCCTTCCCTCCTTTCCTCCCTCCCTCTTCCTTCCCTCCCTCCCTTTCTCCTTCCCTCCCTTCCTCCCTCCCTCTCTTTCTCCTTCCCTCCCTTCCTCCCTCCCTTTCTCCTTCCCTCCCTTCCTCCCTTTCTCCTTCCCTCCCTCCCTCCCTCCCTCCATCCCCTTCTCCTTCCCTCCTTTCCTCCCTCCCTCCCCCTCTCTCCTTCCCTCCCTTTCCCTCCCTCCATCCCCCTTTCTCCTTCCCTCCCTTCCTCCCTCCCTCCATCCCTTTTTCCTTCCCTCCCTCCCTCCCTTCCTCCCTCCCTCCATCCCTTTTTCCTTCCCTCCCTCCCTCCCACACCAAGCACCTCCTCCCTGGGAGCACACCTTGGCTTTGAGACGGTGCCCAAAGCTCCGGTGGGGCTGCCTGGCGCTGCCTGAAGGACTGGGCAGCTTCTCTCCCCGGAGCTGCTGAGGCTGGGGGGGGCTGGAGGAGGCCGTGGCTGTGTGCCTCAGCAGCTGGTGAGGCCTGCCCTCGCTGCAGCTGTCAGCTTTCAGCCCAGCAGCACGGTTATGCAGGCTCCGACCGGCTTCAGACACGCCGCGGAGAAATCTGGGAGCAGCTGGCCATCCAGGGGGTGGAATTCGCACAACAGGTTTCTTCCTGCCCTGCTTGACATCCTCAGCTGGGCACAGCCTGCTGCCTGCCAGCTGGAGCTGCCAGGGCCGTGGCTGGGCTCAGGGCTGTGGCTGGGCTCAGGGCTGCTGTGTGTTTTCCACCCGCTGCTGGTCAAGGTGCTGGCTGCGCTCAGGCACCTTGGCAGGGCTGCGGGGGAGCTCAGCTGGGCTGGCAGAGAGCAGTGTGGACAGCCAACAGCCCTGCAGGAAAGCTCCCAGGCCTTCCCCTCTCTCCTACTGTCACAGAACCATTATGGTGGGAAAAGACTTCTAGGATCATCAAATCCAACCTTCACCTGAGCTGGAACACTTAGGGGAATGAGAGAGTTCAGGGATAGTTTGGATAAGCCAGAAGGGTTGGGTTGGAAGGGAACTTAAAGGTCATCCAGTTGCAACCCCCTGCCATGGGCAGGGACACCTCCCACCAGCCCAGGCAGCTCAAGGCCTCATCCAGCCTGGCCTTCAACACCTCCAGGGAGGAGGCAGCCACAGCCTCCCTGGGCAGCCTGTGCCAGAGTCTCCCCAGCCTCACTCCAAAGAATTTCTTCCTCATCTCCAGTCTCAGTCTCCCCTCTCCCAGCTCAAAGCCATTGTTCCTCAGCCTGGCACTCCCAGCCCTTGTCACAAGTCCCTCCCCAGCTCTCCTGGAGCCCCTTCAGGTACTGGCAGGCTGCTCTGAGGTCTCCCTGGAGCCTTCTCTTCTCCAGCCTGAACAGCCCCAACTCCCCAAGCCTGTCCCCATGGAGGAGGTTCTCCATCCTCTGATCATCTTGGGTGGCCTCCCCTGGACCTGCTCCAGCATCTCCAGGTCCTTCTTGTGTTGGGGGCCCCAGACCTGGATGCAGTGCTGCAGGGCCATTTCTCTGTGCCTGCTACACCTCAGCCTCCAAGCACTCAAAGCAATCTCTGTGCATTCCATGTGCTGCCCTGTCCCTCCCTGGTGAGCTCATGCTTCCACTGCCATGGCTCATGGTGCTGAGGGTGCTGGCAGCCAGGCTGGGGGGAATTTTACCCCAGTAACTTGAAGGACACTGCTCCTTCCCTCATGCTTTGGCCCACATGCACTGAGGAGGAGGATTTTGCCAGCACAGCCCTGCTGCAATGGGCAGTGTGGCACAGGGCAGACCTTGGGCTGTGACAGGAGCTCAGGCAGAGCTCTCCCCATAGCTGATGCTTAGGTGCTTTCCCTAGCTGAGCCTCCAGCTTCTTATCTGTTCTCTGGGCACCAAGGGCTTACTAACCCCACAGGTAAAGTGTTTGAGATCCACTGGGGAAATCCCCTTGATAAGAGGAGAGGTTGTTAGTAAAACATCTCAAATTCTTCCATCATTGCTTTCAAACCCTGCCTTGCAACCCAGTAGGGCAAACGTTTGTGAGTGCCTCTTGCTGCTCTGGGCTGCTCTGATGCAGCCCTAGGGCCTGGCTTTAACACTCTCCCTCTCATGCTGCAGTCTCCTTCTGTAACCCATGATCATGGCTGCCTACACACTCCAGTGCATGGTGACCTGCATGCTCCATGGCCAGGTCAGGGTGACCTGCATGCTCCATGGCCAGGGCATGGGATCACAGAATCACAGAACTGTCAGGGTTGGAAGGGACCTCAAGGCTCAGCCAGTCCCAACCCCCTGCCATGTGCAGGGACACCTCACACCACAGCAGGTTGCTCACAGCCACCTCCAGCCTGGCTGCAAACACCTCCAGGCAGGAGGCTTCCACCACCTCCCTGGGCAACCTGTGCCAGGCTCTCACCACCCTCCTGGGGAACAACTTCTTCCTAACAGCCAATCTCAATCTCTGAATCTCCTCACTTCAAGTTTTGCTCCATGCCCCCATTCCTGTGACTCCCTGACAGCCTAAAAATTCCCTCCCCAGCTTTCTTGTAGCTGGAAGGCCACAGGAAAGTCTCCATGTTCATGATTACCTATATACTCCAGATCATGGATAGATGCATGCCCCATGGGCCACCTGACCACACAAATGTCTTAATTTTCCCTGGATGACCCTTGCTCCAGGGGCTACTAGAACCAAATATCACTTGGGAAAAGACCTTTTCTCTTCCTGATACCTGGCAATGGCTGGAGCCATTCTGTGCACCTTCCCAGGGGCAGAAACCCCTTGGTTGTGTTTCTGGCTACCCCATTCCCAACGGGTGGAGCTCCTGTGGTGGCTGATGGTGTGCTCCAGCACATGCAGTCCCAGCCACAGGGTGATGCTGCCTGCTGCCTGCTTTGTGCATTGGCACAGGCTGCCCAGGGAGGTGGTGGAGTCCCCATCCCTGGAGGTGTTGAAGGAATGTGTGGCCATGGCACTGTGGGCCATGGTTGAATGGCCATGGGGGCATTGGGTTGATGGTTGGACTGGGTGACCTTAGAGGTCTTTTCCAACCAGCAATTCCATGATTCTGTGTCTGGCCAAGAGGGAGCAACACCCTGTGAGTGCAGTGGGGCAGCCAAATCCTTTGTTTCATGGGGGCTGGCAGTTTGCTGACTTCCTCTCCCGCGGAGATGAGGCTGGAAGCAGAGCGCTCCAACACCAGAGCTGAGCTCCCCCAGCCGTGGCTGCTGCTAGTTATTCACACACCAGAGAGCAGGACTAATGGTGGTTGTTACACCACAAGGGATTCGAGGGAAGGAAGCAGAAAGTGCATTAAGCAGAGTGCAGTGACACAGCTCAGCACAGGGCAGCGCTCCTCGAGTGCAGCTCAAACGTCTCAGGGCGCTGCTGGCAGGCCTCAAATGCTTCTGAACTTACCATATGCATTTCTTGCTTACTGGAACTAACCTTCCTCCTGGCAGGGCACAGGCACTGAAAGCACTCAAGAGCAATAAAAGAAGCCAGTAAAGTTGGTGGCCAAGCACAGGTTTGCTGCTGTGGAAGCCAGGTAACAACAAAGCACTTCTGACAGACAGGATTGCAGGGAATCGGCCTTGGGTGCTACGTGAGCCTGCCTCCAGGAGATGGGCAGCACATCCTGGCTCATGCCTCAGGGTCTCATTAGCCCCATTTGGGGCCACCCCTGAGCTTGCTGCCCAGGGGATGGTGCCCAGCCTGGAGCACTGGGCTGCTCAGCTCCCTCCGCCCGTGGCATCCCATTTCCCCAGCTGCCTTTCTGTCCTGCTGGTGCCTCTTGCAGACAAATGAGGGTCAAAGTGAGCTGCTGGAGTAAGGTTTCAAACCCTGTTACAGTGGACTTGTTCTCAGTCAGGATTTATGCACCTGGCATGCTCATTGCTTGGCCTGTGTTTCCTCTGTCACCATTAAAATTTAGGGACCATTGAGCATGACAGCAGAGGAGAGCATTCAGCATCTATTACGGTAGCTAAGGGAGCAAACTATGGCAGGACAGCACATTCCCTCTGTGCCTGCAAAATATCATGTCCCTGCTGTCTCAGACAGCCCTCTGAAGCAGACACCTGCCAGAGCATCAAAACTTCTTGTCCCACCCCTGCAGTACAGGAGAAGCTGCTGGCCTGAGCCACTTGCTTCACCTAAACATCAGGACAGGAGGTTGATTTGCACCAGGAATCAGGAGGGAGATTGCAGCACTCTGGCATCCATAGAATCATGGAATTGCTGTGGTTGGAAAAGACTTCTAAGATCATTGAGTCCAGCCTTCAACCCAGGGCCACCACGGCCACCAAACCATGTCCCAAAGTGCCATGGCCACAGGTTTCATGAACAGAATGAATGACAGAATGGTTTTGGTTCAAAAAGCCCTCTGAGATCATCAACCCAACCCCACCATGGCCACCAAACCATGTCCCAAAGTGCCATGGCCACAGGTTTCATGAACAGAATGAATGACAGAATGGGTTTGGTTCAAAAAGCCCCCTAAGATCATCAACCCAACCCCACCGTGGCCACCAAAGCATGGCCACAGGTTTCTTGAACCCCTCCAGGCATGGGGACTCCACCACCTCCCTGGGCAGCCTGTGCCAATCCCTGACCACTCTTGCACCAAAGACACTTTTCCTCATCTCCAACCTAATCCTCCCCTGGTACAATTTCAGGCCATTGCTTCTCCTCCTAGCACCTGAGACTAGGGAGCAGAGCCAAACCCCCAGCTCACTGCAACCTCCTCTCAAGGAGCTATAGAGAGCAATGAGCTCCCCTCAGCCTCCTCCTCTCCAGGCTGAGCACCCCCAGCTCCCTCAGCTGCTCCTCCCCAGCCCTGTTCTCCAGACCCTTCCCAGCTTGGTTGCCCTTTGTTGTCCATCACTTCCCCCCCCAGCCCTGCGTCTCCTGGGGGGAGCAGCACAGCACCAACCCAAGGTGGACAACAGCACCAACCCTGAAGGACAAGTCCCCCACCTCTCCCTCCTCCTGGCACCACCCCTGCCTTGAGGTTTGCTTCAGATTTAGAGGGTTAGGGAAACTCTGGAATCTTCTGGAAGGCTTTTGCCAGCTGGCCAAGCAGGCAGGAGTGTGCTGGAGCCACAGCTGAAGACTCAGAGCAGAGAGGCTGCCATTTGTAGCACCCTGGGTAATTGCATTTCTGATTTGTGAGAAATGCTGGCATCTGGAAGTTCTAATGGTTTGGGGTTTGTGTTTAAAAGCAAAGAATACTTTACATGGCGGGGGGGGAAAGTCCTGGGATATTTTGAATCAGTGCCAAAGGGCAGTTTTTCATTTCAAGAGCTTGGGAAGAGGCAGCCTTCCTCTGCTCTTCTCAGCAGCAGGCAGAGCTTTTGGCTAGGAAGCTGCAGCCAGGAGCAGGGTTTGTCTCTCAGGACAGGCAGCAGCAGCACTGCTGAGCTTCCCAGCCTGGAGCTCAGCAATCACAGAACTGTCAGGGTTGGAAGGGACCTCAAGGATCAGGCAGTCCCAACCCCCTGCCATGGCCAGGGACACACAATCACAGAATCACCAAGGTTGGAGACCTCAAAGATCATCGAGTCCAACCTGTCACCACAGACCCCATGACTAGACCATGGCACCAAGTGCCACATCCAATCCCCTCTTGAACACCTCCAGGGGTGGTGACTCCACCACCTCCCTGGGCAGCACATTCCATGGCTAACAACTCTCTCAGTGAAGAACTTTCTCCTCACCTCCAGCCTAAACTTCCCCTGGCACAGCTGGAGACTGTGTCCTCTTGTTCTGGTGCTGATTGCTTGAGAGAAGAGACCAACCCCCTCCTGGCTACAGCCTCCCTTCAGGGAGTTGGAGAGAGCAATGAGGTCTCCCCTGAGCCTCCTCTTCTCCAGGCTAAGCAGCCCCAGCTCCCTCAGCCTCTCCTCGTACAGCAGGTTGCTCACAGCCACATCCAGCTGGCCTTAAAACCCTCCAGGCATGAGGCTTCCACCACCTCCCTGGGCAGTGCTGCTGCCTGTCCTGAGGGACAAACTGCCTCAGCAGCAGATCCAGGAACCCAGGGGGAATGATTTCTGCGTGGCTCTGTGCTGGCTACCGCCCAACGTCCGTCCTGCGCCTCTGCCCCTTTGCAGGCAGCCAAGCCCGCATCGCGTACATGGCAGCTGCCGGTGGAGGAGGGACGGTGCCGCCCAGCGTCCCTGCAGTTTTATCTGCTCCTGCCCCCTCCCCCAGCTCCTCTCACGGTCGTTATTTCTGCTCATTATCTCCTCGTAGCATTCGCTGGCCGGGGAGGGCGCTGAGTTTCCCGGCAGGGTGGGAGCCGGCACGTCCCTGTGCTCCGGCGAGCCCCTTCCCCGCAGGCATCGGCTGCTCCTGGCAGTCCCGGGGCACACATCTCTTGCACAACAGCACACAAACGGCCACCACACAGCTCAAACGCCAGCGCTGCTCATGCTCCAGCAGCGCTCCAGACCTGGGCTGGCTTGGGAGGATCCTCCCGCGAACCACCTCCCTCCCCCAAAACGGCTCCTTTGCAGGACTTCCCGAAATATCCCCCGCGCTCCAGGAAAAGCTCCAGAAGTCTGAATTAGAGAGGGGTTTGCTCCGCAGGCAAGGCTTCAAACACTGCCATTTAGTCTCCTCCTGAAGGACAAGCGTTCCAGGGTCTGCTGCCCTCCGCACGGCAGCCGCAGTGGGAGGAGAGCTCACAGGCGCAGCCGGCGCGGGTGGCAGGGGCTGAGCCGTCACCAGGCTTCCTGGCCTTGGTGCACCACTCCTGCTGCTCTGGGTGGCTTCTAACCACAGAACACAGTGGGCAACAGTTGGCAACTCCTAAACTGCTGAGAAGGGCTGCTGGGCTCTTTCTGTATCCTGAGCAGTCTGCCCTGCGCGGAGAAAGTGGGGAGGGAAAGCTCCAGCGCTGAGCTCAGCTCCAGCAAAAGGATTTAGCCAGCCAAGTGCAGTTACAAACGCCTTGGCCTGCAGCTTCTTCTGGTTTTGTTTTCCTGGAATAGAGATTCACAGCTTCCATTGGGTTGGAAGGAAGCCTCCAAGGTCATCTTGCCCAACCAACCCCCCTGCAGGCAGCAGGGACACCTCCAACTAGAGCAGGCTGCACAGCCAGGATGCTCTTGAATGACTTGATGATCTCTGAGGTCTTTTCCACCCCTATTGATTCTATGATTCTGTGATTCACTATGCACACAAATAGCCTTTTTGATGTCTACAATGTGCACCACAATGCCAAGGATTTCCTTCATGCAAGTCAAAGCACTACCAGATATCCACTGGTCTACTGGAAGCACCACATCTGCTGCTGCTTTGGATGCTCTGATTGGGAAAATAGAGATATTTATCCACTTAGACTTTGGAAAAGCCTTTGACAATGTTTCCCAGGGAATTCTGGTGGACAAACTGGCTGCTCGTGGCTTGGCTGAGCAATGCTCTGCTGGACAAAGCCCTGGCTGCATGGGCCCCAAGTGTGGTTGTCCTCAGTGCTTTGCCCCCTGCTCTGAAACAGGATATAGAATTGCCAGCAGCTGAAACAAGCAACTGCATTGAAGAGGATCCTTGGTCATGCAGAGCTTGGGAGAGCAGCTGTTCCACTCCAGACTTTATTACCCACAGCATGGGGGAGAAGAGCAAGGCTGGCCATGCAGGGGGCTGCTCTGCTGGCCTGCAGGACGGCAGACCCTGCCACAGCAGACTCCTCCTGCTTCCTCTCCCAGAGCCATTACTCCTGCCAGCCTGGTGCCTGCTGCCAGAGCAGTGCTGCTCAATGCAGTGCAATGCAGCTGGCAGCCAGGCACCAGTGGTGCTCCTCAGGGCTCAGGGCTGGGACCACTTCCCTTTCACATCTTCATTGATGACCTTGATGAAGACACAGAGAGTGTCAGCAGTGAGTGTGCAGGTGACACCAAGTGAGGAGAAGTGTTGATCTGCACCAGGGCAGGGAGGCTCTGCAGAGGGACTTGGGTAGGTTGGGTCCATGGCCAAGGTTGCCAGGAGGAGCTTCAACCAGGCCCAGTGCCAGGTCCTGCACTTGGGGCACAACAACCCCAAGCAACGCTGCAGGCTTGGGGCAGTGTGGCTGGAAAGCTGCTGGCACAAAGGGACCTGGGGGTGCTGATGGACAAGCAGCTGAACAGGAGACAGCAGTGTGCCCAGGGGGCCAAGAAAGCCAAAGGCCTCCTGGCTGGGATCAGCAATGCTGTGTCCAGCAGCAGCAGGGAGGGGATTGTGCCCTGGCACTCAGCTCTGGGCAGGCCACCCCTCCAGTGCTGGGGCCAGTTTGGGGCAGCTCCATCCAAGAGAGATGTGGAGGTGCTGGAGCCAGGGCAGAGCAGGGCAAGGAAGCTGGGAAGGGCCCTGGAGAAGAAATCTGATGGAGAGAGCCTGAAGGAGCTGGGGATGGTTAGTGTGAAAGAGAGGAGGCTGAGGGCAGACCTCCTGGCTCTCTACAGCTGCCTGAAAGGAGGTTGTGGAGAGGCTGCTGCTGGTCTCTCCTCCCAGGTCATTAGTGACAGACCAAGAGGAACAGCCTCAAGCTGTGACTGGGCAGGGTTAGGCTGGACATTGGGAAACATTTTCCCCATGCAGAGTGGTCAGGGGTTGGAATGTGCTGCCCAGGGAGGTGGTGGAGTCCCCAGGCCTGGCTGTGTTTCAAGGTGGTTTGGCTGTTGAAAACCAAATACTTCTAGAGTGATAGAACTGCTGAGGTTGGAAGAGACCTTTGTGATCATCAAGTCCAACTGCCTGCCTAAAGCTCACAATCCTGCCACTGCTGCTAAGACACTACTGTGGTGCTTGGGGCTATGGTTTAGGGGTGAGCCTTGCAGAGCAGGGTTCTGGGTTGGACTTGGTGATCCTGAGGGTCTGTTCCAACCTGAATGTTTTGTTTCTGTGAGTCTGTGATTTGTGAGGCACACAGCACCTCTGAAGAAATGAAAGAGGCTGCAGCAGCCTCTGAGGAGGGAGAAGGCCTGGCTGCAGCAGTGAAGTGCTGGTAGCAACATCATCTGCTTCCAGAGAGCAGGCTCAGCAAAAGCAGGGAGAACACTGCAAGAACATTTAATGATACTTTGCTGCCTAAGGAGTCACAAAGGCAGCACAGCAGAACAATCAGCATTTGCTTGAGATGTGCCAAGGCAGTGCTGGCACTGCTGCTGCCAGACTGTGCCCTGTGCCAACCACATGCTGTGGGGACCTGCGTGGGGCACGGAGTTGTGGGGCCCGAGGCAGAGCATCTTTGGTGATCAAACTGTCAGAGGGAGATCTCTGAGCACTCCAAGTGGGGACCTCCAACAGAGGGTCATGAAGGTGCTGAGCAGACTGGAGGCTCTCCTAGAAGGAGAGGCTGAGGGCCCTGGGGCTGTGCAGCCTGGAGAAGGGCAGCCCCAGAGCGCATCTGAGCAATGCTCAGCAAGAGCGGAAGGGTGTGGGGCAAGAGGCTGGGGCTGGGCTCTCGTCCGTGGTGCCCTGTGGCAGGAGGAGGGGCAGTGGGACACTCAAAGTGAGTGTCCAGTGGCTCTGGGTTGTTTATTTTTGCCTCAGCAGAGTTATTCCTGCCAGCAGACTTGTTTGTTTGGATATTTGTGGAAGGTGAATCACGACAAAGGAATCACAGATGCAGCTGAGGCAGGCTGCTGCCTGGTCCTCATCCTGACGGCTCATCTGAGGACAACGACACCCATTGGCTGCCAATGACATCCAAAATCCCAGGGAAGGGCCAGGCTTTCCCTTCCCAGACACGTGTCTGGATTTCTGGCTGTGCTGGGTAGCAGGGGGAGGGTATGAATCAAACGGGAACAGCGAGCACAGTGCAGACAAAAGGAAGAAAGAGAGAGCACCATGGCTGCTCTGACACCTCCAATCTCCAGAACATCAGGCCAAGCACAACCACAGCACCACAGAGTGTTAGGGGCTGGAAGGGACCTCCAAAGCTCATCCAGTCCAACCCTCCCCTTCCAGGGCTGCTTTATAAGGATCCCCTTCCTGCACTGGCATGGGGGAGGGAGAAAACTTAACAACAGGTAAAGCTGTTTGGCCTTTTTCTTGCTGTTTCTGAGGAATTCCACATTGATGCAAATATGTCAGCAAAAGAATCACAGAGTCACAGAATGTGAGGGGCTGGAAGGGACCTCAAAAGCTCATCCAGTCCAAGCCCCTGCCAGAGCAGGGGCACCCAGAGCAGCTCACACAGGAACACATCCAGGTGGGGATGGAATATCTCCAGAGAGGGAGACTCCACAGCCCCCCTGGGCAGCCTGCTCCAGGGCTCTGGCACCCTCACAGGGACAAAATGCTTCCTCCTCTTCCCATGGCACTTCCTCTGCCTCAGCTTTCACCACTGCCCCTTGTGCTGGCACTGGGCAGCCCCCAGCAGAGCCTGGCTCCAGCCTCTGGGCACTCCCCCTGCACAGCTTTCTCCCCAGCAAGGAGCTCACCTCTCAGCCTCCTCTGCTCCAAGCCACGGAGCCCTCAGCTCCTC
>CM037644.1:2065343-2132201 GCA_015227895.2 Colaptes auratus
CTGCTCGCAGAGGGAGCACGCCGCGGGCACCGCTCTGCTCCAGCTGTGTGTTTTTATCCGAGTGCCAGCAGCGATGTGACACGTGGATGGGAATCTAACCCCCAGCGAATGCTTCCCTGGGCCAGGCTGCGGGAGCAGCATCCATGCCTTCAAGCAGGGCATCACTCGAGCTACCTCATTTCGTTTCAGGAGAGCTGTTGGTATAGCTGCGAGCAAATGCCATTGAATCAGCCTCCGAGGTTGTTATTGCTGTTACACAATCCCAGTGGAATGCATCTGCACACAGAGCTAGGCTTCCTGTTTTTGGTCAGCCTGTAGAAGAGACTGTAAAAGATAATAGATATCTCAGATAAATTGCTTTTGCATGGGGGTTTGGAACCATTGTTCAACCAGGAACACTTGCGACGTTCTGCTGTGAGCCCTGGTAACTTGAGAAGAAAAACCCCCTTGATGCTGGGAGACTTCACCCAGAGGAACTTTAAAGACAACAGCTGGAACCTGGATATAAAAGCCGGGCGGGGGGGAACAGTTACAGAGATAACATGTGTGAGTGCCGTGCATGATGATGTGGGGAAACTCGAGATGCTTTGTCAAGAAATCTTGTGCTGGTGGCTTGTCAGGGGAGAGCAGGGTTTGGAGGGGATTGGTGGGCACAAGGTGAGTCCCCGGGTGCAATATCCCGGGGCTGATCCCTGCCTTGGGTTGGGGGGGGGGTGTGTGTTTGCAAGCCTTCCGTGGGGGAGTCTGCCGGCAGAGAGTTTCAATTCCAGATCTGCTGTTTTGCAGCTGAATAACTCTTAATTAATTTAAAAAACCAAAAGGGGGGGGGGGGGGGAGATAAAAATAAAAGCAATTTGCCGAGAGAAATCTTTCCTTTCCTAAACCCTGCTGCAATCACGGCCCGTGAGTCTTGCCAGGAGTGTAACAATTTGAGGATGTTGCTTGGTTGTAACCAGCTCTCCTTTGAAGGAATTCCTTGCTTGTGAAAGGTGAATTACTCACTCTTTTGTCTGGCTGAAGAGATTGTAATGTGATTATTAAACTCGGTGCGAGGTATAAAGAATTCTGCTCGACCAGGGGCTTTGTTCTCTTATCAAAGCTAAGCTGACTAAATTTCCCTCTCGCCTAAAGTAGGCAAACATCTCCCCAGATTAAAGAATGCCCCAAACTCCAGAAACCTATTGACTGGTTTTGCTGGATGAGGGTCACGGTGGGGGGGCTCTGGGGACTGATGGCTTCATTAGGTATTCAGCTGACGGATGCTTGGGGCTGGGGGTAGCTGCGGAGGAACTCCTTCCCCTGGGGCTCCCCTACTGATTTCTCTGCTCCGGGTTTCGATTGTTGTGAGATTAAGATGGTGAGTGAAGGAATTGCAGCCTCGTTAAAGGGCTTTGCTGATGAATCCACTCAGGATTCATCCCACCTCGGGCGGGACCCTCTAGTAACCCTTTCTATCTTGTGTTTGCCCTGCTGTCTGGTGCAGCAACTTGACTGGCTTTGGAGAAATGAAATTAAGGGACTGGAGCACTGCCTGGGGAGGAGAGGCTGAGAGCCCTGGGGCTGTTTAGTCTGGAGAGGAGAAGGCTGAGAGGGATCTGATCAATGTTTATAAGTATCTGAGGGCTGGGGGTCAGGAAGGAAGGGGCCAGGCTCTGCTCAGTTGCACCCTGGGATAGGACAAGGGGCAATGGATGGAACATACAGCACAGGAGGTTCCACCTCAGCATGAGGAGGAACTTCTTCCCCTGTGAGGCTCCCAGAGCCCTGGAGCAGGCTGCCCAGAGAGGTTGTGGAGTCTCCTGCTCTGGAGCCTTTCCAACCCTGTCTGGATGTGTTGCTGTGTGACCTGTGCTGGATTCTGTGCTCCTGCTCCTGCAGGGGGGTTGGATGTGATGATCTCTGCAGGTCCTTTCCGACCCCTCACATCCTGTGAGCCTGTGAGATGGAAGTACAGCAGTTCTGACCTAAAGGAAGCAAATGGAAAGGGTGATAGGGGCAACAGTTCAGTCATTCTGCTTAAGCAGCTGCCAGTGAGCTGAGTGATCCAAGTGCCAGGGGAACAGCTTCCTAGGTGAACTTGATGTTGGAAGCATTGTAGTAGAGCTGCAAGTGCTCCAGTGCTTGGAGCAGCAGTGCAGGAGCTGTGTGTTGGCTGCTGTGTGCAGTGTGATGTACTGGGAGAAGGGAAGAGCTTCCCTTTTTGTATGATTGGCAAGGAGGTTAGGGAGGGTGTGACCAGCATCTTTCCACAGAGCAATCTTAATCCACTTCCTTGTCAAAGTGGATAGCAGTGATCTGTTCACTGATGGTAGGGATCAAATGGTGATCTGTTCAGCCTGGAGAAGAGAAGGCTCCAGGGAGACCTTAGAGCAGCCTTCCAGGACCTGAAGGGACTGCAGGAGAGCTGGGGAGGACTTTGGACAAGGGCTTAGAATGACAGGCTGAGGAACAATGGCTTTGAGCTGGGAGAGGGGAGATTGAGACTGGAGATGGGGAAGAAATTCTTGAGAGTGAGGAGACACTGGCACAGGTTGCCCAGGGAGGCTGTGGCTGCCTCCTCCCTGAAGGTGTTCAAAGCCAGGCTGGATGAGGCCTTGAGCAACCTGGGCTGGTGGGAGGTGTCCCTGCCCTTGGCAGGGGGGGTTGGAACTGGATGAGCTTTAAGCTCCTTTCCAACCCAACCCATTCAATGATGCTATGATCTCCAGCAAGCTGATGACTTAGGAGAGTATCATTTAGCCCATGAATCATCTTGTTGGTGGCACTTCAGGTGGGGGTAGTTGATTTGGTGACATTGCCCAAGTGCAGCCCATCCATGCCCCTGGTGAGCTGTTCTACAGGGCAGTAAATCACAGGTGGGGGGAGCACAATGAGGCTGTGTTTTCAGCACACCCAAAGCCCCTCCGAGCTCTGCTGGAGAGTGAGTGTATTGACTTATTTTTGTTAAGTTAAAATGTTCTACACCTTGTTCCTTCTTAGTCCCTGTGCCAGAAAAAACGATCCTTAAGAGGGGCAAATGGGGAATCCTGGTCCACAGCACGCAGAGCTTCTGTCTGTGGCAGGAGAAGTGATGCTGAAGCAGCCTGGTTGCTGGGTCTCAGGTAGATGCAGCAGTGGGCTGCAAAGTCCCAGCTCACCTTGGTGTGGTGAACTGATTGATGATGGTCACAAGGGTGTTTGAGGGGGGGCTCTGGACCTGCTGTGTTGGTGGGCAGGTGAACGCTGCAGGGACGTGGTGATGCTTTGGATCAAAGAGAGAGCTGGAAAGCAAAGGTGGGGGAGGAAGGACAGAGGTGTCACCTGCTGTGGTGTTGCTTTGCAGTTGGCAGAGGTGACATTTGTGTGGCTACAGCTTGGTTTGTGTCTGTGTGTCAGCAGAAGCAGCATAGTTGGGGTGGGTGTTTAGGCTGAGGTTGAGAGTTAAGAGTGTGGAATGGGTTGCCCAGAGAAGTTCATAGAATGGTCTGGGCTGGAAGGGACCTCCAAAGCTCCTCCAGTCCAAACCCCCTGCAGTCAGCAAGGACATCCCTAACTAGACCAGCTTGCTCAGAGCCCCATCAAGCCTGGCCTTGAATATCTCCAGGGATGGGGCCTCAACCCTGGGCAACCTCTTCCAGTGTTCCACCACCCTCATGGTGCAGAACTTGTTCCTCACATCAATCTCCATCTGCTCTGCCCTACTTTGCATCCATTACTTCTAGTCCTGCCACTACAGCTCATCTTGTGCCTGGAAGTGTTTAAGACCAGGCTGGGTGAGGTCCTGAGCAACCTGGGCTGGTGGGAGGTGTCCCTGCCCATGGCAGGGGGGTTGGAACTGGATGATCTTTAAGCTCCCTTCCGTCTCAAGCCATTCCATGCTTACCTTGGCCGAATAACTGCTGCAGCATGGAGGGAGGCAAAGAAAAGCAGGTTGCCATCTCTCAGGGCCAGCTGCTTAAACATGTGACTGACAAGCTCCCCACCTGCAGGCTGCAATAATCACTATTAATTTGTAACTTAGCACAACTTCTCCTCCTCATCTTGGGGATAGCCACAATCTGCTGTCTCAATATTAACTAGTTGCTGACTTGTGCATCATCAGCACTTCGGTGCATTAAGAATTCAGTATCTTTTTGGACATTGAGCTCATGGAGTGATTACAGTTGCTAATTATATATAAAAAAACCCCACCAAACAAGCAACCCCAAACCAAACAACAACAAAAAAAGCCCCCAAACAAACAAGGATGAATGCAGAACTTCCACCACGTCTGTGGGAAAGGTAAAGTGAAACACAGAAGTTAAAAAGCTTCCCAGACACCTGCCTGGCAGCTGCAGAGCAAAACCTTCCTGAATCTCTTTCCATACAATCCTAGAGTGGGTTGGGTTGGAAGGGAGCTTAAAGCTCATCCAGCTCCAACCCCCTGCCATGGGCAGGGACACCTCCCAGCAGCCCAGGTCGCTCAAGGCCTCATCCAGCCTGGCCTTCAGCACCTCCTGAGAGGGGGCAGTCACAGCCTCCCTGGGCAACCTGTGCCACAGCCTCCCTGGGCAACCTGTGCCAGAGCCTCCCCAGCCTCACCGGAAAGAATTTCTTTCTCACCTCCCCCTCTCAATCACCTCCCCCCCTCAATCCCATTGTTCCTTATCCTGGCACTCCCAGCCCTTGTGAGAAGTCCTTCCCCAGCACTCCTGGAGCCCCTTCAGGTACTGGAACGTTGCTCCAAGGTCTCCCTGGAGCCTTCTCCAGGCTGAACAGCCCCATCTCTCTCAGCCTGTCCCCTCAGAGGAGGTTCTCCATCCTCTGATCATCTAGGTGGCATCCTCTGATCATCTTGGTGGCCTCCTCTGGAGCCTCTCCAGCAGCTCCAGGTCCTTCTTGTGCTGGGGCCCCAGAGCTGGAGGCCATTGCTCTTCATCCTGGCACTCCCAGCCCTTGTCACAAGTCCCTCCCCAGCTCTCCTGGAGCCCCTTCAGGTACTGGAAGCTGCTCTGAGGTCTCCCTGGAGCCTTCTCTTCTCCAGGCTGAACAGAGAGGTTGTGGAATCTCTTTCTCTGGAGACTTTCCAAACCCACCTGGCTGTGTTCCTGTGTGAGCTGCCCTGGGTGTCCCTGATTTGACAGAGGGGTTGAACTCTCAGCCTGTCCACATTCTCCATCCTCTGATCATCTCTGTGGCCTCCTCTGGACCCTCTCCAGCAGCTCCAGGTCCTTCTTGTGCTGGGGCCCCAGAGCTGGAGGCAGTGCTGCAGGTGGGGTCTGAGCAGAGCAGAGGGGCAGAATCCCCTCCCTGTGCTGCTGCTCTCCCTGCCCTGGCTGCAGCTCAGCACTCAGCTGGCTCTGGGCTGCCAGGGACCAGTGCTCGTTCCTGGGGAGTTTGCCACTGTCAGCCCCTTCCAGTCCTTCTCCAGACTGCTCTCAAGTATGTTGCAAGACTTGAGAGGAGCTGTTGCAGTGAGGATGACACGAGGCTGTATCAGATCAGTGTCTGCTTGGCTGATCTAATGAATGCCACAATATCACCTTCCTGTGTCCTCTCCCTGGTCCCCAAACCCTTTGCTAGGCATCTGTTGATGCCTTTGCACACACATTCCTGTTGGCACTTTGGGAACCTGATTGTTGTGCAAGTAGCAGAGGCTGTGTTTGTGGAGAGTAAACCTTGATTGAGCTCGACCTGAAGTGCCATTAGTGAGGGGGTTTGTGGAAGGACAGTTTCAGCTCTGACCCTCCCAGAGGGTTGCTCAGAGCACAGTTAGCTCTCCCTGCCTGTGCTGTTAAAGCCCTTTCCCATCCTGCAGGTGCCTGCTGCCCTTGCTGCTGGTGGATGAGAGGTGTGGTCTCCTGAGTTGGGTGAGGGTCTAGCATCTGTGCTCTGGGTGGTGTGGCTGGGAAAATGCTGCTCACTGGCTGTCCTGGGGCCCCTGTGAGAAGGGACAGCTCAGGTGACAGTGCCTCGATGGCTGTACTCACCTCCAGCTGTGTGACTGACTTTGGTCAGGCTTTGGCACAGGCTGCCCAGGGAGGTGGTGGAGTCCCCATCCCTGGGGGTGTTCAAGAAACCTGTGGCCATGGCACTTGGTTGCGTGGCCATGGTGGTGCTGGGTAGGGGGTTGGACTGGGTGATCCTAGAGGCCTTTTCCAACCTGAACACTTCTAGCTTCTGTGACTGCTGTCCCTGGAGTGTGCTACTCAGGCTGCCCAGGGAGGTGGTGGCAGCCTCCTGCTTGGAGGTGTTTGCAGCCAGGCTGGCTGTGGCTGTGAGCAACCTGCTGCAGTGTGAGGTGTCCCTGGCCATGGCAGGGGGGTTGGGACTGGCTGAGCCTTGAGGTCCCTCCCAGCCCTGACAGTTCTCTGATTCTACTCTTGCATGCCCTGCTCCATCCACACACTGTCCTGTGGATTTACTGGATAGCAGGGGATTAAAAATAGGTATCCCTGTGGTGTGGTCTGTGCTGGGAGTGGGTGTGGGGTGGATGGTGCTCAAAGAGAGCAGCATCTGTTACACCTTCAGTCTTAGCAGCTGCCTATTCCATGCTCTTTAATGCTGAACTTGTAGGTGATGAGTCAGGCTTTCCTGTCCATCCTCACTAGTGGCTCCTGCCCTGGATGTTCTTCCTGCCTCCAGGTCAGGTTTTTCTGAAGTGGAGACTTGGATAGTGTCTCTCCATCATGTTCTGCTGTGGGATTGCCTTGGGGTGCTGCAGCACAGCCTGTGACAAGGCTCCTGGTTTGTGGAGATGCCTTTGCTGAGTGAAGAGCGAAGTCAGGTGTAGATTTCCTAGAGGCAAACTTCTGTTCCAGCCTGACCACAACCTGCAGGTTTTGACCAACAGACTCCATTAAAAACCAACCAACCAACCAACCAACCACCAACCAACAAACAAACTCATTTACCTGGGAAGGACAGAAAATGTCCCCAAACCCCCAAACCCATTCCTCAGCATCAGCTCCAGAGAGGAATTCCACCCAGAAGCTCATCTCAGCTGCCTTTCTCTGAGCTTCTGGAGGAGTGCAGGATGGAAGGGCACTCACAGCTGCAGCATGGCTTGAAACCAGAGGAGCAGAATACTCTGCTGGGATAAAAAGGTTAAAAAAAAAGAGTTTCTCCAGTGGGCTGAGTGGAGGCAAGAACTGGGGAACAGGCTGTGCTGTCCTCCAGCAAGGGCACTCCACAGCCTCCTGCTTCTGCAGCAGGCACTGAAGGTCTTTGAAGGATGGTGACAGGTCCTCAGCTCCTGCCTCTGGGGGATGATCACCAGGCCCTGCCATACACAGAAAGGGACACCATGGAGCCCTGCACCCAGCCTTGCTAAGCCAAGGGTATGCCTCAAGGCATCTGCCCCAGGCAATTTACCACTCCCAGGCTTAGGGGCACTGTCTCTGCACCTCTTTTGCATCCTCCACTCCAATGGAAGAGCCCAGAGCTGCTCTGCTGTGGAGCTCCAGCTCTTTTGGCAAGGGATGGAAGGTTCAGGCCATTTCCAAGGGCCACACTTGCAGGAGAGGTGGCCATGGGGTCACCAGTGTGAGAAATATTGCTCTCTCCAACTCCCTGAAGGGAGGCTGTAGCCAGGTGGGGGTTGGTCTCTTCTCCCAGGCCCCCAGCACCAGAACAAGAGGACACAGTCTCAAGCTGCACCAGGGGAAGTTTAGGCTGCAGGTCAGGAGAAAGCTCTTCCCAGCAAGAGAGATTGGCCATTGGGATGTGCTGCCCAGGGAGGTGGTGGAGTCCCCATCCCTGGAGGTGTTCAAGAGGGGCTTGGATGTGGCACTTGGAGCCATGGTTGAGTTGTCAGGAGGTGTTGGGTGACAGGTTGGACTGGATGACCTTTGAGGTCTTTTCCAACCTTATGGATTCTATGATTCTGTGTGCAGCCCAGGTGTCTGCCTCCAGGAACCAGAGCTGGCTGGGCTGAGTGGTGTCTGTGGTTTCAGTTCTCCCAACTTCACCATCTCCTGTGCCACAGTGTTAAGAGCTACCATCACCAAAAGCCCCACAAGGAGTAAGAAGCTCCTCTGAAGGACAGAGGAACACATCTCTGGCTCACACAGAGCTTATCTCCTGCATAAAATCAGCAATGTGAAGAGTTTTGATCCCTTCCTACCCTGTTCCACAGAATCACAGCACAGTAGTGGTTGGAAGGGACCTCCAGAGCTCATCCAGTCCAACCCCCTGCCAGAGCAGGGGCACCCAGAGCAGCTCACACAGGAACACATCCAGCTGGGGTTGGAATATCTCCTGAGAGGGAGACTCCACAACCCCCTGGGCAGCCTGCTCCAGGGCTCTGGCACCCTCACAGGGACAAAATGTTTCCTCCTGTTCCCATGGCACTTCCTCTGCCTCAGCTTCCACCACTGCCCCCTTGTGCTGGCATTGGGCAGCCCCCAGCAGAGCCTGGCTCCAGCCTCTGGGCATCCCCCTGCACAGCTTTCTCCCCAGCAAGGAGCTCACCTCTCAGGCTCCTCTGCTCCAAGCCACAGAGCCCTCAGCTCCCTCAGGCTCTCCTCCTGAGGAAGATGTTGCACTGCCTGCAGCAGCTCTGTGGCTCTGGGCTGGACTCTCTGCAGCAGTTCCCTGAGGTCCTTCTTGAGCTGAGGGGCCCAGAAGTGGACACAAGATTCCAGCTGTGGCCTCAGCAGGGCAGAGCAGAGGGGCAGGAGAACCTCTCTGACCTGCTAAGCACAGCCCTTCTAATCCACCCCAGGCTGCCCTTGGCCTTCTTGGCCACCAGAGCACATTGCTGGCTCATGGCCAACCTCCCAGCCACCAGGACCCCCCAGGTCCTTTTCCTTTGCTTTACCAGCAAGCAGCAGCAGCCTGACTGGGTGGCATTGCCACAGTGTGCCATCAGCTTGGGGACAGGGAATCCCAGGTGCCCTCCTGCCCCATCCTACTATGCTGCAGCCCTCAGCATACCCTCAGCCTTGGCACAGGGCACCAGCACACCTCCCTGGGTGTGTGTGTGTGTTGTGGCACTGGGCTCATGCTGCTGTGGAGGGTGATGGATGCCCACTCTTGTCATTGATGATCAAAGAGCTCATCTGAGTACAGGCAGAAGGTGTGACTCTGTGTGGCTGCAGCCCCCAGCCCTGGGCAGCAGGTGCTGTGAGAGCTTTCAGGTGTTTGGTGTGCCCCTGTGTGATCTGCCAGCCACTGTCTGAGCAACAGAACATGGAGAGGCACACAACTGACCAGGCTGGAAAAGACCTCAGAGATCAGCAAGTCCAACCTAATACCTAACACCTCCTGACAACTAAACCATGGCTCCAAGTGCCACAGCCAGTCCCCTCTTGAACACCTCCAGGGACAGGGACTCCACCACCTCCCTGGGCAGCACATCCCAAGGGCCAATCTCTCTTGCTGGGAAGAACTTTCTCTTCACCTCCAGCCTAAACCTCCCCTGGCACAGCTTGAGACTGTGTCCTCTTGTTCTGGTGCTTGCCTGGGAGAAGAGACCAACCCCCACCTGGCTACAACCTCCCTTCAGGGAGTTGGAGAGAACAATGAGGTCTCCCCTGAGCCTCCTCTTCTGCAGGCTAAACAACTGCAGATCTGCAGGGGTGATGGAGCTGGAAGACAAATCTCTACTGGAGGGCTGGAGAGGGGTGGAGGAGAGGACATGGCCACCTGCCCTCTGCTAATACCACAGTGTTTCATGGAGTTGTAGAAAGGGCTGGGGTGGAAGGGACCTCCAAAGCCCATCCAGTCCAATCCCCCTGCAGTCAGCAGGGACATCCCCAACTAGATCAAGTTGCCCAAGGCCTCATTGAGCCTCATCTTTAATATCTCCAGGATGGGACCATAACCACCTCCCTGGGCAACCTGTTGCAGTGTTCCACCACCCTCATGGTGCAGAACTTGTTCCTAACATCCAATCCAAACCTGCTCTGCTCTGGCTTGAAGCCATTGCCTCTCATCCTGTTTGCCCTGGGGGTGGTGGCACTGGAGGTCTTTGAGCTGTTCCCTGTGGTGTGCCAGTCTGATGTCATAGCTCTTAGCAGGCAGGGCTGGCTGCTGCTCCTGCTCTACCCTCTTTGGGCAGGTCTGTTCTCATCAGAAGGGTGTGGACCTTTTTGGACAGGATGCTGAGCTGTGCTGGCCAGTCCTGTGCCCAGCCAGTACACTCAGTCACTGTGGCATCTGCTGCCTCCTGGGAATATGCCATCTGTTGGCTTTTTTTGGTGATGGATGCAGTGTGCCAAGAGTGACCAGCAAGTCCTGCCTGCCTCTCTTGGGAGGCTGAGGTCATCTGTGGCTCCTCTGGCACCTCATGTTTTACCTTGGGCCTCTCTGGGTTAACACTTTGGCTGCTCCAGGCTAGTTTGGTCACTGGTGTTGTGTGAGTGGTGCAGGCTCACAGGATGTTAGGGGTTGGAAGGGACCTTCAGAGATCATCCAGTCCAAACCCCCTGCCAGAGCAGGAGCACATAAGGAGGAGGTAGCCTCTGTGTGCCCAGGAGAGCTGGAGCCATCAAGAGCTACTTTCCCCCTTCTGCTTGTTCTGGTTGCTTCCTCTTCATCTCTACCTTCCACCAGCCATGAGGGTCCCTGCTGCCCATGGAAATGCAGCCTTCCTAGCAGGTGGGCTGCTTGCCTTGGATCCCCTTCTTTGGTATCACAGAATCATGGAATTGGTTGGAAAAGCCCTTGTGGTGGGTTGAAGTTTCCACTTCCACTGCCCCCTCCTCCCCCTGTCCCACAAGAGAGAGAAAGAAGCAGAGAGGAAGCAGTGAGTTAGACTTGACTAGGCAGCTCAGCCAAGGCCAGCTGACAAGCAGGTTAATCTCCCCTGAGCAAAGCAAAACAGCAGAGATCAGAAGAGAGAATTGGTTAGGTACAGCCCTTCTTATTCCACATATTTATCCAGTGAATTTGTTGAGAGGAATCTTGTGTTTCCCTTCTCACACCCAATAGTGATTTATTTATGCCTCTCTACTTTGCTGCTCAGAATCTGTAGCTAAACTTTAAAGGCACAGCCTAAAACCACCACAGCCCTCTAAGATCAGCAGTTCTCAGCTGTCAGCCTAACACCACTGTGGCCATTAAACCCTCTCCCCAGGTGCCATGGCCACATCTTGAACACCTCCAGGCATGGGGACTCTGCCACCTGAGGTCCCTGGGCAGCCTGTGCCAATCCCTGACCGCTCTTGCAGCAAAGATATTTTTCCTCACCTCCAGCCTAACCCTCCCCTGGTGCAACTTGAGGCCATCTCCTTTTCTCCTATCACCTGAGTTTAGGGAGAAGAGTCCAACCCCTACTTCACTGCAACCTCCTTTCAGGGAGCTGTAGAGAGCAATGAGGTCTCCCTCAGCCTCCTCTTCTCCAGGCTGAGCACCCCCAGCTCCCTCAGCTGCTCCTCCCCAGCCCTGTTCTTCAGACCCTTCCCCAGCTTGGTTACCCTTGTTTGGACCTGCTGCAGCCCCTCAGTGTCCTGCTTGGAGTGAGCAGCCCAAACCTGAACCCAGGACTCAAGGTGTGGCCTCTCCAGTGCTGAGTCCAGGGGGCCAGTCTCTGTTCTGCTCCTGCTGACCACACCGTTGCTGATCCAGGCCAGGCTGCTGGTGGCTGCCTTGGCCACCTGGGCACCCCCTGGCTCATGTTCAGCTGCTATCAACCAGCACCCCAAGGTCCTTTGCTGCAAGGCAAGTTTCTTTGTGTGCCCCCATGCCAGCTGTCCCAAAGCCCTCTGCTGTGGGTTGATGTCCGTGTTCCTGAGGGGTGAATTGCCTGCTCCTGCAGCATCCAGGCTGTCCCTGTGGGGTGCAGCAGCCTGGGCTCTGCTGACATTTGGGAGCTGGTATGGAGGAGATGAAAGAACAATTGGTTTGAGCTGCATCTGGGGATGTGGGGAGCAAGACAACTGTTTGAAACGGGGAGCTGCAGCTGGGGCTGCTGCTGCTGTCAGTCCATATGGGCCAGATGCTTCTAACCAGCCTCCTTGTCTCATTTCCTTCTGTGAAATGCTTGCAGCTGTTTCTCCTGCTTCTTCAGTAGGCTTAGGGTTGTTTTTTTTGGTTCCTGTAGAGAGTGACAGCTCACAGATGCTGCTGGGAGCTCCCACTGCATAGATGGGAAGAGCCTCTGCTGCTCTTCAAGAGAATAGAATAGAATTAAGCAGGCTGGAAAAGACCTCAGAGATCATCAAGTCCAACCTATCCCCTTCCCCTCTAGAAGGGGAAGAATGGAGCAGGTTTTGACAAGGGGCAGCCCAAGGTAAGACCTCCTTTGCACCAGGAGCACCAGCCCCATCATCTCCCCCCTCTAGATGTGAGGAGGAAGTTCTTCACCGTGAGGGTGGTGAAGCCCTGGAATGGGTTGTGCAGGGAGGTGGTTGAGGCCCTGTCCCTGGAGGTGTTTAAGCCCAGGCTGGATGAGGCCCTGGCCAGCCTGATCTAGTGTGGGGTGTCCCTGCCCATGGCAGGGGGGCTGGAACTAGATGATCCTTGTGGTCCCTTCCAACCCTGACTGAAACTCTGAAACTATCTCCCCCATCTCTTGTCTGCTGAGATGTCTGCAGCCAGCACAAAGCTTCCAACAGTTCTGGAGGTGGAGCAGAAGAGACACAGCTCTTAATACACAGAATCAACCAGCTTGGAAAAGACCTTCAAGATCATCCAGTCCAACCTATCGCCCAGCACCACCTCATCAACTCAACCATGGCACCAAGCACCCCCATTCACCCCCAAGCACCACTCCAGTCTCCTCTTGACCACCACCAGTGATGGTGACATTTGCCTGCTGGTTGTTTCAGCACTTTTTAAAGACCAGCTGCTCAGATCTGGGGGGTTGAGCAGGTGACCTTTAAAGGTCCTTTCCAATCCAAGCTGTTGTGTGATTCTGATATCTTTCTTCAGTCATAAGTGCCAAGTCATAGAGAGCCTGTTTCAAAGCTCATCTTTAAAGCTGACCCTCTGTGCTGAGGACAGAGCAGAGAGGCTTCCAGTTTGGGCAAACCTATCTTTTGCACCTTGAAGATGCTTTGTGTGACAGCACCTGAGTGATCCAGGACATAGTGTAGATGAAGAGGAGATGCCAAAGACCAAGAAAGAGAAGCTGTGGTGTCTCTGCGGGGGGGGGGGGGGGGGGCTGATGTTTTGATGGTTTGAAGGAAGCTTTGGGTTGCTTTTTTAAAGCTGAAAGTAGAATTTGCTGTCCCATTCGTTGTTTCCTCGTCCCACACTGCCCTCAGGGAGGGAAGGGAGAGCCCAGGTAGTCACTGCTGTCACTTGTGGGTGTAACAAGGATGGAAGAAGGAATGTTGGCCGTGGCCTGGTGTTAAGAGGTGTTCCCCATCCAGTCTGGCTGCTGTGCTTGTAAAATCTGGGTTGAACTTCACAGCATTGCTTAGATGTTTGCCTTTTTCCTAAGAAGTCGATCGCCAAAGTCCCTTCCAGGCTGGGGGAGTTGGGGCTGTTCAGGCTGCAGAAGAGAAGGCTTCAGCAAGACCTTAGAGCAGCCTTCCAGGACCTGAAGGGGCTCCAGGAGAGCTGGGGAGGGACTTGTGACAAGGGCTGGGAGTGCCAGGATGAGGAACAATGGAGCAGAGGGGCAGAATCCCCTCCCTGGCCCTGCTGGCCACACTTCTCTTGCTGCAGCCCAGGCTCTGCTTGGCTCTCTGGGCTGCAAGTGCTCCCTGCTGGCTCCTGTTGAGCTTCTCCTCCCCCAGCACCCCCAAGGCCTTTTCTTCAGGGCTGCTCTCAAGCCAGTCCCTGCTCAGCCTGTATCAGTGCTGGGATTGCCCTGCCCCAGCTGCAGGGCCTTGCCCTTGGTCTGGTTGAACCTCCTGAGGTTGTCCTGGGCCCAGCTCTGCAGCCTGCCCAGGTGCCTCTGGATGGATCCTTCCCTCCAGCTGTCAGCAGCACCACACAGCTTGGTGCTGAGGCTGCCTCAAGGCCACTGTCCAGGTCACCAACCAAGCTGTTAACCAAGCCTGGTCCCAGCACTGATCCTGAGGGACTCCACTTGTCCCTGGCCTCCACTTGGCCATGGACCACTGACAGCCACTCTCTGGCTGTGGCCATCAAGCCAGTTCTGTACCCACTGAATGGTTCCTCCTGGAACCATCCTGCACCAGCTTGGAGTCCAGGATGTGGTGCTTGCAGCTGCCCAGTGTCCATGGAGGAGAGTTCCTGCAGTATGAGGAGGTCCCTGCAGCATCCCAGTCCCCTGGGCAGGGAAGCAGAGCACCCTCAGGCTTTAGCACTCAGCAGGGACTCTCTCCCCTCCCTGCTTTGCCCTGGCAGAGTGGCTGCCCTGGGCTGAGCCAGCACACAGCTTGGTGCTGAGGCTGCCTCAGTGCCACTGTCCATGGCACCAACCAAGATGTTAGCCAAGCCTGGTCCCACTCTCTATAACCCTCCTGGTGCTCTTCTCAGCCCATGTTCTAAATGATGCTTTAGAAATTGCTGCAGGAAATGGCAAACAAAGTCACTCTGCTGTTCTTTACAGCAAAGTGCACAGGATAGGTCTTGCCCTTCCCTCCATTCACTTTTCATAGCCTCCTTTGTTTTTCATTTATATATCTTTTTTTTTATTCTAAATTCCTCCCCTCCTCAAAATAGATCCAGCAGCAGCCTGCAAGGAAAGGCTGCCAGGACTTGGTCTTGTGGATTAGAGTTGGCCTGCTTGGAGCCTGACCCCACCCTACGTAGGCTTGGATTAAAAATAGCCTTTCCTCTCAGCAGGCTGAAAACCCTACACAGCATGGTCATGGTGTGGCCCCTTGGGGAGGTTGGCAGCCCCAGGAAGCCCTGCAGCTATGGAATACCTCAGAAAAATCTGTTACTGCTAGTTCAGGCAGAAGGGCTGAGGTGACTGGTGCTGGGGAGGTGTGCAGCCAAGGGTCTGACTGCAGCACAGGAGGCAAATCCCAGCCTGGGCTGCAGCCACGGCAGTGTTGCCAGCAGGTCCACAGAGGTGGTTCTGCCACTTTTGCTCTGCTCTGCTGAGACCTCACCTGGGTACTGCATCCAGGTGTGGAGCCCTCAACACAGGAAGGACCTGGGGCTGATGGGGAGGGTCCAGAGGAGGCCACAAAAATGCTCAGGGGGTTGTAGCAGCTCTGCTATGGGGGCAGGCTGAGGGAGCTGGGGGTGTTCAGCCTGGAGAAGAGAAGGCTCTGGGGAGACCTAGTAGCAGCCTGCCAGGACCTGAAGGGGGCTACAATAAGGATGGAGAGAGACTGTTTGCAAAGGCCTGGAGGGACAGGACCAGGGACAATGGTTTCAAACTAGAGCAGAGCAGACTTAGATTGGGTGTGAGGAACAAGTTCTTTACTATGAGGGTGGTAGAACACTGGAACAGGTTGCCCGGGGAGGTAGCTGGGGCTCCATGCCTGGAGATATTGAAGATGAGGCTGGACAGGGCTCTGGGCAACCTGATCTAGTGGAGGATGTCCCTGCTGAGTGCAGGGGGTTGGACTGGATAAGCTTTGGAGGTCCCTTCTGGCCTGGACCATTCTGTGACTGTCAGCCATGTAGTTACTGTAGATACTAAGGCAAGTTTTAGCCATGCTTTTTGCAGGATCTGAAAGGGTTGAAAACTGCAGACTGCAGTGCCCTGGAAAGAGTCCTGGTCTGTCCTTAGTAGGAAGAGTTGGCTGGATGGGGTAAAGAGATGAATGGATGCTGTGCCTCAAGGGCAGGAAGCAGGCAAGGCCTTTGTTGGTTCCTTGAATGCCCATCTGGGCTTAGGCAGTTGTTAAGAGAGCACTGGCAGAAGCTCTTAGGCTTCAGCACCTGTGGTGGTAACAGCTTGGTGCAATGGCAGGGTGGTTGGTGCCTGGTACCAGGTACCTTGTGGCTCTGCTTCAAGCTCTGCTCGCTTGGGGAGCTGGATCCACAAAGTCCAGGAGACTCAGGGATCCTTAGCCTCATGAAGGACAGAGCTCTGGCCAGCTGAAAATGGAGGCCAGTGCTTCCTACCGCTGCTCTGCTACCTGGCTGCGTGAGCTTGGCAGGGAGCTGGGTGAGGATGGGTGCTGCTCTGGTGGCTGGAGGCCTTGCATTCATGGAGAGGTGGCAATCCTGGCCTGAAAAGACGGCCTTTGGGCTTCTGGCCTTCATGCTGACCAGCGTTTTGGTGCCTGGCAAGAGCAGCAACACCGTGAGGCTACTCCAGGCGTTAGGCTGCCAGCTTAAGTACATCCCAGCTCAGGTGCTGCCAGGCGGTAGCAAGGGCTGGGAGACTGCTCCTGCCCCACATCCTGCCCAGACCTGAGCTGCACACTCCTCCCTGCCCTTATAGAACAGGAAAAACCATTAAGGGCAAGAGGTTGAGTGGTGTAGTGATCTCATTCTCCCACTGCCTATTGGAAAAGCCAAACCTCAAAGCCAAGACTTCTCAGAGAGGTCTGAGTGGTTGGCCATGGGGGAGGAGGAGGGAAGAGCGGAGTGTCTCCTTGCTCTGGGCATCTGGCCTCTGCTTCATGAACCTCAACTGTTGACTTCTTGTGTTGTTTAATTTGTTTTCCACTGTCCCTGGCCATGCTTGTGTGAGGCAGCAAAGAGTTTTACAGGTGGCAGCAGATGCCAGCCCCTCGCAGGCTGCTGCCCGCTCTGCGGAGGAAGGCAGCCTGCAGCTCAGCTGGGATCAGGGAATCATACAATGCATTGGGTTGGAAAGGAACCCTGAGGGTCATCTTGTCCACCCCCACTGCAGTCAGCAGGAACTCCTCCTGCTAGATCAGGTTGCTCAGGGGCCTGGCAAGTTTGACCTTGAATGTCTCCAGGGATGGGGCCTCCACTGCATCCCTGGGCAGCCTGTGCCAGTGTTCCACCACCTTCACTATGCAGAGCTTCCTCCTGATGTCCAACCTAACTCTGCCCTGCTCCAGCTTCAAACCGTTGCCTCTCTTCCTGTCCCCACAGCCCCTTCTGAACAGTCCCTCCCCAGCCTGTAAATGTAGCTCTGAGGTCCCCCTGGAGTCTTCTCCAGGCTGAACAGCTCCAACCCTCTCAGCCTGTCTGTGTAGGTGAGGTGCTCCAGCCCTCTGATCATCTTCATGGCTGTCCTCTGGACCCACTACAGCAGGTCCATGTCCCTCCTGTGTTGGGGGCCACAGAGCTGGACAGAGCTGAGCTGAGCTCTCATAAGGATCTACTCTCTCCAGCTTGGCCTTCTGTGCTGCCAGTGCCCATTGCTGGCTCCTGTCCAGCTTCTCTCCCATCAGCACCCCCAAGTCCATCTCTGCAGGGCTGCTCTCAATCTCAGCATCCCTCAGCCTGGATTCATATTGAGGGCTGCCTTGACCCAGGTGCAGGACCTTGCACTTTGCCTTATTGAACCTCATGAGGTTCTCCCAGTTCTCAAGCCCATCTAGGTCCATCTGGATGGCATCCTGTCCTTCAGTCTTGTCAGCAGCACCAGCAAACGTGCTGAGGGTGCAGAGGGATGTGGCAGCAGGCAGTGCTGCCTGGCGAGGGAAGCCACAGGCTCAGCCATGAGCCCCTGGGTCTGCAGGGCTGGAGTGGGAACAAAGGAGCAGGGCAGGAAGAGGGCAGGGAGCCTCTGCCTGTTGCCTGCTCCCCAGCTGTTTATGCCTGGCCTGCTCTGTGGGCCTGGAGCAGTTCATAGAATTGTCAGGGTTGGAAGGGACCTCAAGGATCATCCAGTCCCAACCCCCCTGCCATGGCCAGGGACACCTCACTGCAGCAGGTTGCTCACAGCCACATCCAGCCTGGCTCCAAAACCCTCCAGAGATGAGGCTTCCACCACCTCCCTGGGCAACCTGTGCCAGGCTCTCACCACCCTCTTGGGGAACAATTTCTTCCTCACATCCAATCTGAATCGACCCATTTCTAGTTCTGCTCCTTTCCCCCCAGTCCTGTCACTCCCTGGTACCCTCAAAAGTCCCTCCCCAGCTTTCTTGGAGCCCACTTCAGATCCTGGAAGGCCACAATTAGGTCTCCTGGGAGCCTTCTCCTCTCCAGCCTGCACAACCCCAACTCCCTCAGTCTGTCCTCACAGCAGAGCAGCTCCAGCCCTCTGCTCACCCTCGTGGTCCTTCTCTGGACGCCTTCCAGCCCCTCCAGGTCCTTCCCGTGTGTGGATATGTTGATCAGATGTCTCTGAAATGCCTTTTTCCTTTCATTGCAGACTCTGCCTTGGCCTCTTCAGTTTCTGTTTCTCCCATTCTAGGCTAGACTGTACAAAGGCTTGCTGTGAAAGATTACCTCTTCTACAAACCTTTGTAAACAGCCATGAAATTGGCTGTGGAAGAACACTACGGGGATTAATTCCTTCCCCCCCTCTCCCCCCCAGAGCTTGGGGACAGAGCCTGCAGGCTTTGCCTAATTCAGCTGCATGTTTTCCCTTCAAGCTGCAAGTCAAGGGGCTGTTTGTTCATATCTCAACTTCTAGAAGTGGAAAAACTGACTCCTGCAGTTATGGCTGCCACAGACCCTGGGGTTTTTTTTTGGTGGTTGGTTTTTTTTTGCTAGGGGAAGCTGAATTTTTCTGGGGAGGGGGGGAGGAAAAATGCTAGCTGGGCTGGTTTGCAAAGTAATATAAATACAGGAACATCAATAAGGCAGTGTGAGCTGCTGCCCACAGCAGGCTCAAGTTAAGACAGGGAGAGTCCTGCATGGTAGAAAAAAGCCAATCAAGAAGAAAGCCTGGGAGGGACTAAGGCCAGGCTGGATGTGGCTGTGAGCAACCTGCTGTAGTGTGAGGTGTCCCTGGCCATGGCAAGGGGGGTTGGAAGTGGCTGATCCTTGAGGTCCCTTCCAACCCTGACAATTCTGTGATTCTATGAGTCTGACAGTTTGGGGGAGGAGAGAGACTGAGGAGCATCAGAAGTGCTGCTGTCCTGTGTTGGTGCTGCAGGAGGCTGTGCTTCAGGGAGGTGCTGCGTTTGGCAGGAGGTGACCTCTGGGGCACTAGCTGGAGCTGGCTCACCTGTGACATGCAGTAGATGATCCTGCCCTTGCCCTCTGTCCTGTTAATGCAACTCCTGACAGATAGTCCAGAGAGTGGTGGTGAATGGTGCCACAGCCAGCTGGCAGCCAGGCACCAGTGGTGTGCCCCAGGGATCAGTGCTGGGCCCCATGCTCTTCAACATCTTTATTGATGATCTGGATGAGGGCATTGAGTCCATCAGCAGTAAGTTTGCAGATGACAACAAGCTGGGGGCAGGAGTTGATCTGCTGGAGGGCAGAGAGGGCTTTGCAGAGGGACCTGGACAGGCTGGACAGATGGGCAGAGGCCAAGGGCAGGAGATTGAACACAGCCAAGTGCCAGGTGCTGCACATTGGCCACAGCAACCCCAGGCAGTGCTACAGGCTGGGGTCAGAGTGGCTGAGAGCAGCCAGGCAGAGAGGGACCTGGGGGTGCTGGTTGATTGTAGGCTGAACATGAGCCTGCAGTGTGCCCAGGCAGCCAAGAAGGCCAATGGCATCCTGGCCTGCATCAGGAAGAGTGTGGCCAGCAGGAGCAGGGAGGTCATTCTGCCCCTGTACACTGCACTGGTTAGGCCACAGCTTGAGTCCTGTGTCCAGTTCTGGGCCCCTCAGTTTAGGAAGGAGGTTGAGTTGCTGGAAGGTGTCCAGAGAAGGGCAACAAAGTTGGTGAGGGGTTGGAACACAGCCCTGTGAGGAGAGGCTGAGGGAGCTGGGGTTGCTTAGCCTGGAGAAGAGGAGACTCAGGGGAGACCTTCTTGCTCTCTGCAACTCCCTGAAGGGAGGTTGTAGCCAGGTGGGGGTTGGTCTCTTCTCCCAGGCAGCCAGCACCAGAACAAGAGCACACAGGCTCAGGCTGTGCCAGGGCAGGTTTAGGCTGGAGGTTAGGAAGAAGTTCTACACAGAGAGAGTGATTGCCCATTGGAATGTGCTGCCCAGGGAGGTGGTGGAGTCACCATCATTGGAGGTGTTCAGGAGGAGACTTGCTGGGGTGCTTGGTGCCATGGGTTAGTTGTTTAGGTGGGTTGGATTGGTTGATGGGTTGGATGTGATGATCTTGAAGGTCTCTTCCAACCTGGTGTATTGTATAGCCCTTTGCTGGAACTGCTTCAGCTTCCTTGGCTCCAGCTGGTGGGGAGGCTGTTTTGCTAGGGGGGAAAAAAAAGAGCAAAACAACTCGAGGAATTAATTGTAGAGCTCCAGGGATATCCTCTTGGATTCCAGCTGCAGTTGTTGTGTCTGGTGGGGGTGACAGGAAATGAAGCTTAAGAAAAATCTCCTTTGTTCTCCCTTGCCTTTTGTTCTCCTGAAGGTCAGCATGTGAGAAGTCTTTGGATCCTAGAAGGAAAAGAGGAAGGCAGGCAGCAGCTCTGCACTTGATTGCTGTATGTGGGACTAATTTATTGTCAGTGTGTTAGAGATTACATTGAAGCACTGCAGAGTTCCATGCACAAGATGTTGAAGGTCTTGAATGACAGAAGCTTGTAGGCTCTCTGGGTGAGGTGGAAGGGGATGTGCAGTGTGATGGTGTTTGGTGGAACAAGGTTGCACTGGTACCTGTGTGCCACTGATCATCTTCTTCCCTGCCTGTGGTGTTGGAATATGAAAACTACAGCTAAGTCCCTGCTTTTCTCCATGCTCTTTCCCTCAAACTATCACAGAATTGTTTGGGTTGGAAAAGCCCTCCAAGATCACCCAGTCCTACCAGCAACCCAACCCCACCATGGCCTCCAAACCATGGCCCCAAGTGCCATGGCCACAGGCTCCTTGAACCCCACCAGGCATGGGGACTCCACCACCTCCCTGGGCAGCCTCTGCCAATCCCTGACCACTCCTGCACCAAAGACATTTTGCCTCATCTCCAACCTAACCCTCCCCTGGTGCAACTTCAGGCCATTTCCTCCTCTCCTATCACCTGATACGAGGGGGAAACCCCCAAGCCCCATCTCAGCACAACCTCCTTTGCAGCTTGGCATCACAGCCAGGTGTGCTCCTGCTTCTGCATGCTGGAAGCAGTGCAGAGCACTGCCCTGGTGCTGCACTGAGGGCTGCACTTTGTGCACGAGTGGCTTTGCTTCCCGAGAGCCTTCCACCAACGACCGCCCCATCAGCTTCCAACAGAGCTGGCAGACTGCAGCTCTTTGGGTTTCATAGTTTCAGTCAGGGTTGGAAGGGACCACAAGGATCATCCAGTTCCAACCCCCCTGCCATGGGCAGGGACACCCCACACTAGAGCAGCCTGGCCAGAGCCTCAGCCAGCCTGGGCTTAAACACCTCAGGGACAGGCCTCAACCACCTCCCTGCACAACCCATTCCAGGGCTTCACCACTCTCATGGGGAAGAACTTCCTCCTCACCTCCAGCCTGAATCTCCCCACCTCCAGCTTCATTCCATTCCCCCTGGTCCTATCACTACCTGATAGCCTGAAAAGGCCCTCCCCAGCCTTCTTGTTACCACATCTGTAGCAGCATGTGACTTCCTAAATCTGATCAGGGTTTGGGTTGGGTTTGGTTTGAGGTTTTTATCCCTTTTGGTTTTGAAATGTTTGCATTGCCCTGGGCCCCACTGCTGTGGCAGAGTGCAGGGCACTGTCCCAGCCTGGCTGCAGGAGCTCACCGGTGCCAGCGCTGCTCTGCTGACCTGAAGTCCACCTGCCTCCAGTTCTGGGGCCCCCAGCACAAGAAGGACCTGGAGCTGCTGGAGAGTGTTCAGAGGAGGCCACCAACATGATGAGAGGGCTGCAGAACCTCCCCTGTGGGGAGAGGCTGGGAGAAGTGGGGCTGTTGAGCCTGGAGAAGAGAAGGCTCCAGGGAGAAGTTAGAGCAGCCTTCCCGTACCTGAAGGGCTCCAGGAGAGCTGGGGAGGGACTTGAGACAAGGGCTGGGAATGACAGGATGAGGAACAATGGCTTTGAGCTGGGAGAGGGGAGGTTGAGACTGGATATGAGGAAGAAATTCTTTAGAGTGAGGGTGGGGAGAGACTGGCACAGGCTGCCCAGGGAGGTGGTGGAAACCTTCTGCCTGGAGGCTTTTAAGGCCAGGCTGGCTGTGGCTGTGAGCAACCTGATCTAGTGTGAGGTGTCCCTGCCCATGGCAGGGGGCCTGGAACTGGCTGATCCTTGAGGTCCTTCCAACCCTGACAATTCTGTGATTCCTATTCTAAATGTTGCTTTCAGAAGGCCCAGCTTCCCCTCTCTCTCCACATGAAAGGGTGAATCCTGCCTAAGTGAGGATTCAGAATCTTGAGCCTTCCTTCCCTGCACACATCTGTAAAAGTATTGCCATTTGCTCTCTGCTGACCTCCTCTGAAGGGCTGCTAGCTCAGAAACGACACCAGGAGCAAACCTTCTCCCTGCTTATCTGCACCCCACCTCCACCACTCAACACAGGGTAACTCCACATAACACCTCCACCACCCTGTGCACCCCCTGAAACACCTCTCTCCATCCATTCTTGGAGGCCAAACCCCCTGTGCAGCACTCGGGAAGCAAAAGCTTAGTGGCATTCCTGGTTTGCAGCTCTCTGCCTCTTGTTTCTGTGACCAGGTGGAGACAAGTACCTTGTCCTGTGCTGGGTCAGGGGAATGGTTACCTACAGGATTTATAGAGCAATATTTTTATGTACATAACACTGCAGCTGCTTAGAGGTTAGAGCAGGAGTCAAACACTGGTTTGAGCCAAGGAAAGCAGCAGGCTGGAGCATCAGCCCTGGAGTGTCATAGAATTGTCAGGGTTGGAAGGCACCTCAAGGATCAGCCAGTTCCAAGCCCCCTGCCATGGGCAGGGGCACCTCATACTAGATCAGGTTGCTCAGAGCCACATCCTGGCCTTAAAAACCTCCAGGGATGAGGCTTCCAGGATCTCAGGTAGTGATAGGACCAGGGGGAATGGAATGAAGCTGGAGGTGGGGAGATTGAGGCTGGAGGTGAGGAGGAAGTTCTTCCCCAGGAGAGTGGTGAAGCCCTGGAATGGGTTGTGCAGGAGGTGGTTGAGGCCCTGTCCCTGGAGGTGTTTAAGCCCAGGCTGGATGAGACTCTGGCCAGGCTGCTCTAGTGTGGGGTGTCCCTGCCCATGGCAGGGGGGTTGGAACTAGATGATCCTTGTGGTCCCTTCCAACCCTGTCTGATACTATGATGATACCTCTCTGGGCAACCTGTGCCAGGGTCTCACCACCCTCCTGGGGCAGATCTGCCTGCTCATCACCACCCTGCTGAGGAAGCTGCGAGGCAGGAGAGCATCCAAGCCTGTCCCTGCCAGGAGACACAGCATCCTGGAATCTCAAAACCACAGCCCTGCTCCAAACCCAAACAAGGCTCTGCTGCCCCTCCCCAGCTGATTAGGAGCACAAAGCTGCAGTGGCAGCACAAACAGGAGCCAGGATTTATGATTTCTTTTTGAACCCAGCCATTGTTTAGCAAGCAATCCAGCTCCACAAAATCTGAATGCCAATTACAGGGATGGGTAATTCCTTGAATTTAAGTTTCCACTTGGTTAGAGCTGTTCTGGACACGCTGAAGACTTTGGTGCTCATCCAGCAGTTTTGTCTATGCTGAGCTCTTCCAGAAACACAGGGACAGCCACTGGGAAAACTCATGGGACTCACTCACCTGCCCCAACCTTTGCAGAAGGGCAGAGTCAAAGGCAGCAAGTTCAGCCCTACTGCTTGTGAAAGCACAGACAGACTTCTGCCCTGTGGCATTGGGTGGCCAGTGGCAGAAGCAGACCAGGAATCCCCCTCTGCTGCTACTCTGAGCACAGCCAAGCAAGCACAAGCCATAGAATGGTTTGAGTTGGAAGGGAGCTTAAAGATCATCCAGTTCCAACCCCCTGCCATGGGCAGGGACACCTCCCACCAGCACAGCTTGCTCAAGGCCTCATCCAGTCTGGCCTTGAACACCTCCAGGGAGGAGGCAGCCACAGCTCTGCCCATCCTCATGGTCTTTCTCTGGACACCTTCCAGCACCTCTAGATCCTTCCTGTAATAGAGGCTCCAGAACTGGATGCAGTACTCCAGCTGTGGTCTCAGCAGAGTGGAGCAGAGGGGCAGAATCCCCTCCCTGGCCCTGCTGGCCACACTTCTCTTACTGCATATGAAGTGGCCTTAATATCTGACTTAAACTTTAGCCTGTTCCTTTCTGCACTGCTTGGCTGAGCGTGGGACTAAGCTTTCCTGGGGGACACAGATGGGAGAGGTTCCAGTGCAATCCTGCCCCTGCCCTTCTGCTGCCCGCCCCTTTTGCTCTGATTTCCAGCTGGGCTTCTGCCACTGCTTTGTATGAGCCCAGTGCCCAGGCAGAGGCATCACACACAGACTTCTGGCTGAAAATCTGAAAAACTTGCCTTGCTTCTGCCCAGCCAGGAGGCTCCTGCAAGCCACCTCAACTCTCCTCTGTGGATGGTTGTGGTAGCGCCCAGCCTACACTAGTTTGACCCATCAGTAATGGCAAAACCTTTGATGTCTTTCTCCCTTCCTCCCCTTTCTCTAAGGGGTATGTACTTTGTTTTTAGCTGGGTTATTTAGCATGGACCTGAGCCTGCAATGTTCACTTGCAGCCCAGAAGGCATCCTGGGCTGCATCAAAAGCAGTGTGGCCAGCAGATGGAGAGAGGAGATTCTGCCCTTCTGCTCTGCTGAGACCTCACCTGCAGGGCTGTGTGCAGCTCTGGAGCCCTCAACACAGGAAGGACCTGGACCTGGTGGAGAGGGTCCAGGAAGGGCCATGAAAGGTGATCAGGGTCTTGGAGAACCTCTGCTATGAGGACAGGCTGAGGGAGCTGGGGGTGTTCAGCCTGGAGAAGGCTCAGGAGAGACCCAATAGCAGCCTGCCAGGACCTGAAGGGGGCTACAGGAAGGCTGCAGAGGGACTGCTTTCAAAGGCCTGCAGGGACAGGACGAGGGACAATGTTTTGACATGAGAGAGGGTTTAGATTGGATGTTAGGAGCAAGTTCTGCACCATGAGGGTGGTGGAACACTGGAACAGGTTGCCAAGGGAGGTGGTTGGGGCCCCATCCCTGGAGAGATTCAAGGTCAGGCTTGGTGGTCCTCTGGCCAACCTGATCTAGTGGAGGATGTCCCTGCTGACTGCAGAGGGGGTTGGACTGGATGACCTTTGGAGATCCCTTCCAACCCAAACCCTTCTATGATCCTGTTCTGTTTCTGTCCTCTGAAGGCCTATATAAAGAGGTAGTGGACAGCCATGAAATGAAGTAGGGTCCTGCCCTACCTGCATGGCCTTCAAACCCTCTGTTAGGTATGAGCCTGCACAAGCAGTGCTGGTCAATAATTCACTTCAGCAATTAAGGCTTTGTGCATTGGGTGGGTATGAACTTGACACCAGAGCAAGGTACTGCACTTTCTGTGGTGCATTGCCCTTTGGTGTGTCAGTGCTCATAGCTCACGTTCTGGGTCAGCATTTGTGCCTCTGGTGTAATCCATGCTGGACCTTGTGGTGTTGATTGCTCCTAACTAGAGACCTTCCCTTCCTATGGTGATGACAGCTCCTAACTAGAGACCTGCCCTTCCTATGGTGATGATAGCTCCTAACTAGAGACCTTCCCTTCCTATGGTGGTAATTGCTCACAGGTAGAGACCTTACCCTTGGTAAGGGTGTTAATTACTCCTAGCTATAGACCTTCCCCTCCTACCTGAACTGCAGAATTGATTCATGCCTTCTATCCCACAGCATGTTTTACTCAGTCTGGGCTTTATGGAGGACCTGTAGGTGGTTGGGGTTTTATTTGGTGGTTGTGTGGTTTGTGTTTGGGGTTTTTTTTTTTTAATTGGGAAGGATGAGGATTTTTTTAATTAGATGATTCATAAACCTTGAACTCAGCAGCAGGCTCGAGACAGGAAGGAATCTGCAGTGGAAGCAAAGCCTGGCTTCAAAGCATGCAGATCAGCCTGGCTACTAGCAGTTATGTTGGGTTTTTTCCTTTGTGGGCTGAAAAATGTGAGGCAGTTTACTAATTAACAGTGCTAACGAGCTCTGTAGTGAAGGTTGCACTCCAGGGACCTGAAGGCTATGGGTGATGACTTGCAGTGTGTGAGTGGTAATCCAGGTCTGCTTCACCTTGCTGCACACATGAGGAGGGTGCAGCAGTTGTGGGAGCCTCTGAAGTTTGCCTCCCCAGTAAGTCCATCCTGCAGAAGACTTTTTGGTTGTTGGGGTTTGAGGCAAAAAGAGCAGCTAGGGAGGGAGCCAAGAAACGCAGCAGGAGCTAAATGCCAGGAAAAAGCTTCCAGGGTCCCTTGAGGTTTGATTCTGGACTAGTTCAAGGCAGCTGAAACTGTAGGCCCACTTGCACAACGTGATGAGCTGCTTGCCAAAGTGTTCTACCTCCTACATCTGGCTGGACATCCAGACAAGATACCAGTGACTCCTTGGAGATCCTCTTGGGCTGGGCTGGGCACCTGGACTGCTGCCTGGGTTGGGCTGGGACTGTACCAGCTTTGCCTTGACCCTTCCCCAGCACTGAAACCTCTCTGATAAGGGGAAGCCACCCACAGATGGGTAGTGTGGGGCTGAGGAGCTACCCAGTGGCAGCCTCCCACAGCCTCTCCACCAGCCAGGAGTGGTCCCTGGAGGTGTTCAAGGGGGGATTGGACGTGACACTTGAAGCCATGGTTTAGTTAGTCATGAGGTGTTGGGTGACAGGTTGGACTTGATGATCTCTGAGGTCTTTTCCAGCCTTATTGACTCTATGGTTTCTAGCAGCCTGATCTGGTCAGTGATCAGCAGCTGACTAAGTGCCTGTTTGCTGGTTGGAGCAGGCAGAGCTAGAACCCTCTCTGGCGTGTAGGTGGAAGGTACTGAGCAGTCCCTGACCTCTGCCTCTGCATAATTGCCACTCTTGCCCACAGTCCCTGGATTGATTTATCATTGCTTTTCCAGCCACATCCTTTCTGCTGTCAAAAGTCTCATTTGGAAGACTACACCAATTAATTCTGTTAGCAATCTGGTAGGCTGCAGCTTCTGCAGGGAAGCCACCGGCGGTGCTCGGCGGGGCGGATGGGGCTTGTCTGCTGTTGCCTTCCCAAACCAAGATGAGGTGCAGTGCTGGGCTTTGGTAACTGTGTTTGTGTTTTGGTCTTTGGAAAGTGTTTTCTCAGGGGGAAAGTCTGGGTCCAGTAGCTGAACCCTTTGCAAAGCTGGTCACAGGCTCACAGGATGTTAGGGGTTGGAAGGGACCTCCAAAGATCATCGAGTCCAAGCCCTCTGCCAGAGCAGGAGCAGAGAATCCAGCACAGGTCACACAGGAACACATCCAGATGGGGCTGGAAAGGCTCCAGAGAAGGAGACTCCACAACCTCTCTGGGCAGCCTGCTCCAGGGCTCTGGGACCCTCACAGGGAAGTTCCTCCACATGTTGAGGTGGAACTTCCTGTGCTGGAGTTTCTATCCATTGCCCCTTGTCCTATCCCAGGGTGCAACTGAGCAGAAGCTGTCCCTGTCCCCTCCCTCCTGACCCCCAGCCCTCAGCTATTGATAGACATTGATCAGATCCCTCTCAGTCTTCTCCTCTCCAGACCAAACAGCCCCAGGGCCCTCAGCCTCTCCTCCCCAGGCAGTGCTGCAGTCCCTTCAGCATCCTTGGAGCCCTCCCTTGGGCTCTTTCCAGCAGATCCCTGTCCCTCCTGACCTGGGGAGCCCAGAGCTGGATGCAATATTCCAGGTGAGGTCTCAGCAGGGCAGAGCAGAGGGGGAGGAGAACCTCCCTGGCTCTGCTGGCCACACTCCTCTGAATGCCCCCCAGGACCCCATTGGCCTTCTTGCTGTCCCATGCAGAACTTGTTGCCCACCAGCACTCCCAGGTCCTTCCCCAGGGGGCTGCTCTCCAGCAGATCCCCTCCCAGCCTGTGCTGCTGCAGTTTATTCTTCCTTCCCAGGTGCAGGACTCTGCACTTATCCTTGTTGAACCTCATTGGGTTCCTCTCTGCCCAGCTCTCAGCCTGTCCAAGTCTCTCAATGGCTGCACAGCCTTCAGGTGTCTCAGCCAAGCCTCCCAGTTTGGTATCATCAAGCAACCTTGCTGAGCTGCGGTGCCTGCCCTGCTCAGGTGCAGTTTTCCTGTGTGCCCAGGTCAGCTCCTCTTTGCACGCTTTAGTCTTCCTCACCCTTCATCTCATGCTGATGCAATTGCCTGAGGAAAGCTGTTTCCTCTGGGGTGTGATGGGGGCAAGGTGCACTTCATGGTGGGTTAGGTGGAGCTGTAACTGGCTTGGCTTACTGTAACTCTGCCCCAAGTTCCTGCCAGCAGCCTCTGCTTTGGCCAGAGGACGACACAGCAGAGGAGATGGGGAAGTGCCTCAGTGCTGGGGGTGCCTTGCTCGGGCCCAAGCTGCCTGCAGAGCTGCCCAGAGCACACCCCAGCAGGATTGCAAAGCCCTGCAGCATGGTCAGTGTTGGCTCCAAGGACCTTGCAGTCCTGGTGGATAACAAGTTATCCATGGGACAGCAATGTGACCTCGGGGACAAGAAGGCCAATGGGATCCTGGGGCGCATCAAGAAGCGTGTGGCCAGCAGGTCAAGGGAGGTTCTCCTCCCTCACTGCTCTGCCCTGGTGAGACCACATCTGGAGTACTGTGTCCAGTTCTGGGCTCCCCAGTTCAAGAGGGACAGAGTGTCCAACAGAGGCTATGAGGATGATGAAGGGACTGGAACATCTGTGTGGTGAGGAAGGGCTGAGCCCTGGGGCTGTTTAGCCTGGAGAGGAGAAGGCTGAGAGGGGATCTGATCAATGTCTATACATACCTGAAGGTTCCAGGCTCTTTGCAGTGGTGCTCTGTGGAAGGACAAGGGGCGATGGACACAAAGTGGAGCACAGGAAGTTCCACCTCAACATAAGGAAAAACTGTTTTGGTGTGAGGGTGCTGGAGGCCTGGAGCAGGCTGCCCAGAGAGGTCGTGGAGTCTCCTCCTCCAGAGACTTTCAAGCCCCATCTGGATGTGTTCCTGTGGGACCTGTCCTAGGTGACCCTGCTTTGGCAGGGGGGTTGATCTCTGGAGGTCCCTTCCAACCCCTCCCATTCTGTGATTCTGTCCTAGGAAGCAGAGAAGGTCTTGCAGCTGCTTTTCCAGGACGAGTGCAAGAACGCCTTCCAGGGTCACCTTTACTTTCTCACTTGCTCTACAGAAACCCCACCCTAGACACCCTATTGCCCGTGATCTCAAGGGAATAACTTGCTCATTCCACCCCCCCTATTCCCTCTCTCCACACCCACCCCTTTGTGCCTTTCAAATTTAATAAAGTGGGTGACTCAGTCCTAAATATAAAGCCTGCTTCCGGCATCATCTGCCTGTGGCTCATTTCCTGCAGCTGACATCAGTGGAGCCTCCGATTTCCTCGTGAAATGGTGAGACAGGAGATCTCCTTCTCCTTCTCCTCCTCGTGCTCTGGCCATCCTTTGCTGACCCTTTGGTGACTGCCAGGCTCCTTGCTCCGAGCTGTGAGCAGCAGTTAAGGCTGAGCTGAGCCTCCTTGGAGCACGGGGGTGAAAAGGGAGCGAGCGCTCGGCTCTGTCCTGCTCTGCACCATCAGAGCTCTGCTTTGCAAGCCTTTGGTTGTAGGCTTGGGTTTTTTTTGTTGCTGTTTTAACTCAAGGCTTGCAGTCCCCTGCTTGCATATGCAAGGTTTTTATTAAACAAGCATGAGCCTGACTAATGTCTTGCTTTCTTCCAGATGCCAGGGTTGCTGAAAGAGCTGCTCAGGAAGCTTTCAAGGGAGGAGCGGGGTGGGGGGGAAACGTAGGCAGATGATGTTGTTGTGTTTGTAGGGTGTCCTTCAACAGACTGAGAATTTGAGGAGTTCAGGCCAAATGCTTGCTCCTCACTTGTCAAATCCTCCCATAGCTGCTGGCATTGATAGAAGGCACTCTGCAGGTGGTCACAAGAGGGGATTGGATGTGGCACTTGGTGCCATGGCTTAGTCATGGGGTCTGTGGTGACAGGTTGGACTCGATGATCTTGAGGTCTCTTCCAACCTTGGTGATTCTGTGAAGGTGAAGGCAAGAAGTGTGTAAGCCCTCAACCTGCACTGATAAAGCCGGGGGGGGGGGTGCTTCTGTCCATCTGTGCACGATGTCATGAAAAGCCTTGTCTTAAAAAAGAGAGCGTGGGTAAAGCTGGAGGAGAAGGGAGTGGCTGGCACATGGCAAGTGAGCACTGATCCCAGTCCAAAATGGGAGGGTGGCTGGTCCCTCAGCTTTGCTCTCTGAAGCCCTGGCTCATCAAGGGTGGTGTTTCTTTCTGATGGAGTGCACCAGGGTTAGACACTGGTTTAGATTAGATGTAGTATTTAGGTGTATTGGATTAGCCTTAGCAAACAATGGAATTCTTTAGAAGGGGTGGATAACTTCCACCCACCACACCTTGTTTCTCTTCCAACCATAATCTTTGACCCTGTCCCTTCTCTCTCTCATTTATTTATTTAGGGTTTTTGTTAAAGAGGGAGGGTGCTCCTGAGAATGCTTTGACAAGCAGCACCAGAGCAGGCAGGGCCAGGCAGAGGCAGGAGGCTGAGCCACCTTTGCCACTCCTGGAGGCCCACTCAGGTCTGCTGATGCCCTACTGGCTCTGGGACCTCCTGGGCTCCATGGCCCAGCTCTCTGGCTATGGAGGTTCTCTAGCATGGGTATGCTGGAGGGGGGGCAGCATGCCCTGCACCCTCTTGGCTGGATGATAGTGGAGTTGGCTATATCCCAGTAAGCAGCTCTTGTAGGCAGGAGCTAGAGGAACTTGCAGGCAAACCCCTTCCCATTAGTCACAAGGGCTGATGTGGCATGCCAGGGACTTCTGCATTGCCATGGGTTTCACTGGTGTCTTGTACATAGGATCAGAGGATGTTAGGGGTTGGAAGGGACCTCCAAAGGCCATTGAGTCCAACCCCCCTGCCAGAGCACGAGCAGAGAATCCAGCACAGGTCACACAGCAACACATCCAGATGGGGCTGCAAAGGCTCCAGAGAAGGAGACTCCACAACCTCTCTGGGCAGCCTGCTCCAGGGCTCTGGGACCCTCACAGTGAAGAAGGTCCTCCTCCTGTTGAGGTGGAACCTCCTGTGCTGCAGTTTCCATCCCTTGCCCCTTGTCCTATCCCAGGGTGCAACTGAGCAGAGCTGTCCCCTCCTTCCTGACCCCCAGCCCTCAGGTATTGATAGACATTGATCAGATCCCTCTCAGTCTTCTCCTCTCCAGACTAAACAGCCCCAGGGCTCTCAGCCCTTCCTCCCAGGCAGTGCTGCAGTCCCTTCAGCATCCTTGGAGCCCTCCCTTGGGCTCTCTCCAGCAGATCCTTGTCCCTCCTGAACTGGGAGCCCAGAGCTGGATGCAATACTCCAGGTGAGATCTCATCAGGGCAGAGCAGAGGGGGAGGAGAACCTCCCTCGATTCAATATTAGCATCTCTTGGCATTGCTAACTAGGGATGGAAAAGTCTGCTTCTGGAGCAGAAAGGAGAGCCTGGTGTCCAGGAGCACTCCTGAGCAGTCTGACTGGGGAGAGCAGTGGGACTGACTGGGGAGAGCAGTGGGGCTGCACAGCCCCCTGCAGCCAAAAGCCAGTGCTTTGGATGTGCTCCCTGTCTCCTCCAGAGCTTTGCCAGAGGCTCTGTTCCTGAGGGCAAGCGGTGAGAGGGACCAGGTGACTCCTGGATTTACCCTCTCTGCTCCCTCATCGCCTGGAAGGCAGCAGCTGCCGCTCCCACAGCCGTGGCTGAGTCACCTCTGGAGGGTGAGCAGGTATTAGCGGCCTCCCGGTGAAACTTGGCAGCTGGAGCTGCGGGAGAGCTGCTGGCAGCCCTCCTTGCGTGCACGCCTCTGAGCAGAGCACCTTCTGCGCACCTCCGGGCACGGGCTGCTTCCCTAAAAGGCTTTCTGTGGAAGAAGAAGAGGCAGCGTGCTCTGCTGGCCAGACCACGACACTTCCTGTTGTGGCAAAGGGCAGGGGGAGCAGCGTGCTGTGCGAGCGGCCAGCCCGCGGGAAGCGTGCGGGGAGTGCCCGCGGAGCTGCACGTCCGCTGCCCGCCGTCGCCGCAGCCCGGCCCGCCGAGGCTCGGGGCGTGAGGCGGGGATGGGTGGTGGCTGGCACCGCCACAGAGCTATTTTAGGTGTGAGTGTAATTGCAGGTTGGGCTGACAGGCTGGATTTGGCAGCGTGGGGGGGAGAGGAGGGGTGCTGCCGCCGCTCCTCTGCGAGCGGGGCAGATGTGCTGCCTGTGCACCCCAGGGGAGCGCCTCCTCGCGGTGGAGCTGCTGAGGAGCAGTGCTGATGGGGTTGGCGCTGCCCTTGCCCTTCCCAGCAGGGGGAAGGTAAAGAGCTGCTAGCCCCTGGAGTGTGCATTACCTGAAGAAACAGAAAAGGAAGCCAGCAGAGATGTGAAGATCCGGGGGCTAGTGGCTGTCGGGGGTGCGCTCTGTGGCTTCCATCTGCCACCTGCACACCTGCAGGTGCTGCTTCTCTAGTCCAGTAACACAGATGCCTGTGCCAAGGAGAGGAGGTTCCTCCTTTCTCCCCCTAAAGCAGGCACTGCTCCCGTTGGTAAACATTCACAACCTAGTTTGGAAGCTGGGCTTTCACGGAATCAGAGAATCATTGTGGTTGGAAAAGACCTTTCAGCTCATCCAGTCCAACTATTCTCCAGCTCTGCCAAGGCTGGGGCTAAACCATGGCCCTCAGCACCACAGCTCTGCCTCTTTCAAGCACCTCCAGGGATGGGGATTCAACCACCTCCCTGAGCAGCCTGTTCCAGTATTTGAGAACCCCTCCAGTTGAGAAGTTTCTTCTACTATCCAACCTAAACCTCCCTTGGCACAACTTGAAACCATTTCCTCTCATCCTATCCTTATTACTACAGAGAAGAAACCAATGCCCACCTAGCTCTGACCTCCTTTCAGGGAGCTGTAGAGAGCAATGAGGTCTCCCCTCAGCCTCTTCTCCACACTAAACACCCTCACCTCCCTCATCTGCTCCTCCCCAGACCTGTTCTCCAGACCCTCCACCAGCTTGGTTGCCCTCTTTGGTAAGCTCTCACCAGGTCCTATCAAGCCCCCAAAAGCCTCAGCACTTCCTTAACCTTACAGGATGAACTGACACTGCACAATGTGCTCACACAGAGCAAAAAGTGGAGGAACTTCAAACTTCCTGAGATGTCTTCAGTTGTTCCCTAAGACTCTGGAGGCTGGATGCTGTCACTGGTTTGAAACAGAACAGTCAGATGTGCTTCTCACACCCAGGGGCTGAAAGCAGAGCCCTGGAGCAGGCTGCCCAGGGAAGTTGTGGAGTCTCTTTCTCTGGAGACTTTTCAGCCCCACCTGGATGTGTTCCTGTGTGACCTGTGCTGGATTCTCTGCTCCTGCTCTAGCAGGGGGGTTTGATGGTCTTTGAGGGTCCCTTCTACCCCTAACATCCTGTGATCCTATGAAACCGAGTCAGTGTTGCTCTCCCTCGAAGCTTGTCTGGTGCACAGGCAGCCTGATTTTGGTGGAGTGCAGAGGAGGTTTTCAAGCCAACTCCTTTCCTTTCAAGCTGCAGCTGCAGTTTTGGGCACAAACCCACCTCTTTTAGTTTCCATTCTGTTTACCATCCTGAGGAAGCTGCTGGCAGGTCGTGGGTCTCAGGTTTGGTTGTGGGGTTTTATTTTTCCCCTTAATCTATATTGTTTGAAACTGTATAGCTGGAAGCTGAATTTTCAGGTGATACCCAAGGAATGGAACCAGGCAATGATTCACTTTCCTGGCAGGCATGACTTTAAAAAAGAAATACCAGCCCCCTCCCCCCAGGGACCCCCCCAAGGTCAAGTGGTTTTAATTTTTAGAGCAGTCATGGGTTCTTCAAATTCTTCACTAACCCCTTGCCTTGTGTTGATTAGTGACATCCTCTCCTTTTAGCTAGGGGAGGGCTCAAGCATTAGGGGCTTAGGAGGAGCAGGAATTCCTGGAATGTCACAGAAGCACAGAATGCATTGGGTTGGAAGGGACCCTCAGATGTCATCTTGCCCAACCCCCCCCCCTGCAGTCAGCAGGGGCCTCACCTAGATCAGGTTGCTCAGGGCCACATCAGCTTGACTGTGAATGTCTCCAGGGATGGGGCTTCCATCACGTCTCTGTGCAACCTGCTCCAGCATTTCACTGCCTTTGTTGTGCAGAGCTTCCTCCTGATGTCCAACCTAACTCTGCCCTGCTCCAGTTTCAAACCGTTGCCTCTCATCCTGTCCCCACAGGCCCTTCTGAACAGTCCCTCCCTGGCCTTCCTGGAGGTCCCCTTCAGGTACTGGAAGGCTGCTCTAAGGTCTCCCTGGAGCCTTCTCATCTCCAGGCTGCACATCCCCAGTTCTTTCAGCCTGTCTTTATAGGAGAGGTTCTCCAGCCCTCTGATCATCTTAGTGGTCTCCTCTGGTCCCATTCCCACAGCTCCATGTCCTTGTTGGGTTGGATGCCCCAGAACTGGACACAGTCAGTACTCCAGGTGAGGTCTCTGACCAGAGCAGAGGGGCAGAATCCCCTCCCTTGATCTGGTGGCCACTTAACCTTTTTGGTGATTGATTGTGCTCCAGTGCTTTGCATCAGCCCCAAAGTAGTACATGATGTTTCCATTGCATGTGTCTTCCTGGCTGGTAGCAGATGCTCTTGCCACCCCTTCAGACCACTGTGGCAGGTGCCGTCATCCTTCAGTGTGTACTCTCTGGATCCTCATGTTCTGCTTGTAAGCTTCTGGTGGCTTTAAAGGCATCCATCTCATAAAAGGAGAACATACACTGAAATACAAGCTCTGTGTTGGGTTAAAAGTAGCCCTGGAGAAAGAGTCTTGGGGGTACTGGTTGCTGAGCAGCTGCCCAGGAGCCAGCAGTGCCCTCATGCAGCCCAGCAGGGCGAGAGAGGGGATCCAGCCCCAGGACTCTGCTCCACTCAGACCTCACCTCCAATCCTGCCTCCAGTTCTGGGGTCCCCAGCAGCAGAAGGACACAGAGCTGCTGGAGTGAGGCCAGAGGTGGCCACAAGGGTGATCCAAGGGCTGGAGCAGCTCTGCTGTGAACACAGGCTGAGGGAGCTGGGGGAGAAGAGAAGATTCCAGGGGGACCTTAGAGCTGTCTGCCAGGACCTGAAGAGATCCTGCAGGAAGGCTGCAGAGAGACTTTTGCTGAGGGTGTCTAGGGACAGGGCAAGGGGGAATGGTTTGGAGCTGAGGCAGAGCAGGGTTAGAGTGGAGCTGAGGAAGAAGTTGTTCAGTGTGAGGCTGGTGAGGCTCTGGCACAGGCTGCCCAGGGAGGCTGTGGATGTCCCCTGCCTGAAGGTGTTGAAGTCCAGGTTGGATGAGGCCTTGAGCAAGCTGTGCTGGTGGGAGGTGTCCCTGCCCATGGCAGGGGGGTTGGAGTAGATGATCTCTGAGGTCCCTTCCAACCTGAGCCCTTCTATGTTGCTGCCTGGCTGCGAGCCAGCAACCCAAAATGTATTTAAGTGAAAAGCAAACTCTTTTGCCTCGAATATTTTATTTTAATAATAAAAGAAATTGTTTGCTTACCTCAGAAAGTTTGTTTTTTTTAATGTCTCTGCCTCCTGTTCCGACTAAAAAAAACCAAAAGCTGGGTAGTTGTTGGGGGAGGATCCCTCGTCCCAGCTGCCCGTCCCTGTGCCTTCCTTGCAACGCGTCTCTCTTGCTCTGTGACCATGACCGCATCCCTTCTGTGGCTCTCTGGAAGCGACCTCCCCTTTGCTGGGCGGGGATGGTGGGAGGAATGTTGGCTGTCCAGATCCTCGCTGTGGGAGTGCGAGAAGCTTCAGCGCTCGGCTCGGCTTCCCCGGGAGAGGAGGAGGAGAGGTAAGGGGATGGAGGATGCCGCCGCTCCTCGGGGCTCTGGCTGGCTGCGTGCCTGCCAGCCGCATGCCAGGGGCTGTCCTGCAGCCCCTTGTTTTGCTTTCATTTTCTCCGGCAAACGTCTCAGGGATTCCCTACTGCTGTTGTGGGGAAGGGGAAGTAGGCAAAGGTTAATCCTGGGCGTGGATGGGTTTTAACTTTGGGGTTTGTCCACGCGTTGGCCAGAGCAGCAGCCAGGGCTGCCAGGGGCTTTGCAGCACGGAGCGCTGAGCGCTTGCAAGTGAGGGCTGAGGGTGTGTCTGCCCGGCAATCTCAGTCTGGGGCACATCTTGGCCCCCATCTCAGGCTTTTGAAAAGCAGAGCTGCTTCAACTCGCAGTGTTAGAGGCCTTAAATAATGGAGTTAAAAGCCTTAAATAATTAAACCTCTGCCTGAGGAGCTCTGAGTGCAGCTGGGAAATGGCTGTAGGCTGCTGCCTGTGCTGGCTACCTAACTTTTTTGGGGGGGGGGGGGGGGAGAAGGGGGTCTTTCACCTGAAGAAGCTGGGCTCTGAGTGCTGCTCTGATGGGAACAGCATGTGGCATCACAGCCCGCGGGGAGTTTTGTTTCCAAACAGTGTTTGGTAAGTTGCTATACATGGTGCTGGAAGCCCACGTTAGACTTATCTCCATATGCTCTAGCAGCTGCTACTGTCTTAAACACCTCTGTATACTAACTCCTTTTAAGTATTGGCCTGAAATGCTGGGGTTAGTTAGTTAGTTAGTTAGTTAGTTATTTGGTGCTGGAAAACTCAGCTGTGACTGCAGACCTGTAAAACTCATCTGGTGTAGCTTCTCCATATCCTGGTCTTGCTTGCACTGAGTGTGTTGCCCTGAGGTTTTGCTCCCTTCTGGTTTGCCCTCCATTTATTTTGTGCAAAACAGCTGGCTGTGAAGAGTGATTTCCACAGCTGGAGGACTTTCACACCCTCCTGGAATTCAGAGTAGCAGTGAGGCTGTTTACAGTGCACACATCCCTTCAACCACTACATCTGTCCTAAGGGTAATGGGCAGTGGCTGAGCTGCTAAACCAAGGGAGGAGGATGAGAAAGCAAAGCAGCTTGAAGGGACCTAATGAGAAGTTAATTCTTGGCTGCAGAAGTGCTGGGTGCATCTTGGAGATCCTGCTTGGCCTTGAAACCTGCTCATTAGAGTTCATGTTGCAGGAATTATTAATGCTTGTCCAAAATCCAAGAGTCACAGAGTGGAGGTTTGCCTGGTGCTGGACTGATGGCTTTTGTTTCCTCTTGGGGTTGGGTGAAATGACAGAGAAGTGTGTGGGGAACACCCTGCTGTCAGAGTGAACCCTGATGTCACTGGCTGGGAGGCTTCTGGGAGGCAAAGGCAGCAGCTCCCCTGCTCTTCTGGCTAATTCACATTAACCTTTGATCAATGCCTCTGCTGTTTTAAGGATAGGTAGCATCTGTCCCACCTTCTCTAGAGGAAGGAAGTGTGGAATTTACAGGGTTTTTCCTCTGCTTCCAGAAGCAGCTAGGAATAGCCACACAGTGACAATGATTGATTGCAGCCTGCTACTCTTCCTTACTTGCCCTGAATCAAATTATTTTGCCTTTCCCCTTTTTCCTTTTTATTTCCTCCTCCCCCAAGTGCTTTCTGAAGAAGATTGTAGGCAACAGGAGAAGGAGGGGAAAAGGTTTTTCTTCTTTTACCTGTGGTTCTTTCTATTCATAGCATCATGGAATGGTTTAGGCTGCAAGGGACCTTAAAGGTCATTTAGTTCCAGGGACACCTCCCACCAGCCCAGGTTGCTCAAGGCCTCATCCAAGCTGGCCTTGAACACCTTCAGGGAGGAGGCAGCCACAGCCTCCCTGGGTAGCCTGTGGAGAGAAGCTGCTAAATTTCCTGGGTCTTAAAAACCTTTTGAAGCACAGTTCCAAGGCTTAGAGTGTGGTTTGTAGTTTCTAGTGGCTTGTCTCTTATTCAAGCAAACATTTCTTCACACACTTCCCTGGATGTTTATTGCCTGGGCAGCAGCAGCAGCAGCAGCTTCCTGCTGTTGGGATTTCACCCCTGGCAGTGCCATTTCAGGACACCTTCAGACTGTGATAAAAGAGTCTGCAAAATCACTGCAGCAAAGCTGTACCTTCTCAGAGGTTGCACAACCCCTCACCCTCCTGAAATGAACTGGTGAAGCTGCCTCTGGTCCAGCTCACCAGGGACTGGCACTGTCACGCTGGGGGTTTGGCTTGCAGCAGCTTGTTTGCTGGCGTGGAGCAGGCAGTGACTGCAGTGGGATGGAAGTCAGGGATCGGGCTGATGCCCCTGCCTGGGCTGGAAGGAAGTTCAGCAGACTGAGTAATGCTTCCTGCTTTACCATGGCATTGAATATCAGTCTCTTATCTGCCAGTGTATTGAGGTCTCTTTATCCACAGTCATAGCAGGTTGAACAAGGCCAAGGGCTGGCACTTGGCTCACAACAAACCCATGCACGCTCCAGGCTTGGGGCAGAGCGGCTGGAAACTGTCCAGCAGAGAAAGACCTGGGCTTGTTGGTTGAGAGCCAGCTGAAAATGAGCCAGGGTGTGCCCAGGTGGCCAAGAAGGCCACCAGCATCCTGCCCTGGTTTGGCAATAGTGTGGCCAGCAGGAGCAGGGCAGGGATTGTCTCCCTGTAATCAGCGCTGGTGAGGCCACACCTGCAGTGCTGCAGAGCTCAATTTTGGGGCTCCTCACTCCAAGAAGGACATTGAGGTGCTGGAGCGAACCTGGTGAGGAGCAGCTGAGGAAACTGGGGTTGTTTATTGTGGAGAAGAGGAGGCTGATGGGAGACCTCTGCTCTCTACAGCTCCTTGAAAGGAGGTTGGAGCCAGGTGGGGTCGTCTGTTCTCCAGAGCAGCTAGCTCCAGGATGAGAGGAGATGGACTCAAGTTGCACCAGGGGAGGTTAGGTTGGAGGTGAGGAAAAATGTCTTTGCTGGAAGAGTAGTCAGGGATTGGCAGGGGCTGCCCAGGGAGGTGGTGGAGTCCCCATCCCTGGAGCTGTTCAAAAAGCATCCAGTCATGGCACTTGGGAACACGGTGGTGTGGGCATAATAGTGTTGGGTTGGGTGTTTAGAGGGTTGGTGTTGGTGCTGATGATCTTTGAAGTCTTTTGCAACCTTTATGTTGCTCCACCTGAGAGTGGAGGCTGGAAGTGAAGACGGGTGTGGGCTGCATGGGCCTTGACTCCCTTGGAAGGGCTTTATCCAGCTGCTGGGAACTAGGGCACAGGCTGAGATCTGCAGCTCACCCCAGTAAGGATCTGGGCTCCTTCTGGGCTGAACACTGGGAAATGGACTCATGCTCAAAGCATGTGGAGGGTGAGCTGCAGGTCTCAGCAGGCAGGTCCGGATCGCTTCGGGGGGAAGGATATTCACACTGATTCAGCCCTGGCATCCTCATCCCTCCTCCCCTGTGCAGGCAGGGAACCTGCTGGCTTCCCCACTACTTCTCTGGGAGGCCCTTCCCTTGTGATGGGAGGTGAGAGGTGGGTGCTTTCTTGAAGTCATTTATGGTTAGGATCTAGAGTGAGCAGGAGGAAGTGTTTAATGCTGCTGTTTGTTTGGGAGGCTGCACAAGAGTCAGAATTAGTCTCGGTGTGAGAATTCCCTGAGAGGCTAAGCGTGACTGCTTTTTTTCATCTGAGCCAGAGCCAGCAACACAAATGGAGCTTTCTGAGTCTCTCAGGCCATTAGCTGACATCTGACCCCTGCCTCCCCTCTCTTTTTCACCTCCTTGCACTTTGGTTTAGGTTCTCTCAGAACGTGACTTGCTTTTGCGGCCCAGGCAGAGGGATGAGTGTTCAGCTTTTCCTTTTTCCCTTGAGAGTTCCTGAAAGGGTCACCTGCCTGGTGATGTGCTGGTTGGTTAAGGGGGGGGCAGTACTGCTCTTTCCACTGATGGGAGCAAACTGTTGGAATTCAGCAGTGAGCTGAACCCCTCTGGTGGGTTACAGTAGCACAGCATCGCCAAGGTTGGAAGAGACCTCAAAGATCATCAAGTCCAACCTGGCACCACAGACCTCATGACTAGACCATGGCACCAAGTGCCACATCCAGTCCCCTCTTGAACACCTCCAGGGATGGGGACTCCACCACCTCCCTGGGCAGCACATTCCAATGGCTAACAACTCTCCCTGTGAAGAACTTTCTCCTCACCTCCAACCTAAACCTCCCCTGGCACAGCTTGAGACCGTGTCCTCTTGTTCTGGTGCTGCTTGCTAGAGAGAAGAGACCAACCCCCACCTGGCTACAACCTCCCTTCAGGGAGTTGGAGAGAACAATGAGGTCTCCCCTGAGCCTCCTCTTCTCCAGGCTAAGCAACCCCAGCTCCCTCAGCCTCTCCTCACAGGGCTGTGCTCCAGACCCCTCCCCAGCTTTCTTGCCCTTCTCTGGACACCTTCAAGTGTCTCAATGTCCATCATAAACTGAGGGGCCCAGAACTGGACACAGGACTCCAGGTGTGGCCTAACCAATGCAGAGCACAGGGGAGAATGAGCACCCTGCTCCTGCTGGCCACACTCTTCCTGATGCAGGCCAGAAGGGTTATGGCCTCAAATGTGCTCTCACCCTGGAGCGGTCGCTCTGCTCAACTTGGTGGTGTGCCAGAACTCAGCCTTGAGAAGAAGTACCTGGCATGGAGCCTTAAAAGCCTCTTTGCCAGATAACCTCTCCTAAACATTGCATTAGTGCCTGATCAGTAGTGCTTCAAGCAGGATGTTCTCTCTTTTCTGCTGGGCCCTGCAGGTTCTGAGTACTCTGTACATGGATGTGTCCGAGTGGGAGCAGCAAGCTGGTTGGTACTGCCTGGCCATGAATCTTCAGCTTGATGTATGTGTGTGTGTGTGTGTGTGTGAGTGCAGCTGCAGGCTCTATCTAGCAGGCAGCTGCACTCCTCAAAAGCTGGCACAGCCCCTGCTTGGACCACCCATCCAATCCACCTCACCCTGCTCTTCCATGTCCAGGGGGATATAAACTACAGCACCTCAGCATGAGGAGGAACTTCTTGCCTGTGAGGGTCCCAGAGCCCTGGAGCAGGCTGCCCAGAGAGGTTGTGGAGTCTCCTTCTCTGGAGCCTTTCCAGCCCTGTCTGGATGTGTTCCTGTGTGCCCTGTGCTGGATTCTCTGCTCCTGCTCTGGCAGGGGGGTTGGACTCAAGGATATCCTGAGGTCCCTTCCAACCCCTAACATCCTGTGAGGCTTCAGGGTGTAGATCTGCAGCAAGATTTCTGTGCTTCTCCCTTCCATTTAGGTTCCCAACAGGTTTGACATTTCTGTGTGTCCAGCCTCCTTGTAGTAAATGCTGGATCATGGGAGCAGGCAGGCATCCCTCTGTTTGCTTCAGGATTCTGTCTCACCCTTCATGGGCATCATCAGGGACAGCTCTGGCTCCCAGTCCTTCAGGGCTGTGTTGGGAAGACTGCACTGAGCTCTGGGGAAGCTTTGTTGGTTTATTTTTTTTTGGTTGGTTCGGTTTCATTGTTTGTTTGTTATTTTTGTTGTGTTTGTGTTGTGTTTGTGTTGTTTTTGTCTTGTTTTTGTTGTTCCCCCCCCCCCCCCCTTCCCATGTGCAGCTGAAGTTGAGGCATTTCTGTTTTTCTGTTAGTCCAGCTTGTGCTCTCCTCCAGCCTTTGGGCGATTTGCTGTCAGGTGGCTGAGCATCCTCAGCTGCCTGCCTCTCTCTTCTGTTTCCTGTGTCTGCAAGGCAGTGATCTGTGTACTCATCCCTCCACCTTTCTGTGTCATGTCCCCAGCCTTCAGTGTTCTGGGTGCTGCCCATGGCCTTCCTGGGCTTTTAGCAAGGGGCTGATTCCTGCTTGGTGCTGTGAGAGGGTTTGATGCTGATTTGGGGCTTCCTGTGGCTATAGCTTGGTTCTGGTGCTGAATGTGCTCACCATTATCCAGACCTGGCTGCACCCCAGAAAGTGTTGGCTGTGCCAGAGGGGTAAGAGGCCTGGGAAGTGGCTGGTAGCTCAGCAGTTGTTTTTAATAAGGGTTGAAGATGACTGAAGCTAATGAGGCTGGTTCTGTCTTGAAGGGAGAGAGGACACCTTGAGCAGCATGCAGGAGGTGAAGCAGCAGGGTGTCCAGGCTGTCCATGGATGCTGGGGCAGCAGTTAAAGTCTCAGCAGAAAGCACAGGAAAGCTTGGCTGGTGGTTCTCCTGTGTGTCCTGCTCTAGGTGACCCTGCTCTGGCAGGGGGTGTTGGGCCTGGTGATCTCTGGAGGTCCCTTCCAACCCCTACCATTCTGTGATTCCCATGCCAATGGAGGGACCCTGCCTCTGTGTGGCCCAGAGCTCTGCTGAGCACCTACCCAAGCACTGCTCAGAAGAAGCTCTGGGGTTGTCCTACCCAGGTGAATTTCTCCTCCCTAGGAGGAATTGGGTTTTTACCCTGGACCTGCTGGAGGAGGGTAGGTGTCCAGAGGTGGATACCTTACAGAGGCATTGCTTCCAAACCCAGAGGGAGCTGCTGGCAGGCCAAGTGTGGTGACTAACTCCAGCATTTGTCTCTCCTCCTGATGTGTTTAACAGATCTTTTCCTTTGCAGCAGTGGTGGGTTGTGTAACAACGAGGGCAAAGCCTCACAGTCTGCTCCCAGGTGAAAGTAATCCTAGCAGGGAGCCTGTCTCTCCCTGCATGCCAGTTTTAGCTTCCTAATGAAATGTTATTCATATTTGAAAACCTCCTAATGGGATTTCTGCTGGTTCAGAGATGCTTCAAAAGTGGCAGCTGGAGATAATCTCCACATCACAGAAACACAGAACTGTCAGGGTTGGAAGGGACCTCAAGGCTCAGCCAGTCCCAACCCCCCTGCCATGGCCAGGGACACCTCACACTGCAGCAGGTTGCTCACAGCCACATCCAGCCTGGCTGCAAACACCTCCAGGCAGGAGGCTGCCACCACCTCCCTGGGCAACCTGTGCCAGGCTCTCACCACCCTCCTGGGGAACAACTTCTTCCTAACATCCAATCTCAATCTCCCCACTTCTAGTTTTGCTCCACCCCCCCCAGTCCTATCACTCCCTAACAGCCTACAAAGTCCCTCCCCAGCTTTCTTGTAGCCCCCTGCAGATCCTGGAAGGCCACAAGGAGGTCTCCTGGGAGCCTTCTCCTTTCCAGCCTGCACAACCCCAACTCCCTCAGTCTGTCCTCACAGCAGAGCAGCTCCAGCCCTCTGCTCCTCCTCGTGGCCCTTCTCTGGACACCTTCCAGCACCTCCAGATCCTTTCTGGCACAGAGGCTCTGGATCTGGACCCAGAGCTCCAGCTGTGGTCTCAGCAGAGTGGAGCAGAGAGGGGGAATCACCTGCCTTGACCTGCTGGCCACACTTCATGTGGGGTTAGGAGGTAGTGAGCTGTCAGGTGGACTTGCTGTCTGGGGTCCTGGTCCTTTCCCTGTGGCTGCAGAGCAGGTGAAGAGTGGGCTACACAATGGGCATGGGTGGGCCAAAGTGTGTCCTGCATGTGAAGGCAGCAGCTTGAGGAAGCTGCAGAGCTGGGGGGTGAGAGGTGGCTCCTTTGCAGGGCAAGGCCAGCTTAAAGGAGCTCAGTGTGAAACCTCAGGTTGTGTGTACTTGCTCCTTGGCCTGTTGAGGTGAGCAGTTTGCTGTGTGCCTGGCCAGGGAAAGCTGGGTTAACCTGGGAATAAAGGAGGGTTAGGGTGGTGGCTCTGCAGGTGCCTGCTGCCTGCTGCTCAGTAGTTCAAGCACTGCAGGAGGTGAGAGCAGAGCCTCATCTGCTCTGTGCCCAGCGTGCACAAAGCTTGGTTGAGGGGCAAGATGAACAGCAAAACAATCAAGGCCAGCAGGTGATCTTCCCCTCTGTTCCACTCTGGAGAGACCTCACCTGGAGTGCTGTATCCAAGTCTGGGTCCCCAGCATCAGAGAGACATTGGACCTGTTGGAGCCACAGAAATGGTGGAATTATGAGGAAGATTATTGCTTTGTTCTTAGCAGGGCCTGCAGCAGTAGGCTAAGGGGTAATGGTGTGAACTAAGAGAGGGTAAATTCAAACTAGCCACAGGGAAGAAGTGTTTTACAGTGAGAGTGGTGAAACACTGAAGCCCTATCCTTTAAGACACTCAAGGTCAGGTTGGATGAGGCTCTGAGCAACCTGATGTAGTTGAAGGTGTCCCTGCTCGTTGCAGGAGGCTGCACTGAATGACCTTTACAGGTCCCTTCCAACCCAACCTGTTCTCTGATCCTATGAGGGGTGCAGCTGCTTGGCCTGCTCTGGCACTGCAAAGAAATACCTGCTCAAAGCTATGTGCAGCCCTTTCCTCACAGGCTCACAGGATGTTAGGGGCTGAAAGGGACCTCTGGAGATACTTGAGTCCAACCCCCTGCCAGAGCAGGAGCAGAGAATCCAGCACAGGTCACACAGGAACACATCCAGATGGGGCTGGGAAGGCTCCGGAGAAGGAGACTCCACAACCTCTCTGGGCAGCCTGCTCCAGGGCTCTGGGACGCAAAGCTGTGTGCTCCAGGTGAGGCAGGCAGAGGAAGCAGCTAACAGCAGTTAATAGACCTCTGTTAATCAGTTAATAAGAGCTCTGGTTTGCATACCTGAGCACCACATCCGTGCAAAGAGCAACAGAGAAGTGGTTTGTGGGGGTGCAGTGGCTTGCAGCAGAGTTCTGCTGTTAAAGGGTTTAGCCACCACAGCAGTGCAGTCTGTGCAGGTGAGGAAGCATCCTCTAATCACTGCTCTGATCAGAATGAGAGGCACCTACCACTGTGTGACAGGCAGAAGTGTGGTTATGGTCCGGTTTCAGCCTCTGCCTTGTCTGCAAGGTGATTAGAATCATAGTCCCAGAATTGTCAGGGTTGAAGGGACCTCAAGGCTCAGCCAGTTCCAACCCCCTGGGCAGGGACACCTCACACTGCAGCAGGTTGCCCACAGCAACATCCAGCCTGGCTGCAAACACCTCCAGGCAGGAGGCTGCCACCACCTCCCTGGGCAACCTGTGCCAGGCTCTCACCACCCTCATGGGGAACAACTTCTTCCTAACATCCAAGCTCAATCTACACATTTCTAGTTTTGTTCCATCCCCCCCAGTCTTATCACTCCCTGACACCCTCAAAAGTCCCTCCCCAGCTTTCTTGGAGCCCCCCTTTCAGATCCTGGAAGGCCACAAGGAGGTCTCCTCAGAGCCTTCTCCTCTCCAGCCTGCACAACCCCAGCTCCCTCAGTCTGTCCTCACAGCAGAGCAGCTCCAGCCCTCTGCTCCTCCTCATGGCCCTTCTCTGGACCCCTTCCAGCCCCTCCAGATCCTTCCTGGCACAGAGGCTCCAGCACTGGCCCCAGAGCTGCAGCTGTGGTCTCAGCAGAGTGGAGCAGAGGGGCAGAATCCCCTCCCTGGCCCTTCTGGCCACACTTCTCTTGCTGCAGCCCAGGCTCTGCTTGGCTCTCTGGGCTGCAAGTGCTCCCTGCTGGGTTCTGTTGAGCTTCTCCTCCCCCAGCACCCCTAAGGCCCTTTTCTTCAGGGCTGCTCTCAAGCCAGTCCCTGCCCAGCCTATATCGGAGCTTGGGATTGCCCTGACCTAGCTGCAGGACCTTGCCCTTGGTCTGGTTGAACCTCCTGAGGTTTTCCTGGGCCCAGCTCTGCAGCCTGCCCAGGTGCCTCTGGATGGATCCTTCCCTCCAGCTGTCAGCTGCACCACACAGCTTGGTGCTGAGGCTGCCTCAAGGCCACTGTCCAGGTCACCAACAAAGCTGTTATCCAAGCCTGGTCCCAGCACTGATCCTGAGGGACTCCACTTGTCCCTGGCCTCCACTTGGCCATGGACCACTGACAGCCACTCTCTGGCTGTGGCCATCAAGCCAGTTCTATACCCACTGAATGGTTCCTCCCTGGAGCCATCCTGCACCAGCTTGGAGTCCAGGATGTGGTGCTTGCAGCTGCCCAGTGTCCATGGAGGAGAGTTCCTGCAGTATGAGGAGGTCCCTGCAGCATCCCAGTCCCCTGGGCAGGGAAGCAGAGCACCCTCAGGCTTTAGCACTCAGCAGGGACTCTCTCCCCTCCCTGCTTTGCCCTGGGCAGAGTGGCTGCCCTGGGCTGGCCCAGCAGCTCTGGAGCTTGCAGAGTCCTGCCAGGGTTAGACACTGGCCTTGGGGGAGGGCTCTGTGTGGCACTGGGGGAGCAGCCCCTGCAGCAGAGCGTTGGGTGGTGACCCACAGCTTCTGAGAGGAGCTGGGAGGGGTGCAGTGGGCAAGGGAAGCAGGGGGGTGTGGATGCCCACACCATTCTCTGATGCCCAGCCCTACCTGCAGAACAGGGAGGAAGAGGAGGATGGGGTGAGCCACAGGAAGCCTGAGGGCTGAATCCTATGTCAGCTGAATCACAGAATGGTTTGGAAGGGAACTCAAAGCTCATCCAGGTCCAAGCAGCCTACCACGTGCAGGGACACCTCCCAGCAGCTCAGGGCCTCATCCAGCCTGCCCTTCAACACCTCCAGGCAGGAGGCAGCCACAGCAACCTGGGCAACCTGTGTCAGTGTCTCTCCACCCTCACTCTAAAGAATTTCTTCCTCATCTCCAGTCTCAGTCTCCCCTCTCCCAGCTCAAAGCCATTGTTCCTCATCCTGTCACTCCCAGCCCTTCTCAGAAGTCCCTCCCCAGCTCTCCTGGAGCCCCTTCAGGTGCTGGAAGGTTGCTCTAAGCTCTCCCTGGAGCCTTCTCTTCTCCAGGCTGAACAGCCCCAACTCTCCCACAGGGGAGGGTCTCCATCCCTCTGATCATCTTGGTGGCCTCCTCTGAGCCTGCTCCCACAGTTGCATGTCCTCCTTATGTTGGGGGTCCCAGAATCACCTGGATTCTCCCCAGGCTTCCCTCCCAGTTGTCCAGGTGGCTGTGGCAGCGCTGCAAGCCTGGGGTTGTGGCCCCTGGGCTGCAGGAGCACTGGGTGCCTGGCAGTGCCCTTCACAACTGCTGAAGCAAGCCTGAGGTGTGCTGGGGCAGTGGGCAGGGGGCTGTGGGTTTTGAAGTAGCTTTAATTAGCTAATGCTGACTGAGTTGGCTTCCTGTGTCTGGAGCCCTGCTCATGAGAAGGCAGCAAAACCACAGGTCCCTCTGGCCAGGGGAGTGCAGAGGGGGTGAGTCACTGCTGCAGGCTGGGCCTGGTGCACTCTTGTTTTTTTGGGTGGTGGTGGTTTAAATGGGATGGAAAAAAAGGAGCTCTTAATTGCTTTTTGTTGACACTTCAGTGGGTCTCTGCATTTGCCTGCTGGAGCAAACAAGTGGCTGCTGTTAATCAGTCAGTTGTCGAGATCCTGGCAGAGGGCAGAGCTGGAGGGGACAGGGTGGGCTGGCTCCCCACAAGCTGACACTGAGCTGCTAGGAAAGCAAATTCTTCCATTTGAATCAGCAGCAAATTCCAGCTCTGTTTCTGTTGGAAGTGCTCAAGTGGCTGTCAGGAAATATTTGGTTGCTGTGTGCTTTCAGGATCCAATGACTCCTCCAGCACTGGAGGAGATGTGCCAGTGCCTGAATGCTCCTTTCCTTTGCCCCCCATTTTTTTCCAGCCATCCCTGGCAGGATGCAGCTCCTCCTCCTCTTGGGAAACAGCCCTGGGGACTATTTTGTGTGTGTTGTTCTTTTTCCTCTGGGCTTGAGTGCTTTTCACTTTCCAGCAGCTCATCCACCCAAGTGACCTGGGTGTCTTCTGTCACTTGTGCTGGAAGCACTGAGTGCTGCCATCAGTGGCATCCCTCCCATGACAGCCCCCAGGGCTGTGTCTCCAGGTGGCTTACAGCTGTTTAAACCACACTGGCTGGGGCAGCTTTCTGTGCCCTGCCTGTACTGCAGTTCAGTCTGGAGAGCAAATCAACTAATCCCTCACTCAGTTTAGAAGCTATAAAAGTTGTTTGCACAGAAACTTTATGTTACAGCCCCTCTCTGGCAAGGGAGCTGACATTTGCAAACCTGAGGTGCACTCAAAGCAGCTCTGACCTGCTGCACAAAGGCTGCAGAGGACAGGAATGCTGCAGAGGACACCAAAGTGGGCAGGAGTTGTGGTCTGCTCCAATGTAGGAAGGCTCTGCAGAAGGACAGCCTGAAGTCAAGGGCATGAGATTCAGCAAGCCAAGTGCCAGGTCACAGCAACCCCATGAAGGCTCCAGGCTTGGGGCAGAGTGGCTGGAAACTGCCCAGCAGAGAAAGCCCTGGAGCTGCTGAGTGACAGAAGCTGAGCATGAGCCAGGGGGTGCCCAGGTGGGCAGGAAGGCCACCAGCAGCCTGGCCTGGAGCAGCAATGGTGTGGCCAGCAGGAGCAGGGCAGGGATTGTCCTCCTGTGCTCAGCACTGGTGAGGCCACAGCTTGAGTCCTGGGTTCAGTTTTGGGCTTCTCACTCCAAGAAGGACATTGGGGAGCTGGAGCAGATCCAGAGAAGGGCAACCAAGCTGGGGAAGGGTCTGGAGAACAGAGCTGGGGAGGAGCAGCTGAGGGAGCTGGGGGTGTTGAGTGTGGAGAAGAGGAGGCTGAGGGAGACCTCATTGCTCTCTACAGCTCCCTGAGAGGAGGTTGCAGTGAGGTGGGGGTTGGGGTCTTCCCCCTAGTCTCAGGTGATAGAAGGAGAGGCAATGGCCTGAAGTTGCACCAGGGGAGGGTTAGGTTGGAGATGAGGAAAAATGTCTTTGGTGCAAGAGTGGTCAGGGATTGGCACAGGCTGCCCAGGGAGGTGGTGGAGTCCCCATGCCTGGAGGGGTTCAAGAAACCTGTGGCCATGGCAGTTGGGGGCATGGTTTAGTGGCCACAGGGATGTTGGGTTGATGTCTGGCCTGGATGACTTAGAGGGCTTTTCCAACCTGAATGATCCTGTGATTCTATACATGGGCAGTATTATGCCAGCCACTCTCTGTACCCACATGTCATGGAGTGGCTTTGCTTTGTGTCCTGCAGGGTGGGAGGTGAAGGCAGGAGCAGTGGGGATCTGGAGTGGGAGCTGCTTTCTTACACACTCTGTGTGCACTGTCTGATTTGGCACCAGGGTGTAAAATAGGTGTGGGATCAGTGGCTCCCTGCTGTCTCTCCTTTCACAGAATTCACCAGGCTGGAAAAGGCCTTTGAGATCATCCAGTCCAACCTATCACCCAACACCTTCTAATCAACTCAACCATGGCACCAAGTGCCTCATCCAGGCTCTTCTTAAACACCTCCAGGGATGGGGACTCCACCACCCCCCTGGGCAGCACATTCCAATGGCCAATCTCTCTTCCTGGGAAGAATTTCTTGCTCACACCCAGCCCAAACCTTTCCTGGCACAGCTTGAGACTGTGTCACTGCTTGCCTGGGAGAAGAGACCAACCCCACCTGGCTACAACCTCCCTTCAGGGAGTTGCAGAGAGCAAGGAGGTCTCCCCTGAGCCTCCTCTTCTCCAGGCTAAGCAACCCCAGCTCCCTCAGCCTCTCCTCACAGGGCTGTGCTCCAGACCCCTCCCCAGCTTTCTTGCCCTTCTCTGGACACCTTCCAGCATCTCAACATCTTTCCTAACCTGAGGAGGCCAGAACTGGACACAGGACTCCAGGTGTGGCCTCAGCAGTGCTGAGCACAGGGCACAATGACCTCCCTGCTCCTGCTGGCCACACTCTTCCTGATGCAGGCCAGGATGCCATTGGCCCTCTTGGCCCCTGGGCACACTGCTGGCTCCTGTTCAACTGCTGTGCACCAGCACCCCCAGGTCCCTCTCTGCCTGGCCACTCTCCAGCCACTCTGCCCCCAGCCTGTAGCACTGCCTGGGGTTGCTGTGGCCAATGTGCAGCACCTGGCACTTGGATGTGTTCAATCTCCTGCCCTTGGCCTCTGCCCATCTGCCCAGCCTGGCAAGGTCCCTCTGCAGAGCTCTCCTACCCTCCAACAGCTCAACTCCTGCCCCCAGCTTGGTGTCATCTGCAAACTTACTGCTGATGGACTCAATGCCCTCCTCCAGATCATCAATCAAGATGAACAGGACCCCCCCTTGTTCTCCCTCCCTTCCTCAGGCCCGGGTTTCGAAGTGTGGGTTCGTCCCTGGCTGCCGTGGCCTGGCCTGGCAGGGGCCGTGGGGGTGAGGGCGCCGTGGCCAGGCGTGAGCAGCGTGGAGCTGCGTTCCCCCGGGGCTCGGCGGCAGGCAGCTGATGTGTGCTCCCCCTGCCAGCCTGATAAAAGGGCTTTTCATGTCCCTGAAGACAAAGCCTCTTGTTTGAAAACACACAACTGAATGAAAAACAGGATTCTGAATGCCCTCGACTCAGCTATTAAAAGCAAACAAACCCCACAACCCCCCCCCAAAAACCTGGAAAGCTTCCCCAGCAGGCCCAGCGTAGCAGTGCTGGGCTCACACCTCCCAGCGCAAAACCACCCCACAGCCACCCCCCAGCCTCTGGGGGGAGAGCTGGGAGAGCTTAGCAGTTCCTTGCCAACCTGGAACTTTGTGGCCCAGGAACCTTTTTCCTCTAGGAACACCTTCAGGTACGGGAAGGCTGCTCTGAGGTCTCCCTGGAGCCTTCTCTTCTCCAGGCTCAACTGGAGCTCCACTTCTCCCAGCCTCTCCCCACAGGGGAGGTTCTGCAGCCCTCTGATCATCTTGGTGTCCTCCTCTGGACCCTCTCCAGCAGCTCCAGGTCCTCCTTGTGCTGGGGACCCCAGAACTGGAGGCAGGTGGACTTCAGGTGTGGACCTGGGGGTGCTGACTGACAGCTGCCTAAACATGAGCCAGCAGTGTGCCCAGGGGGCCAAGAAGGCCAATGGCATCCTGGCCTGCATCAGGAAGAGTGTGGCCAGCAGGAGCAGGGAGGTCATTCTGCCCTGTGCTCAGCACTGCTGAGGCCACACCTTGAGTCCTGTGTCCAGTTCTGGGCTCCTCAGGTTAGGAAAGATGTTGAGCTGCTGGAAGGTGTCCAGAGAAGGGCAAGAAAGCTGGGGAGGGGTCTGGAGCACAACCCTGTGAGGAGAGGCTGAGGGAGCTGAGGTTGCTTAGCCTGGAGAAGAGGAGGCTCAGGGGAGACCTTCTTGCTCTCTGCAACTCCCTGCAGGGAGGTTGTAGCCAGGTGGGGGTTGGTCTCTTCTGCCAGGCAAGCAGCCCCAGAACAAGAGGACACAGTCTCAAGCTGTGCCAGGGGAGGTTTAGGCTGGAGGGGAGCAGAAAATTCTTCCTAGAAAGAGGAATTGACCATTGGGATGTGCTGCCCTGGGAGGTGGTGGAGTCCCCATCCCTGGAGGTGTTCAAGAGGGGATTGGATGTGGCACTTGGAGCCTTGGTTGAGTTGTCAGGAGGTGTTGGGTGCCAGGTTGGACTTGATGACCTTTGAGGTCTGTTCCAGCCTTGGTGATTCTGTGATTCTGGTGTCAGCAGAGCAGCGCTGGCACCGGTGAGCTCCTGCAGCCAGGCTGGGACAGTGCCCTGCACTCTGCCACAGCAGTGGGGCCCAGGGCAATGCAAACATTTCAAAACCAAAAGCATAAAACCCCAAACCAAAACCAACCCAAACCCTGATCAGATTTAGCAAGTCACATGCTGCTACAGATGTGGTAACCCAAAGAGCTGCAGTCTCCCAGCTCTGTTGGAAGCTGATGGGGATGTCGTGGGTGGAAGGCTCTCGGGAAGCAAACCCCCTCGTGCACAAAGTGCAGCCCTCAGTGCAGCACCAGGGCAGTGCTCTGCACTGCTTCCAGCATGCAGAAGCAGGAGCACACCTGGCTGTGATGCCAAGCTGCAAAGGAGGTTGTGCTGAGATGGGGCTTGGGGGTTTCCCCCTCGTATCAGGTGATAGGAGAGGAGGAAATGGCCTGAAGTTGCACCAGGGGAGGGTTAGGCTGGAGATGAGGCAAAATTTCTTTGTGCAAGAGTGGTCAGGGGTTGGCACAGGCTGCCCAGGGAGGTGGTGGAATCCCCATCCCTGGAGGGGTTCAAAGAACCTGTGGCCATGGCATTTGGGGCCATGGTGGGGTTGGGTTGCTGGTTGGACTGGGTGACCTTGGAGGGCTTTTCCAGCCCAAACAATTATGATAGTTTGAGGGAAAGAGCATGGAGAAAAGCTTAGCTGTGGTTTTCAGATTCCAACACCACAGGCAGGGAAGATGATGATCAGTGGCACACAGGTACCAGTGCAACCTTGTTCCTTCAAACAGCAACACACTGCACATCCCCTTCCACCTCACCCAGAGGCTACAATTGTGCCAGGGGAGGTTTAGGTTGGACATTAAGAGCAATTCCTTTGCTGCAAGAGTGGTCAGGGTTTGGCACAGGCTGCCCAGGGAGGTGGTGGAGTCCCCATGCCTGGAGGTGTTCCAGAAACCTGTGGCCATGGCACTTGGGGCTGTGGTTTGAAGGCCATGGTGGTGCTGGGTTGATGCTTGGGCTGGATGGACCTTAAAGGTCTTTTCCAACCCAAAGAATTCTATGATTTGCTGTTTTGTTGTAAGATACTTTCCCTCTTCCCAAACAGCTTTCACAAAGTCAGGTGTCTCCTATTTCTCTGTTGGTTTAAGTTCTTTCCCTCTCATCTCAAGCAGAGAAACAAAGCAAAAGGGAAGAAATGATTGGGGGGGGGGCAGAAAGGAAGGGTGGTGAACCTGTTTTGTAGGCTTCTGAATGAGCTGAACAGCACAGGGGCTGGAATGGAGATTTATTTTGAAGTGAAAACCCACAGACACAACTGCAGGGCACATCCACAGCTTGGTATTTCTCTAATGAAATCCCAGCAGAGAAAGCTCTCAGCTCCTGCTGGTGCTTTGCTGCTTGTTTTGGTGTTAAGATGTTAAAGGTAATCAGCAGAGAAGGGCAAGAAAGCTGGGGAGGGGTTTGGAGCACAGCCCTGTGAGGAGAGGCTGAGGGAGCTGGGGTTGCTTAGCCTGGAGAGGAGGAGGCTCAGGGGAGACCTTCTTGCTCTCTGCAACTCCCTGAAGGGAGGTTGTAGCCAGGTGGGGGTTGGTCTCTTCTCCCAGGCAGCCAGCACCAGAACAAGAGGACACAGTCTCAAGCTGTGCCAGGGGAGGTATGGGCTGGGTGTGAGGAAGAAATTCTTCCCAGCAGGAGAGATTGGCCATTGGGATGTGCTGCCCAGGGAGGTGGTGAAGTCACCATCCCTGGAGGTGTTTAGGAGGAGCCTGGATGAGGCACTTGGTGCCATGGTTTGGTTGATCAGCTGGTGCTGGGTGACAGGTTGGACTCCAAGGGCTTTTCCAACCTGGTTCATTCTGTATTCAGCAGCAAAAGAAGTTCTAACAAAGTGGTTAGCTAATGATGCTTTTGGAGATCCCTCTTTGAGGGAAATCCTCATGGTTTGGAAATGAATTGGTGCAAATGAGGGGTTAGGAAGAAGAGAGAAGTTGTGTGGGAGGGCTGGCTGAGTTTTCAGTCTCCTGGCTGAGCCTGTCCTGCCTGGCAGCTCATGCCACCTCCCTGTGCAGTCAAAACTCTTCCTTCCTGAGAGTGTTCCCCAAGTGTTTCTGCCAGTTGTGACATGTGCCACTTGTAGCACCACTGAACCTGCTCAGAGCTGACTTTCTTGCTGAGCAACTCCTTCATCCCCTGGAAATACCAGCCAGGCTTGGCTGCCACCGAGGCTTGGGCTGCTGGGGCACCTGTGGGGTGCTGCAGGGAAGGGGCTGCACCAGGAGTAGGGTTTGTACATTCATGGAGTGGTTTGAGTTGGAAGGGACCTTTAAAGATCATCCACTTCCAGCCACCCTGTCATGTGCAGGGACACCTCCCACCAGCCCAGGTTGCTCAAGGCCTCTGGGATAGGTCCCAGACCAGCAGCCTGGGCATCCATCAGGATGGGCAGTGCTGCACCCAGCAGTTCCTGCAGCAGCAAAGGACCTGCATGGGAGCACTTCTTGGGGCAATTAGTCTCAACTTACCCAAACAGTGCAAACTGCTGCGCTGCTTCCCTTTTGTTGGTGTTCTCTGGCAGTCTGGTGCAGCTTTGCTTGCAATTCCTGCCCCACTCTTGGCAGTGCAAGCCTTGGCTGCCTTGCTGCTGGTGGTTTCTTACTGCCTGTGAACCACATTCCCCTGTCTGCTGGCAGCTCTGCCGATGCTGGCAGGTGGGGTCTGATGTGCTTGCCTTCATGTCTCTGCAGTGATGCAACTTCTTGTTGACTTTGTCTGCTGCTGGCACCTGTCTGAGCTGCTTTCCCAGGCAGCCACACCTGCCCCTTTGCTCTCCTCTCCTCTTTGCTCTCCTCTCCATTCTGCTCTCCTCTCCTCTTTGCTCTCCTCTCCTCTTTGCTCTCCTCTCCATTCTGCTCTCCTCTCCTCTTTGCTCTCTTCTCCTCTTTGCTCTCTTCTCCTCTTTGCTCTCTTCTCCTCTTTGCTCTCCTCTCCATTCTGCTCTCCTCTCCATTCTGCTCTCCTCTCCATTCTGCTCTCCTCTCCTCTTTGCTCTCCTCTCCTCTTTGCTCTCCTCTCCACCAGCTTCATTTTCCTCGCAGACCGAGTGAAGTGCTTCAGAAAATGAATGCTTGCATCTCCAGGCCAAGCTGGGTGCCTGAGCTAACAGGTGCTTGTGAAGGCAGCCCAGAGCCTCAGACAAAAGAGGCTTTGCTAAGCAGAGCCCAGGCGTTTGTGAAGCTGAGTCTCTTTTGCCTTGCCCAGCAAGCCAGCACCAGCCAGGGTCCTGCCCTCTGACAGGCTGTAAACCTGCAGTCACCCCCCCTGCATGGAGCAGCAGAGGTTGGGGACTGAGCTGCTGGAGAGCAGTGAAGGGGAAAAGGACCTGGGGGATCCTGGTGGATGGGAGGTTGGCCATGAGCCAGCAATGTGCTCTTGTGGCCAAGAAGGCCAAGGGCAGCCTGGGCTGTGCTTAGCAGGTCAGAGAGGTTTGCTCTGCCCCCTCTGAGGCCACAGCTGGAATCTTGTGTCCAGTTCTGGGCCCCTCAGCTCAAGAAGGACCTCAGGGAGCTGCTGCAGAGAGTCCAGCACAGAGCCACAGAGCTGCTGCAGGCAGTGCAACATCTTCCTCATGAGGAGAGCCTGAGGGAGCTGAGGGCTCTGTGGCTTGGAGAGGAGGAGCCTGAGAGGTGAGCTCCTTGCTGGGGAGAAAGCTGTGCAGGGGGAGTGCCCAGAGGCTGGAGCCAGGCTCTGCTGGGGGCTGCCCAATGCCAGCACAAGGGGCAGTGGTGGAAGCTGAGGCAGAGGAAGTGCCATGGGAAGAGGAGGAAACATTTTGTCCCTGTGAGGATGCCAGAGCCCTGGAGCAGGCTGCCCAGGGGGGCTGTGGAGTCTCCCTCTCTGGAGATATTCCAACCCCAGCTGGGTGTGTTCCTGTGTGAGCTGCTCTGGGTGCCCCTGCTCTGGCAGGGGGTTGGACTGGAGGTCCCTTCCAGCCCCTGACATTCTGTGGTTCTGTGACTCTGTGCTTGCAGAGGTGTCTGTTCCCACAGGCAGAGGAGGAACCTTTTGTTTTCTCAGCTTACAGCAACTGTAGCTGGAAAATGTGGGGATGTGAATCCCAATCTGAAGTTGCACTGAGGCTGTCCAGATTTAGAAAGACCTTGAGCTGGAGCTATCAGCGTCTGCTCCAATGTGCTTCTCAGTGCCTCCTGGTCTTTGTTTATGCCCAGGGATCGCTCTGTTTGCATTGTTCTGTTGAGTGCTGATCTCTCTCTGGTATTTGCTGCAATCACAGAAGGGTGAGGGTTGAAAGGAAGCTCTGAAGATCATGGAGCCCAACCCCCCTGCCAAATGCCAACAGAGTCTGATCTCCAGATCTGACCCTGCAGTCACAAATGCCACGGGAAAGGGATGTGGGCAGTCCTTTGCCATCTGTGTGGTGATACCTACTGCACAGACTGCTCAGGGGGAACCTGATCAGTACTGGGAAAGGAGGATTGCAGCAGAGGAGTGTAGGAGCTCTGTGCTGCATCTCCTCCTGCTTAACCACCGAGCAGATCTGATCAAAGCAGAGCTTCTGCATCCTTGGGTGGGAGTGTAGCCAGTGCTGGCTGTGCTTCCTTGGCTGGTGGTGCTCCTGCTGTATCATAGTATCATAGAATCAGTCAGGGTTGGAAGGGACCACAAGGATCAGCTAGTTCCAACCCCACACTAGATCAGGCTGGCCAGAGCCTCATCCAGCCTGGGCTTAAACACCTCCAGGGACAGGGCCTCAACCACCTCCCTGCACAACCCATTCCAGGGCCTCACCACTCTCATGGGGAAGAACTTCCTCCTCACCTCCAGCCTGAATCTCCCCACCTCCAGCTTCATTCCATTCCCCCTAGTCCTATCACTGCCTGAGAGCCTGAGCAGTCCCTCCCCAGCCTTCCTGTAGCCCCCTTCAGATCCTGGAAGGCCACAATGAGGTCACCTGGGAGCCTTCTCTTCTCCAGACTGAACAGCTCCAACTCCCTCAGTCTGTCCTCACAGCAGAGCTGCTCCAGCCCTCTGCTCATCCTCCTGGCCCTGCTCTGGACACCTTCCAGCACCTCCAGATCCCTCTTGCAATAGGGGCTCCAGAACTGGAGGCAGTACTGCAGGTGGGGTCTCAGCAGGGCTGAGCAGAGGGGGAGAATCCCCTCCCTTGCCCTGCTGGCCACACTTCTCCTGCTGCAGCCCAGGCTCTGCTTGGCTTTCCGGGCTGCAAGTGCACCCTGAGAGCTCCTGGTGAGCTTCTCCTCCCCCAGCACCCCCAAGGCTCTCTCCTCAGGGCTGCTCTCCAGCCAGGCCCTGCCCAGCCTGGATTTGTGCCTGGGGTTGCCTCCACCCAGCTGCAGGACCCTGCCCTTGGTCTTGTTGAAGCTCCTGAGGTTGGCTTGTGCCCACCTCTCCAGCCTGCCCAGGTCCCTCTGGATGGATCCTTCCCTCCAGCTGTCTGCTGCACCACACAGCTTGGTGTCATCAGCAACCTTGCTGAGGGTGCACTCAGTGCCACTGCCCATGGCACCCACAGAGATGTTGAACAAGCCTGGTCCCAGGACTGATCCCTGAGGGACTCTGCTTGTCCCTGGCCTCCCCTGGGACATGGACCCATGGACAGCCACTCTCTGGGTGCTGTGCCTTGCTGGGCAGGGGGGTGGGAGTGGAAGGGTCAGTGGCTGTGCAAACAGCCTGTGGTAAGCATGGATTGTTGAGAGGCTGACTGGGGAAGCAGGTTGAGAGTTTATTCAGACAGTTTTCTTGGAGGGAAGCAGGTTATTTGCTTGCCACAACCAGTATTAGGCATACAGCTGTGTGCAAAAGAGAAGGAAAACCTTTTTCAGGGACTGTGCAGAATCTCTCCTGTTTGAGCTTGGTAGCTCCCAGGGGGACAGACAGGCAGTGTCTGCATTCAGTACCTCAGGCAGTCCTATTTTAGCTGTGGGTTCTGCTTTGTGTTCCAGGTTGTGGAAAATCATGGAATTGTCAGGGCTGGAAGGGACCTCAGGGCTCAGCCAGTCCCAACCCCCCTGCCATGGGCAGGGACACCTCACACTGCAGCAGGTTGCTCACAGCCACAGCCAGCCTGGCTGCAAACACCTCCAGGCAGGAGGCTTCCACCACCTCCCTGGGCAGCCTGTGCCAGGCTCTCACCACCCTCCTGGGCAACAACTTCCTCACATCCAATCTCAATTTCCCCACTTCTAGTTTTGTTCCATTCCCCCCAGTCCTGTCACTCCCTGACACCCTCCAAAGTCCCTCCCCAGCTTTCTTGGAGCCCCCTTTCAGATCCTGGAAGGCCACAAGGAGGTCTCCTCAGAGCTTTCTCCTCTCCAGCCTGCACAACCCCAACTCCCTCAGTCTGTCCTCACAGCAGAGCAGCTCCAGCCCTCTGCTCCTCCTCGTGGCCCTTCTCTGGACACCTTCCAGCACCTCCAGATCCTTCCTGGCACAGAGGCTCCAGAGCTGGACCCAGAGCTGCAGCTGTGGTCTCAGCAGAGTGGAGCAGAGGGGCAGAATCCCCTCCCTGGCCCTGCTGGCCACACTTCTCTTGCTGCAGCCCAGGCTCTGCTTGGTTCTCTGGGCTGCAAGAGATCATCCAGTTCCAACCCCTGCCATGGGCAGGGGGACCTCCCACCAGCCCAGGTTGCTCAAGCCCTCATTCAGCCTGAATCTCCCCACTTCTAGTTTTGTTCCATCCCTCCAGTCCTATCACACCCTGACACCCTAAAAACTCCCTCCCCAGCTTTCCTGTAGCCCCCTTCAGATCCTGGAAGGCCACAAGAAGGTCTCCCTGGAGCCTTCTCTTCCCTGAGCAACCCCAAGTCTCAGCCTCTGGGGATCAGAGCTTTTCGGACCTACCGCACACGCCGGGTGGCAGCAGGCACCTGAACGTGTCCAGAAGCTCATAGCCCATAAAACAAATAGCCAGGGGTAAATATTAACGAGGCTAATGGCCTTTTGGACTCGCTAAGGAGGGCATTTCCCATCTCCCGAGCTTCACACAGCTGCTCGCTGAGGGGAAAGATAAACGTGGCTTCAGGAGCTGCAGTGACCTTGGTTGCTGTGCTGCCCTTCAGGAGTGGATGGCAGCCTGGTTTCACTCCGTGTCCCTTTCTCTCCCCTTGTAGATCCTCCCCAAATTCATGAGATGGCCAACACCACGCAGATCTCCAAAGATGAGCTGGAGGAGCTCAAGGAGGCCTTTGCCAAAGTCGGTAAGTCCCGGCCGGGAGCGCTGCTGTCTGCTGCGCCTTTGCAAGGGGTGCAGCCAGCCCTGCCAGCAGGATGTGGGCAGCCTGCCGCTTTTGTGGTCTCCTCTGTGCCAGGGAGTGCCTTGGCAGCCTTCTTGCTTCTGCCTCCTCACTTCCAGGCGAGGAGCACAAAGGGAGGGATGCTGGCAGTCCGGCTGCCACCGAGCCTTGGCCCCTTGCTCCAGGCTGGGCTTGGGTGATTCCTGAGGGCAGAAGCAGCATCACAGAATCATGGAATCATAGAAGCAGTGAGGTTGGAAAAGGTCAGCAAGTCCAACCTGTTACCTATCACCCAACACCTCCTGACAACTAAACCATGGCTCCAAGTGCCACAGCCAAGCCCTTTTTGAACACCTCCAGGGATGGGGACTCCACCACCTCCCTGGGCAGCACATCCCAGTGGCCAATCTCTCTTCCTGGGCAGAATTTCTGCCTAACAGCCAGCATAAACCTCCCCTGGCACAGCTTGAGGCTGTGTCCTCTTGTTCTGGTGCTGCTTGCCTGGGAGAAGAGACCAACCCCCACCTGGCTACAACCTCCCTTCAGGCAGTTGGACAGGGCAAGAAGGTCTCCACTGAGCCTCCTCTTCTGCAGGCTAAGCAACCCCAGCTCCCTCAGCCTCTCCTCACAGGGCTGTGCTCCAGACCCCCTCCCCAGCCTTGTTGCCCTTCTCTGGACACCTTCCAGCAGCTCAACATCTTTCCTAAGCTGAGGAGCCCAGAACTGGACACAGGACTCAAGGTGTGGCCTCAGCAGTGCTGAGCACAGGGCACAATGACCTCCCTGCTCCTGCTGGCCACACTCTTCCTGATGCAGGCCAGGATGCCCTTGGCCTTCTTGGCCTTCTGGGCACACTGCAGGCTCCTGTTCAGCTGCTGTGCACCAGTACCCCCAGGTCCCTCTCTGCCTGGCTGCTCTCCAGCCCCTCTGCCCCCAGCCTGTAGCTCTGCCTGGGGTTGCTGTGGCCAAAGTGCAGCACCTGGCACTTGGACTTGTTGAATGCCATCCTATTGGACTCTGTCCATCTTTCCTGCCTGGCAAGATCCCTCTGGAGAGCCACAACAGGTACTGCATTCCTTTTGGCCCAGGCAGCACTTCAGGGCTCGCCCAGTGCTTGGGTTTGATGCTGTTGGTTTGGGCAGGGTGGCTGAGCCATGCAGATGGGCAGTGGAGCTGCTACCTTTCTGGTTTGTGCAGGTGAGGCACTCTGCTTGGTGAGCTGGGAGGCAAAGCCTAATGAGTGTCTCTTTGCCTGGCCATTAGGGAACAACCTGTGGTGACAGTCCAAAGCTTTGTGGCTGCCTTGCATCTGCATTGCCCTCTGGTGGCTCTCTTTCTTCCCTGGTTCTTACCTCCCTAACTGACAGGGGGGTGCTGAGGGCTTGCACAGCCCAAGTTGCTCTGCCTGCCTTCCAGCTTTGGCAAACCCTGCCCTGGCATTGCAGAGGTCTCTGCCCTGGCATTGCAGGGGTCTCTTGCCCTGGCATTGCAGGGGTCTCCTGCCCTGGCATTGCAGAGGTCTCTTGCCCTGGCATTGCAGAGGTCTCTGCCCTGGCATTGCAGGGGTCTCCTGCCCTGGCATTGCAGGGGTCTCCTGCCCTGGCACTGCAGAGGTCTCTGCCCTGGCATTGCAGGGGTCTCTTGCCCTGGCATTGCAGGGGTCTCCTGCCCTGGCATTGCAGGGGTCTCTGCCCTGGCATTGCAGAGGTCTCTTGCCCTGACATTGCAGAGGTCTCTGCCCTGGCATTGCAGAGGTCTCTTGCCCTGGCATTGCAGAGGTCTCTGCCCTGGCATTGCAGGGGTCTCTGCCATGGCATTGCAGAGGTCTCTTGCCCTGACATTGCAGGGGTCTCTGCCCTGGCATTGCAGGGGTCTCCTGCCCTGGCATTGCAGGGGTCTCCTGCCCTGGCATTGCAGAGGTCTCTTGGCAGGCTGCTGCAGGAAGCTGCATTGGGCAGAAACCTGACATCATGGGGAAATAGTTTTCTGCTGATTTAGTTTCTTGATAGGGCTTACAGGAGGATCAGAGGCAAGCCAGGGAGGGGTGGGATGGGAGGTGGACCTCAGCAGTGTGGACTGAGGTCAGTGTGTGCAGCTGAGGAGCCGCACCCAGGACTGGCACAGGCCAGGGCTGAGTTGCACAAGGGATGAGAGGCAGTGGTTTGTGCTCTGAAGTGGACATCTTTGCTTGAGCTCTGGTTATCAGCACAGGCTGCTCACTGCCTCCCATCTGTCTGGGCTGAGCTGCCCTCTGGAGCAAGGTGGCTCTGAAAACTCTTAGGGCAAGTTCAGTTTGCAGTCTGTGGAGAGCAGCAGAGGCAGATGATTGCCAAGGAGCAGTGCACCCTGCTGGGACATGCTCCAAGCTGCATTTCAGGCAGTCCCCTCTCCCTCTTCCCAAGACTTTCCCAGCAGGTGGAAGGGAGCTGCTGCAGAGGAGGTAGAGTAGAATAGAGTAAAAGAGAATGGAATGGAATGGAATGGAATGGAATGGAATGGAATGGAATGGAATGGAATGGAATGGAATGGAATGGAATAGACTAGAAAGGAATAGACTAGACTAGACTAGACTAGACTAGACTAGACTAGACTAGAATAGAATAGGAATAGGAATAGAAGAGAATAGAAAAGAAAAGAATAGAATAGAAATAGAATTAACCAGGTTGGAAAAGACCTTTGAGATCCTCAAGTCCAACCTATCACCCAACACCATCTGATCAACTGAACCATGGCACCAAGTGCCTCATCCAGACTCTTCCTAAACACCTCCAGGGATGGGGACTCCACCACCTCCCTGGGCAGCACATTCCAATGGCCAATCACTCTTGCTGGGAAGAATTTCTTCCTCACCTCCAGCCTGAACCTCCCCTGGCACAGCTTGAGACTGTGTCCTCTTGTTCTGGTGCTGCTTGCCTGGGAGAAGAGACCAACCCCCACCTGGCTACAACCTCCCTTCAGGGAGTTGGAGAGAGCAATGAGGTCTCCCCTGAGCCTCCTCTTCTCCAGGCTAAGCAACCCTAGCTCCCTCAGCCTCTCCTCCCAGGGCTGTGCTCCAGACCCCTCCCCAGCTTTCTTGCCCTTCTCTGGACACCTTCCAGCAGCTCAACATCTTTCCTAACCTGAGGGGCCCAGAACTGGACACAGGACTCAAGGTGTGGCCTCAGCAGTGCTGAGCACAGGGCACAATGACTTCCCTGCTCCTGCTGGCCACACTGTTCCTGACGCAGGCCAGGATGCCCTTGGCCTTCTTGGCCCCCTGGGCACACTGCTGGCTCCTGTTCAGCTGCTGTGCACCAGTACCCCCAGGTCCCTCTCTGCCTGGCTGCTCTCAGCCACTCTGCCCCCAGCCTGTAGCACTGCCTGGGGTTGCTGTGGCCAATGTGCAGCACTTGGCATCATCCTTCTTGCTGCCCAATCTGCCTCTGAGTGCCAGCCTTAATAAAGCTGGGGTGTAGAAGCCCATTCTGTCCTTGGATACACTTAAAATTGTTAACTTGGATGGAATGTGTCAGTAGTGTGTGTGGAAATTACTGAGATGAGCTTGGCTGGCAGCCTTTGCCCTGGAAACATGGAGAGACCCAAGTCAGGTCTTGCTTTGTTGTAGGAAACCAGCTCGACCTGCTCAGGAGTTGGGTCCTGCCTCGGTGTTCCATGGTAAAAGCAGTGTCATAAAGTTGGCTGTTAGCTGAGCAATGTGATCATTAGTCTGGACACCCCCAGAAGAGAGATCTGAGATCTGCTGGTCCTCCTCAGCTCCCTTCTGTTTAGGGTGCTCTAGGCATGGTACAGCCCCCAGGCCTTGCTGTGGGATGTGCCTGTCAGGAGTGTCTGTAAGAGCAGAGTCCTGCACCTGGGCAGGAAGAATACACTGCAGCAGCACAGGCTGGGAGGGGATCTGCTGGAGAGCAGCCCTCTGGGGAAGGACCTGGGAGTGCTGGTGGGCAACAAGTTCTGCCCTGGGGGCCAAGAAGGCCAATGGGATCCTGGGGGGCATTCAGAGGAGTGTGGCCAGCAGAGCCAGGGAGGTTCTCCTCCCCCTCTGAGACCTCCCCTGGAATATTGCATCCAGCTCTGGGCTCCCCAGCTCAGGAGGGACAGGGATCTGCTGGAGAGAGTCCAAGGGAGGGCTCCAAGGAGGCTGAAGGGACTGCAGCACTGCCTCTGGGAGCCCCAGAGCCCTGGGGCTGTGTAGTCTGGAGAGGAGAAGACTGAGAAGGGATCTGATCAATGTCTATCAATAGCTGAGGGCTGGGGGTCAGGAGGGAGGGGACAGGCTCTGCTCACTTGCACCATGAGATAGGCCAAGGGGTAATGGATGGAAACTCCAGCACAGGAGGTTCCACCTCAGCATGAGGAGGAACTTCTTCCCTGTGAGGGTCCCAGAGCCCTGGAGCAGGCTGCCCAGAGAGGTTGTGGAGTCTCCTTCTCTGGAGCCTTCCCAGCCCCATCTGGATGTGCTGCTGTGTGACCTGTGCTGGATTCTCTGCTCTGGCAGGGGGGTTGGACTCGAAGATCTTTGCAGGTCCCTTCCAACCCCTAACATCCTCTGAGCCTGTGACCTCACAGGTGTGTGTTGCACCAGCTGGACCTGATTGAGAGATCTGGAGGGTGTTGGAAGGCAGTGAGATGAGTCAGTGTGGGGTGTGTTACTGTGAGGTGTTGCTGTGCACTCTCTTACTCTTGGCCCTCCTTGCCAGTTGAAGACAAGCTGCCCAGAAAGGCTGTGGAGTCTCCATCTCTGGAGGCATTCAAAACCCACCTGGATGTGTTCCTGTGTGATTCACTCTGGGTGATCCTGCTCTGGCAGGGGGAATGGACCTGGAGGTCCCACACCATTGTGTGACTCTGGGGGAAACCATGGTCTAAAGTCTGCTGCAGTTGAGACAAGCAGCTCCCAGCATCCTGTGGCCAGGTATTTGTGTTGGAAAGGATCCATGTGGTAAACAGCAGTGGGGAACAAAGCATTGCAACATCTGAAAAAAGGCAATTAAGAGGGGCATGAGGACCATCTAGGCCTTGAAGGACCTGCAGGGTAATGGGAGAAGAGCAAGTTGCTCTGGTGCCCCCAGCGTAAGAAAGACACTGAACTGCTGGAGCAGGTCCAGAGGAGGCCACAAGGCTGGAGGAGCTCCCCTGTGGGGCCAGGCTGGGAGAGATGGGGCTCTTCAGCCTGGAGAAGGCTCTGGGGAGACCTTAGAGCAGCCTTCCAGGACCTGAAGGGGCTCCAGGAGAGCTGGGGAAGGACTTCTGACATGGTCTGGGAGTGGCAGGATGAGGAGCAATGGCTGTGAGCTGGGAGAGGAGAGACTGAGACTGGAGGTGAGGAAGAAATTCTTTGGAGTGAGGGGGGTGAGGCACAGGAACAGCTTGCCCAGGGAGGTGTTCAAGGGCAGGCTGAATGAGGCCTTGAGCAACTGTGGGCTAGTGGGAGGTGTCCCTATGGCAGGAGGGTTGGAGCTGGATGATCTTTAAGATCCTTCCCAAGCCATGCAGTGACTCTCTGCACTCTCAGCTGGTTTCTGAGCCTGCTCTGCAGAGCAGTGTGTGGGTACCAGCAGGGCCAAAGGGTGGCCCTTGGGAGGGGAGGCATGGCAGAGCAGAATCTGCAGGCTTGCTGTGTTTGTTCGCCCTCTCCTTGCTCCACCAGCAGAGATAAGCATCTTCTCCTCCTGGAAACACCAAGTACTTCAAAGCTGAACACTTTGTTCCCTGCTGCTGCTGCTGCAAGGTGGGGAACAATGCCCTGAGCCTTACGGGGCTCTGTGATCCTGCTGGAGTGTGTCCTGCGCAGCCTTTCTCCTTAAAAGGCAACGTGTGGCTTACTTTCCCCCTCACATCCTGTTATTTCAGCTATTTTAAGGGACTGTCTGGAGGCAGCTGAGCCAGAGCTGGGAGCAGCTTTGGGGTTTGGGTTGCTGCAGCAGCAGCAGCAGCAGCAGCAGCAGCTGGGCAGGGGGTGGTGGCCGCGTGGCGCTGCAGCGGCCGTGCCCGGCTGCGGTGCCCTGGCTGGCAGGCATGCATCCTGCAGTAGAAACAGGAAACTGCTTGCTGTGCTGTAGTTTCCTTTCCACCAGGCAGACTGCCATGGAACCAGGCTGGAGCACTCCTGCTTAAAACCATTTGCACTTTCTTCCATTAGTAATTCTGGGCGGAGGATTTGGGTCGGGAGAGCTTCTGCTCCAGCAGCCGCTGCAGCTGCTGGGCACCCTGGCAGGCTTTGGTAGCCGGGGGGGGGCACCACCTCTTGTCTGAAGGCTGGGCCTGGGTGCAGGACATCTAGCAAGGTCCATGGCTAAGTGCAGACCCTCAGGGATCAGTGCTGGGACCAGGCTTGGTTAATGTCTTTGCTGGTGCCATGGACAATGGCCTTGAGGCAGCCTCAGCACCAAGCTGTGTGGTGCTGCTGACAGCTGGAGGGAAGGATCCATCCAGAGGCACCTGGGCAGGCTGCAGAGCTGGGCCCAGGACAACCTCAGGAGGTTCAACCAGACCAAGGACAAGGCCCTGCAGCTGGGGCAGGGCAATCCCAGCACTGATACAGGCTGGGCAGGGACTGGCTGGAGAGCAGCCCTGGAGAAAAGGCCTTGGGGGTGCTGGGGGAGGAGAAGCTCAAGAGGAGCCAGCAGGGAGCACTTGCAGCCCAGAGAGCCAAGCAGAGCCTGGGCTGCAGCAAGAGAAGTGTGGCCAGCAGGGCCAGGGAGGGGATTCTGCCCCTCTGCTCTACTCTGCTGAGACCACAGCTGCAGCTCTGGGTCCAGTGCTGGAGCCTCTGTGCCAGGAAGGATCTGGAGGGGCTGGAAGGTGTCCAGAGAAGGGCCACGAGGAGGAGCAGAGGGCTGGAGCTGCTCTGCTGTGAGGACAGACTGAGGGAGTTGGGGTTGTGCAGTCTGGAGAAGAGAAGGCTCCCAGGAGACCTTCTTGTGGCCTTCCAGGATCTGCAGGGGGCTCCAAGAAAGCTGGGGAGGGACTTTTGAGGGTTTCAGGGAGGGATAGGACTGGGGGGGATGGAGCAAAACTAGAAGTGAGGAGATTGAGATTGGCTGTGAGGAAGAAGTTGTTGCCCAGGAGGGTGGTGAGAGCCTTGCACAGGTTGCCCAGGGAGGTGGTGGAAGCCTCCTGCCTGGAGGTGTTTGCAGCCAGGTGGAGGTTGTGGCTGTGAGCAACCTGCTGTGGTGTGAGGTGTTTAGGAAGAGCCTGGATGAGGCACTTGGTGCCATGGTCTAGTTGATCAGATGGTGTTGGGTGACAGGCTGGACTTGATGATCTCAAAGGTCTTTTCCAACCTGGTTATTTCTATTTCTATTTCTATTTCTATTTCTATTTCTATTTCTATTTCTATTTCTATTTCTATTTCTATATTCTATTCTATTCTATTCTATCCTTTCCTATCCTTTCCTATCCTTTCCTATCCTATTCTATCCTCTAAGCTGAGATGAGAGCATCTTTCCTGCCAAAGCAGGACCTTGGGCTCTTGCTGCTGAACCAACAGGCCTCTCTTGCTCACAGATCCCACTCCTGGACATGGATGCCCTTTTTATCACTGCATTATGGAATGGGTTGGGTTGGAAGGGACCTCCAAAGGTCACCCAGTCCAACCTCCCCTGCAGCAGGCAGGGACACCCTCCACTAGACCTGGATGCTCAGAGCTTTGCCAAGCCTGACTGCTATATTTTTGAGTCAGGATACTATGGAAGAGTGACTCTCACAGGTGAGGGTTTGGGATATTGTTAAGGGTTGGAAGAACTTAAGTTCTGAGAGCCAAGGGGGCTGAGTGCCATAAGGTGCATTACTCAGCAGCCTGCCCTGTCTGCCTGAGCCCAGGGCAGGAGCTGAGAGCCCTTCTGATGGGCAGCATCTGTGCTGGTGCTGAGCTGCTGAGCTGCCTGTGCTGCCATGTGAGAGGCTTTCAGAAGGCTCTTCCTGCAGCAGAGCCACCAGAGGAAAGCCCTTTTTGACCTAGGCACACCTTAGGACAGGGAAGATGCTGCTGTGCAAGGGGGACCGAAGCCCTCAGTGTGTTGACTTGGTAGTAAAGTCTGCTCCCTGCTCTGCAGCCAGGTTTGAAGCTTTCAGGCTCGCACTGAGGTCTGCTGAGCAAGAGTGAATGGACCAGACAGTGGCCTGGGCTAACTCCTCACCTGCATTTCAGTCAGTGTTTGAAAGCTCTGATTTCTGTTCTACAAGCAAGACTGGGGATTGGTTCTTGGCCCTTGTGCCCAAGAAGGCAAATGGCATTCTGGGCTGTGGTTTTAGTAGGTCCAGAGAGGTTCTCCTGCCTCTCTACTCTGCCCTGCTGAGGCCACAGCTGGAATATTGTGTCCAGGTCTGGGCCTCTCAGCTCAAGAAGGACCTCAGGGAACTGCTTGAGAGAGTCCAGCCCAGAGCCACAGAGCTGCTGCAGGCAGTGCAACATCTCCCTGTGAGGACAGCTGAGGGAGCTGGGGCTTGGAGCAGAGGAGCCTGAGGGCTGCCCTCATGGCTGGGGCTAAAGATGTGCAGGGCTGGAGCCAGGCTCTGCTCAGGGATGGCCAAGGACAGCACAAGGGGCACTGGGGG
>CM037644.1:2132701-2158838 GCA_015227895.2 Colaptes auratus
CGACCTCCTCCTCCTCCTCCCCCCCCAGCCCTCACCCACGACCTCCTCCTCCTCCTCCCCCCTCCAGCCCTCACCCAACGACCTCCTCCTCCTCCTCCTCCCCTCCAGCCCTCACCCACGACCTCCTCCTCCTCCTCCCCCCCTCCAGCCCTCACCCATGACCTCCTCCTCCTCCCCTCCTCCTCCCCCCAGCCCCCACCCACGACCTCCTCCTCCTCCTCCCCCCAGCCCTCACCCACGACCTCCTCCTCCTCCTCCTCTCCTCCCCCCAGCCCTCACCCCGACTCCTCCTCCCCCAGCCCTCACCCACGACCTCCTCCTCCTCCTCCTCCCCCCAGCCCTCACCCACGACCTCCTCCTCCTCCTCCTCCCCCAGCCCTCACCCACGACCTTCCCCTCACCCACTCCCTCCCTCCACTTCCTCCCCCTCCCTCCTACTCTAATCTAAACTCTATTTAATTGCCAGGGAATGCTGCAAGCTCTGCTAGTCAGTGTCAGGAAGCCAGATCTTAAAGCACCAGCAGCAGTGCAGAATCTCAGCACTACACAGCAATGCAGAGGAAACAAAAACACTGTTTAAGGTGGTGTAAGCTTAAATCCATTCCTGCCTGATGAAGAACGACTGCCAATGAACGCTCAGTTAATGAGCTACAAACTTTCCCCTTTCAATAAAGAGCTAAGTAGTTCACTGGTTATTTGCCTGCTTTGTAAAAAGGAACCGAAGCACCACCAGAAGCACCACCAGAAGCACCACCAGAAGCACCACCAGAAGCACCACCAGAAGCACCACCAGAAGCACCACCAGAAGCACCACCAGAAGCACCACCAGAAGCACCACCCTCCTGCTTGAGCCTCTTCACATCCTCTGCAAGTGCAGCCAAGTCCACCTGCTGCTTCTACACAGTTCTCTAGTCCATCCTTTCATCTGCTGCTCACTCTCCATCACCTTTTCAACAATCTCTGTGTTGTGATGCCCACACAGAATGGTTTGGGTTGGAAGGGACCTTGAAGCTCATTAGTTCAAACCCTCTGCCACGACCAGGGACACCTGCCACTAGCCCAGGTTGCTCAAGGCCTCATCCAACAACAGGCACAATCTCCCTGGGCAACCTGTTCCACGATCTGTCTTCTCAGCATACCTCAGCACATCAACCCAGAGACTTTCCTGCTCATCTCCTCCTCTCCACAGAGGGAACATCACTGCATCTCTAGACAGCAAATTCATGGTAAGAAACACAAGACAGGTGTCTTAAAAGTGTGTCAGTAACTGTGTTAACAGCTGGACAAAGCTTCTGCAGGTCTTAAGGTGCTGAGAGCTTTTGTATGAGGCAAGTTAAAGAGAATGAATCCATTCATTCCAACCCCAGTTACCTGAACTAGTATTGCAATACCTGTGTTTCTGTTCCTGCTGCAGTAACTGAGCTGCTATCTTTCTCAAGTCAGTCACTTCTTTGAGTTCATCATCATCTTCAGCCAGCAGCTGCTCTTTCTGAAGTCTGAGAAATGACACATCAGTGAGCTGCCTGACTTCAGTACAACCCCCCCCCACCCCGAAACGGCTCTGTTGCAGGACAAGAACCAAGCAGTGCTGCTTGTCAGCTTATTTCCCACCCAAGGAGCTCCCTACCCATGCAACATGAGATTTTCTTTGCTCCACATGCAAGGAGTAAACCACAACTACCCTCACCCCCAAAAGATGGAGATTTACCTCTTTTCCTCTGCCCAGTCCTCATTCTGTTCTACCTTCTGGGATTTCTCAGGATGTTTCCCACGTTCCTTACACAACAACAAAAAACCCAAACCCCACACTCTTAGACTGGAAGGTTTTTTTAAACAAAGCAAGCCTGCTGAACAGAGACTTCCCCCCCCCCCCTTGTGCCAAGCTACCTTGATGTAAGACAGCAATGGTCCAATCTGGGCATCTCTCTGCTCAGGGACAGCTCCCTCTTCGGCGCTGGGATCGATGTAATCGTACACCTCCTGGTCTAGTGAGGGGTGAGGAAGGAGGGAAGGATGGAATTAAACCAAGTGGTACTCCTGAGAGAGGTTAAGCACAGGTGAAAACCCCACAGATACATAGATTCACAGAGTGCTTTGGCTTGGAAGGGAACTTAAAGATTCACCAGTTCAAACTCCCCTGCTATGGGCAGGGACACCTCCCACCAGCACAGCTTGCTCAAGGCCTCATCCAGCCTGGCCTTCAACGCCTCCAGGGAGGGGACATCCACAGCCTCCCTGGGCAAGCTGTGCCAGTGTCTCCCCACCCTCACTCTAAAAGAATTTCTTCCTCATCTCCAGTCTCAATCTTCCAGCTCAAAGCCATTGTCTCTCATCCTGTCTCCCCATGCCTTTGTAAAAGTCCTTCCCCTGGTCCCCTGCAGCCCCTTCAGGTACTGGAAGGCTTCTCAAAGGTCTCCCTAGAGCCTTCTCATCTCCAGACTTTAACAGCCCCCACATCTCTCAGCCTATTTCCCAGTGCCACAGAAAGAACAACAATGAAACTGCATCTCCTTGAGCCAGCCTTGTTTCTTCCTTTCTGGCCTTGTCTGTCTGTGACTGTTCCTTTGTTTCTGGGAACGATGGAAGTCCAACACCAAGGTGGTGATGGAATTTTGTGCTATCAGACCACTTGAGTATTCCCATTGCCTGAGCTGGCAGAAGCACAACAGTCATTACCTTTCTGGGGATCGAGTTTACTGCCCATGACATGATTGTCATTCCTTAATGTCTGCTCTCTTGTCGATTCTGACACCTGGGAGTGAAGGCTGATGGTATCATCATCAGAGGGCTGCAGAGACAGGCACATTGAGCACACACAAATGACATCATTAGCTTTGCTAAGAGCCCACAAGATACCCCTGCAAGGGAGCCTACCACGAGGGATGGCTCCCAGGACAGAAAATACCAAGTCAGGAGAAGGAGTTTTGTGGGTGGAGGATTTTGGTGGGGGAAAAGGTAGGGAGGTTCGAGAGAGTCATTGTTTAGGGAGTAAAAGACAAGTGCTTGGTATGTGATGTGAGACACTGGAGCAGGCTGCCCAGCAGGGTTGTGGGGTCTCCCTCCCTGGATGAGTTCCTGTGTGACCTGCCCTAGGTGATCCTGCTCTGAGATGGGGATCTCTGCATGGCCCTTCCAACCCCCAGCACTCTGTGTGAGATTCTTTGAACATCTGTGGGGGTTTTAAACCATTAGACTGCCACTATGAGACAGGAATTATCTACAGGTTGCTTTGCCCATTCTGGCTAAGGTTCATTCCAGACCAAATCCCATACATTTAAAACTGAATCCTGACCTAAGGAATTGGTTTAGACCTTTGAATGTGCGAAGTCACTTTCTACACAAAAGGCAAACTTGATTTAAAACTTCATTTGCTTGTCAATGAAAGGAAGGGGTAATGAAAGTTTATTTGGACCAAACTTGTGTGGTGTATGTGGTGTATGTTTGTAGTCTCTCTGGACTTCAGCAAGGCTTTTGAAAATGCTCCCCACAGCAAACTCCTGGCCAAGCTGTCAGCCCCTGGCTCAGACAGCAGCACTCTGAGCTGGGTTAGGAACTGGCTGGAGGCTGAGCCCAGAGAGTGGTGGTGAATGGTGCCACAGCCAGCTGGCAGCCAGGCACCAGTGGTGTACCCCCAGGGATCAGTGCTGGGCCCCATCCTGTTCAATATCTTTATTGATGATCTGGATGAGGGCATTGAGTCCAGCTTCAGTAAATTTGCAGATGACACCAAGCTGGGGGCAAGAGTTGAACTGTTAGAGGGTAGGAGAGATCAGCAGAGGGACCTCAACAGGCTGGACAGATGGGCAGAGTCCAACAGAATGGCATTCAACAAGTGCCAGGTTCTGCACTTTGGTCACAACAACCCCAGGCAGTGCTACAGGCTGGGGTCAGAGTGGCTGAGAGCAGCCAGGCAGAGAGGGACCTGGGGGTGCTGGTTGACAGCAGTTGAACAGGAGCCAGCAGTGTGCCCAGGCGGGCAGGAAGGCCAAGGGCATCCTGGCCTGCATCAGGAAGAGTGTGGCCAGCAGGAGCAGGGAAGTCATTGTGCCCTGTGCTCAGCACTGGTTAGGCCACACCTTGAGTCCTGTGTCCAGGGCTGGCCTCCTCAGTTTAAGAAAGATGTTGAGCTGCTGGAAGGTGTCCAGAGAAGGGCAAGAAAGCTGGGGAGGGGTCTGGAGCACAGCCCTGTGAGGAGAGGCTGAGGGAGCTGGGGTTGTGTAGCTTGGAGAAGAAGAGGCTCAGGGGAGACCTTCTTGCTCTCTCCAACTCCCTGAAGGGAGGTTGTAGCCAGGTGGGGGTTGCTCTATCCTCCCAGGCACCCAGCACGGGAACAAGAGGACACAGTCTCAAGCTGTGCCGGGGGTGGTTTAGGCTGGAGGTGAGGAGAAAGTTCTTCCCAGAAAGAGTAATTGGCCACTGGAATGTGCCATCACTGGAGGTGTTCAAGAAGGGATTGGATGAGGCACTTGGAGCCATGGTTTAGTTTGTCAGGAGGTGTAGGGTGAGAGGTTGGGCTTGATGATCTCTGAGGTCTTTACCAACCTTGTTAATTCTATGATTAGTAACCCTCACTATTGTTTAGGTTTTAATAAGCTTTTGGGAGACCTGCTGGGTTTTAAAGCAACAAACAAGCCTCACTACAAGTGATCTCTGTAGACAAATGTATGTAGAATAGAATAGAATAAACCAGGTTGGAATGGACCTTCAAGATCATCGTGTCCAACCTATCATCCAACACCACCTAATCAACTAAACCATGGCACCAAGCACCCCATCAAGTCTCCTCCTGTATCCACAACCTCTCTGGGCAGCCTGCTGCAGTGTTAAACACGACTTAGCTAATGCAGTCAGTTAGTTAATTCAGAAGGTTAAATGCAACTCAGTTAAGTACAAAGGACAGAAAGACCTCTTACAAAGCAGGAATGACACAGTACTCACTTCTGTTGTGGACAGCCTTTTATCGCCGTTATCGCTTCCAATGCCAGAGTCTGGGCCATGATTTTTATTGGGATAAAAGTCCTCCATGCTAGATGAAGAAAAACAACACAGAAACACCCCCCAGAGTGATGACAGAAAGAGAAAATAAGCACCCTAACACAAATGCTGCACATACTCATGGACTGCAGCTGAGACAGGATTTCTGCTCTCTGCCCCATGTGCAGAGGGCAGATTTTGGTGTCTGCTGCAAGAGCTGCCCCAGAACAGTGATTCAAAGCACAACTGAAGTGGAAAAGATCAACAACTATACTCTAGCTGCACCTATGTCATTTTGGAAGTGCTGTGTTGCCATCAAACATGCTGCCTGCAGAAAAGGCTGCTTCTGAATGTCCACAATTCATAGAACAGTTTGGATTGGAAAGGACCTTAAAGATAATCTAGTTCCAACCCACCACCCAAATTCCTTGCAATCTACTGGCAAGAAAGGTTTTCTTCTAGTAGGAAATGAACATTCCCTAACAAACTGTCACATCTGCAAAGAAAAGGAGGCTGAGGGGAGACCTCATTGCTCTCTAGAACTCCCTGAAAGGAGGCTGTAGTGAGGTGGAGGCTGGGCTCTTCTCCCCTGGTATCAGGAGACAGGAGGAGAGCAAATGGCCTGAAGTTGTGCCAGGGGAGGGTTAGGCTGGAGATGAGGAAAAATGTCTTTGCTGTAAGAGTGGTCAGGGATTGGCACAGGCTGCCCAAGGAGGTGGTGGAGTCCCCCATCCCTGGAGGTATTCAAGAAACCTGTGGCCATGGCACTCTAGTTTAACGGTGGTGGTGCTGGGCTGATGGTTGGACTCGATGATCCTGGAGGTCTTTTCCAACTGAAACAATTCTGTGACTGTACTAAGCTAACCCTGCTTCAATGTCCATGAAATAGTTCCTCCAAAACTAAGCTTTTTGACATAAAAATGCAGTCTGATGTAATGCATGACTGAGGGTTTGTGTGTATTGCCAATATCCCTGGTTGGCTCACACAGCTCCAGCACAGCTCATGGCATAAAGCCACATTGGTTACCTTCTGATGGGTAACTGGGCTAAGCCTGGCAACAGGACAAGGAGCAATGGCTTTGAGCTAGAAAGGGGGAGACTTAGACTGGAGACTGGTAGCCAAGAGCCCAAGCAGAAGAGGTAACACCTGCCCTGGCTGGGAGGAGAACACAACACAAAGGAAAAAACAAACCAACCAACCCCAGTCTCTCAGCCACAAGAGACCTCAAAGGCTGCGCCACCTCCCAAGCACAGGGATCTGTGGCGCTGGGCCTCAGGGGGTATTGGAGAAGGGCCAAAGGAAGAAAACCTGGTCTTGCCATCTCACAGCTCACTACCACAGTGACACAGCCTCACAGAACCAAAGGAAAGGTTACAAATTAAAAATATTAGTTAAATCATAGAATCCTAGGTTGGCCTGGGTTGGAAGGGACCTTAAAGATCATCCAGTTCCAACCCCCTGCCATGGGTAGGGACACATTGCACTAGTGCAGGCTGCTCAAGGCCTCATCCAACCTGGCAGGGGGAATCCACAACCTTCCTGGGCAACCTGTGCCAGTGTCTCTCCACCCTCACTCTAAAAGAATTTCTTCCTCATCTCCACTCTCAATCTCCCCTCTCCCAGCTCAAAGCCATTGTTCCTTATCCTGGCACTCCCAGCCCTTGTCCAAAGTCCCTCCCCAGCTCTCTTGGAGCTCCTCCAGGTACTGGAAGGTTGCTCAAAGGTCTCCCTGGAGCATTCTCTTCTCCAGGCAGAACAGCCCCAACTCTTGTAGCCCATCCTTCAGCCTTGAGAAGAGAGAGAGAGGCACCAACTGCCTGTGGCATTTGAAGAAAATAGAGACAAGGAAAAAAGAGAGGGAGTATTGCTCCAGATGGCAAGGCAACCGACACTAGGAAGCACAAAAAGCATTCCCCATTTTGTTAGTTAAGAGGTACTCAGACCACAAGTCCAACAATATAGTCTGCACCTTTGGATCCTGACTAATCAAAATATCAAGGAAATATCATGACTTTTAAACTCAGTTTTCCTTAATATATATATAAATAAATATGTGGGAGGCAGACTTTACATTCAACAAACCAATCAGGACATTTGTGGCAACATCTCTCCTGTTTTGACAGCTCTCTCTGGGAAGTAACTCAGTTTTCCAAGAAATCCATTTCAAATACATCCTTGTTCTGATGTCCAAATCTTGAGCCCTAAGCAATGAAGATTTTCCATGGCAGCTTAGATGAGCCAACTCAGCTTCCAGGAACATGACCTCAGAACAGAAAGGTGATGACTTCCAAACAAAGGTGGTTTATAAAGGTCTGAAATTAGAGGGGTTACCTGCAATAAAGCTGAAGCAAAAGCAAACAAAAGCCCACTGCTCACCTGTCTGTGAGTGGCTGGGAGGGGATTCGTTTCCCTAAGGAGGGAAGATCCAAGGAATCTGGCTTTTTGTCTATTCTGAGGCACGCCTGGATGCTGAGGAATTTAAAGATATGTACCTTACCCTTTAAACAGATCTGTTGGGAAACAAACAGCAAGAGCTTAGTACACAGCATGCCTTTTGCAAATGCAGCCCAGCAAACACTTGAAACACTGACTCTGTAACCCAACAAATGCTTTAAACGCTGACTTTGTAACCCAGAACTTCCCTCGAGGAGTAATACAGCTAAAAAATAAAGAACCCCAAAGCAGAGAGACAACCTGGCTGGTGTAAGTTAAACAGCTTCCTCTCCCCAAGAGCCTACTGCAAACTGCTCAGCTGGAATGCTTCAGTATTCACCTGGGCTGCTGGGATCTGCATTGGATTGTGATCCTAAAGCATGCCCTGGAATGCTTCAGCACTAACCTGTGCTGGAGGGATCTGCATTGGATTGTGATCCTAAAGCATGCCCTGGAATGCTTCAGCACTAACCTGTGCTGGAGGGATCTGCATTGGATTGTGATCCTAAAGCATGCCCTGGAATGCTTCAGCACTAACTGTGCTGGAGGGATCTGCATTGGATTGTGATCCTAAAGCATGCCCTGGAGTGCTTCAGTACTAACCTGTGCTGGAGGGATCTGCATTGGATTGTGATCCTAAAGCATGCCCTGGAGTGCTTCGGTACTAACCTGTGCTGGAGGGATCTGCATTGGATTGTGATCCTAAAGCATGCCCTGGAGTGCTTCAGTACTGACCTGTGCTGGAGGAATCTGCATTGGATTGTGATCCTAAAGCATGCCCTGGAATGCTTCAGTACTGACCTGTGCTGGAGGGATCTGCATTGGATTGTTATCCAAAACTATCACTTGTAAGTGACGTAGTTTTCTGTAACAAGTGGGGATTTCAGTAATTTTATTGCAGGAGAAATCCAGCTTTACCAAGGGCAGGTCTCCCAGCTCTGCAATGAGGGAAATAAAAGGAAAGAATCAGAAACCTTCTTAACACTTCACCTCATTTCCCAGCACCAAATAAATGAAGACTAATAGCTTACCATCTGGCAACATATGGAGATTGTTTCTTCTTATGTTTAATTCTCTAAGTGACTGTAATTTTCCTATCTGCTGGGGAAGAACCTGAAGTTCATTGCAGCTGATGTCCTGAGAAAGATATAATTAAATAACTTCACTAAGGTCCTGAGGTCCATTGCAGCTACTATCCTAAGATGTAGTCAATAAATTCAAACCCTGAAGTTCATTGCAACTAATACCCTAAGAGAGATATAATTAATATACTGAGAACCTGAATTCAGTGCAGCTGAGATTCTAGAAAAGGTATAATTAAAGTAACTTAAGAACCTGTAGCTCATTGCAGCTGACATCCTAAGAAACATCTAATGAGTTAACCTGCAGCTCACTGCAGCTATCCTAAGAAACATTTAATCAACGAATTAAGAACCTGAAGTTCATTGCAGCTAATAGCCAAAGATACAGCTAATAAATTCAGAACCTAATGTTCATTGCAAGTAGTATCTCAAGGAAGATATAATTAAGATCCTGCAGTTCATTGCAGCTGATATCCTAAGATAGATAATTAAAGTAACTAAGAACCTGCAGCTCATTGCAGCTGATATTCTCAGAAAGATAATAAAGTAACTAAGAACCTGCAGCTGATATCCTAAGATAGATAATTAATAAAGTAACTCAGAACCTGCAGCTCATTGCAGCTGATATCCTCAGAAAGATAATAAAGTAACTCAGAACCTGCAGCTCACTGCAGCTGATATCCTCAGAAAGATAATAAAGCAACTCAGAACCTTCAGCTTATATCCTAAGATAGATAATTAATAAAGTAACTCAGAACCTGCAGCTCACTGCAGCTGATATCCTAAGACAGAGAGAATTAATAAACTGATGTTTTCAATTTAATTAAACAAAGGAAAAATGCTATCAAAACGACTCTAAAGCATACTGCAAAAGAAGAAATTGTGTCTTTCCTGGGTTTAGCACCAAGGGAAGAAGGGCCCCACCAGAGCTCACTGCTCCTCCTGCATTCAGTGATTCATGCTTCAGAAAGAGAAGTCAACAAGTTGAACCGATGCCTGATGAAAGATTGCCTTTGAGATGAAAACAGTGGCCTAGGAATGAGGAGCTCCAGGTGTAGCTCCCCTATCAGTTAACTACTGCTTGTGCTGCTGGCAAATGATTTGCCTTTCAGACAATGCCTTCTTCCTTCAAAAGCCTTGAACCAATCCACGGTTCCCAAGAGCACCAGCAGGCTCCTAGCACTACGGACACAAGCACTAGAGGGTGACAAAGCCGCACAGAGTGAACGCAGACCGCAGCTATTTCTGCCACGCATCCTCTGCCTGCTCATTGCTTAGTAAGTGTGCTTGCTATCACGGTTCAGAGATCTACTTACCAGCTCCATCAGATCTCTCAGCTTCCCAATCTCTTCTGGAATGGAGACCAGCTTATTATTACTGACAACCAGAACTTTCAGTGGAAGATCAAACAGGTATTTTGGCAACGTTGATAAGAGATTTCGACTGGAAAGGAAGCACAAATGAAGAAGCAAGGCCAGGTTGTTATCTTTGTGAGCCTGATGTGGAGCTTGAGATGCACAGTGTACAACTTCTCCCCTGTTCCAGAAGATACTCTCCACCTACTAGAATTACATCTAAATTTAAGTTACAACCTCCACCCTGAATTCCTTACCCGATAAAGGCACTCTCACATATGTCAATGTTAGGTCCCCATCTGGCTTGATGAAATGAGGATGTACTATAACTGCAGCTAACATTCAGAGAAACATCTCTTCTCCAGGCTGAACAACCCCAGCTCCCTCAGCCTGTCCTCACAGCAGAGGTGCTCCAGCCCTTGAATCATCCCTGTGGCCTCTAGCCTCACTCCAGAAGCTCTGTCCTGCTGGGGACACCAGAACTGGAGGCAGGCTTGGAGGTGGGGTCTCAGCAGAGCAGACTCAAGGGGCAGAATCCCTTCTCTTGCCCTGCTGCCCACACTCCTCTGGGAGTGCTGGATATGAACTACACCACAGGAGGTTCCACCTCAATGAGGAGGAATTTCCTCACTGTGAGGATCACAGAGCCCTGGAGCAGGCTGCCCAGGGAGGTTGTGGAGTCTCTTTCTCTGGAGACTTTCTAGACCCATCTGAGTGTTCCTGCACAACCTGTCCTGCTCTGGCACAGGGATTGAACTCAATGACCTTTGTAGGTCCCTTCCAACTCCTAACATTCTGTGATCCTTGTGGCCTCCTGGGATTCACTCCAACAGTTCTGTCTTCTTGGGATGGGGACACCAGAACTGGACACAGTATTTGAAGTGCTCTTGAAGGCAGCAAAGTATTACACCTGTAGTTTCTAAGCATTTTCTGTTTGCATAATACTAACATCAAAGCCAGCTTTGTAAAGTCTCCTTCTCCTTAGCTACCAGAGTTGACCAACTAAAATTTCCTCATGCAGTCAATTCCTTCCTGCAAAGGAAGCAACAACTGCTAGCCCTAAACCACCAAGGATAAAGCAAACAAACAAAAGAAGTATCACAGTATCACTAAGGTTGGAAGAGACCTCAAAGATCATTGAGTCCAACCTGGCACCACAGACCTCATGACTAGACCATGGCACCAAGTGCCACATCCAATTCCCTCTTGAACACCTCCAGGGATGGGGACTCCACCACCTCCCTGGGCAGCACATTCCAATGGCCAAGAACTCTCTCAGTGAAGAACTTACTTCTCGCTTCGAGCCTAAACTTCCCCTGGTGCAGCTTGAGACTGTGTCCTCTTGTTCTGGTGCTGGTTGCTAGAGAGAAGAGGCCAACCCCTTCCTGGCTACAACCTCCCTTCAGGGAGTTGTAGAGAGCAATGAGGTCTCCCCTGAGCCTCCTCTTCTCCAGGCTAAGCAACCCCAGCTCCCTCAGACTTTCCTCACAGGGCTGTGCTCAAGGCCTCTCCCCAGCCTTGTTGCCCTTCTCTGGGCACCTTCAAGTGTCTCAATGTCCCTCCTAAACTGAGGGGCCCAGAACTGGACACAGGACTCCAGGTGTGGCCTAACCAATGCCAAGTACAGGGGCACAATGACCTCCCTGCTCCTGCTGGCCACACTGTTCCTAATGCAGGCCAGGATGCTGTTGGCCTTCTTGGCCACCTGGGCACACTGCTGGCTCATGTTCAGGCAGCTGTCAATCAGCACCCCCAGGTCCCTCTCTGTTTGGCAGCTCGCAGCCACTCTGACCCCAGCCTGTAGCTCTGCATGGGGTTGCTGTGGCCAAAGTGCAGCCCCTGGCACTTGGACTTGTTGAATGCCATCCTGTTGGCCTCTGCCCATCTGTCCAGCCTGGCAAGGTCCCTCTGCAGAGCCCTGCTGCCCACTAACTGACCAACATCTGCTCCCAACTTGGTGTCATCTGCAAATTTGCTGATGACTGTCTCAATCCCCTCATCCAGATCATCAATGAAGATATTAAAGAGGATGGGGCCCAGCACTGATCCCTGGGGGACGCCACTGGTGCCTGGCCTCCAGCTGGAGGTGGCACCATTCACCACCACTCTCTGGGCTCGACCTCCTAACCTATCTTACCTGCCTGGGCAAAAATGAAGCCACAATGACTTGATGAAGTTGAATGTGACCTCTCCAATGAGGTGAAGTTATATGAAGACCCCAAATAATGAGCTTTACTCACCTGATGTTCAGGTATGTGAGCATCTGCAGGTTTTTGATAGATTCTGGAATGGATTTGATGCAGTTGTGATACAAGTTTAAAGTCTCTAGTGGTGCAAACAGCCAGACATCAGGAGGAATTTCAGTAAATCTGTTCTTTGAAAGATCTAGAAGCAAAATAAAAGAGAGGGGAAAAAAAAAACATCAAATCAACTATAAAACCTCCAAGTCCATTATTTTTTTCCCCTGCAGCAAGAGAGAGAACTCCCCACTGTTACTCTTGGCATGGCCCTAAGAATCAAGGTGTTGCAAGAAGTGTAAAATAATTCAACTGGACCAGATGCTCCTGCACAGAATTAATACAATACAATACAATACACCAGGTTGGAAGAGACCTTCAAGATCATCGTGTCCAACCCATCAACCAATCCAACACACCTAAACAACTAACCCATGGCACCAAGCACCCCCAGCAAGTCTCCTCCTGAACACCTCCAATGAAGGTGACTCCACCACCTCCCTGGGCAGCCCATTCCAATGGGCAATCACTCTCTCTGTATAGAACTTCCTCCTAACATCCAGTCTAAACCTGCCCTGGCTCAGCCTGAGACTGTGTCCTCTTGTTCTGGTGCTGGCTGCCTGGGAGAAGAGACCAACCTCTGCCTGGCTACAACCTCCCTTCAGGGAGTTGGAGAGAGCAAGGTCACCCCTGAGTCTCCTCTTCTCCATGCTAAGCAACCCCAGCTCCCTCAGCCTTTCCTCATAGGGCTGTGTTCCAAACCCCTCATCAACTTTGTTGCCCTTCTCTGGACACCTTCCAGCAAGACAACCTCCTCCCTAAACTGAGGAGCCCCGAACTGGACTCAGGACTCAAGCTGTGGCCTAACCAGTGCAGTGTACAGGGGCAGAATGACCTCCCTGCTCCTGCTGGCCACACTCTTCCTGATGCAGGCCAGGATGCCATTGGCCTTCTTGGCTGCCTGGGCACACTGCAGGCTCATGTTCAGCCTCCCATCAACCAGCACCCCCCAGGCCCCTCTCTGCCTGGCTGCTCTCCAGCCACTCTGACCCCAGCCTGTAGCACTGCCTGGGGTTGCTGTGGCCAATGTGCAGCACCTGGCACTTGGATGTGTTCAATCTCCTGTCCTTGGCCTCTGCCCATCTGCCCAGCCTGTCCAGGTCCCTCTGCAAAGCCTCTCTGCCCTCCAGCAGATCAACTCCTGCCCCCAGCTTGGTGTCAGCTGCAAATTTACTGCTGATGGACTCAATGCCCTCATCCAGATCATCAATCAAGATGTTGAAGAGCATGGGGCCCAGCACTGATCCCTGGGGCACACCACTGGTGCCTGGCTGCCAGCTGGCTATGGCACCATTCACCACCACTCTCTGGGCTCAGGCTCCAGCCAGTTCCTAACCCAGCTCAGAGTGCTGCTGTCCCAGCCAGGGGCTGCCAGCTTGGCCAGGAGTTTGCTGTGGGGGACGGTGTCAAAGGCCTTGCTGAGGTCCAGGCAGACCACATCCACAGCCTGCCCCACATCCACCAGGCAGTCACCTGGGCATGGAAGGAGATCAGGTTGGTCAGGCAGGACCTGCCCTTCCTAAATCCATGCTGGCTAGGCCTGAATTAATACATAAGAGACTTCCAAACACTGGAAGATTGTCTGATTTGCAACTGTAACAGGAAAATAACAGCACTAAGAACATGTAAAATGCAGCTATCAGTGGTGGTTGTCCCTCCTCTATCAGCCTGGTTTTCTGTGCAATTATTCTCCCCCTAGTTCTTTGCACAGCAGTAACTTACCCCTACCTTCAGGGTACAAAGCCAGCACCATGATTTTGAAGGTCTCTTCCAACCTGGTTTATTCTATTCAAACATTAATTTTCCTGTTTGACAGCTGCATGAGAATCTAAACATAGAGTCACACAACTGTTGAGGTTGAAAGAGGCTCTGAGATCAAGTCCAACCACCCACCCAGAGCTCACAATCTCACCACTGCTGCTAAGCCGCTGCCACTAACCCACATCCCTCAGCACCACATCCATGCAGCTTTTAAACCCCTCCAAGGATGGTGACTCCAGCACCTCCCTGGGCAGCCTCGGACAGTGCCTGAGAACACTTCCTGGGAAGATATTTCTCCTAACACCCAACCTGAACCTCCCTTGGCAAAACTTGAGGCTGTTTCCCTCTTGTCCTGTCATTTGTGCATGTGAGAAGATATCAACCACACCTGGCTCCAGCCTCCTTTCAGGGCATCAATGACATCTTACCTCAGCCTTCTCTTCTGAAGACTAAACAATCCCAGTACCCTCACATGCTCCTCATAATACTTGTGTTCAAGACTCTTCAGCAGCTAATCTTACTGTACAAAATATCTGCAATGCTAGAGACAAGTTGGAAAAAACCCTTACATATTTATCTCAAGAACTACAATTCTCACCTAAAGAAACATAGACCTTTATTGCAAGCACAGTAATGGAGACATTCATAGACTCACTGAATGGTTTAGGTTGGAAGGGACCTTAAAGATTGTCTCATTCCAGCCCCTGTGCCATGGGCAGGGACACCTCCCACCAGCACAGGTTGCTCAAGGCCTCATCCAGCCTGGCCTTCAACACCTCCAGGGAGGAGGCAGCCACAGCCTCCCTGGGCAACCTGTGACAGCGTCTCTCCCCCCTCACTCTGAAGAATTTCTTCCTCATCTCCAGTCTCAATCTTTCCTCTCCCAGCTCAAAGCCATTGTTTCTCATCCTGTCACTCCCAGTCCTTGTCACAAGTCCCCTCCCCAGCTCTCCTGAAGCCCCTTCAGGTCCTGGAAGGCTGCTCTGAGGTCTCCCTAGAGCCTTTTCTTCTCCAGGCAGAACAGCCCCAACTCCCTCAGCCTGTCCCCATTCTCCAGTTACACATTTGCATAAAGTCACAAACCCCAAACACATCTAGCTCTAAACTTAAGGCTGTAATGCAGCCCAGCCTAAGAGCAGAGAGTGTGCTCTCTTGGACAATGGGAACCTAGCACTTGAGTGATTTTGACAATGCATGACTGCAGTATGCAAATCTGCATGCAAAACCCAAGCAAAACCTCAGCACTACAAAAAGAGACACAGAATCACACAACTGTCAGGGGTGGAAGAGACCTCAAGGATCGTCCAGTTCCAACCCCCCTGCCATGGGCAGGGACACCTCACACTAGATCGTGGTTAATTCTGTATTCTGTATGTTGCCCAGAGCCACATCCAGCCTGGCCTTAAAAAAATTCCCTGGACTTTCACCACCTCCCTGGGCAACCTGAACAGTGTCTCACCACCCTCATGGTGAAGAACTTCCTGACATCCAAGCTCCCCTCCTCTGGCTTGGATCCATTCCCCCTAGCTCTGACCACATGAAATCTTCACAAAGGGCAGAAAATTCCAGTGGGGTGGGACCCAAGAATCCTGGAAATTACCACTTCACTACCAAACCCTGTGTGAAACCCTCATGATACTATCTGGGGAAAAAAAACCTTGAGAACCACTGTCTACTGTGGTTGAAAGCATCTCTGCAGCCTACCCCAGACATCTCAAAAGGATGTGGCTTCTAAGAAAAGCTGAACAGCTGTGCAGATCCCTACTATTTCAGGCTTCAGCTCTCAGTTCCTAACACTGGTATGAAATAAACTGGCTTTGTGCTCACTTCCTCTCACATCATCATTGGAACAGACAGAGAATCAGAGAGTTGGAAAAGAGCTCCAAGATCACAGAGCCCAACCATCCTCCTAACACCACCATGGTCTTAAACCACATCCCCAAGCGCCATGGGCACACATTTCTTGAACAGCTCCACCACCTCCCTGGGCAGCCTATTCCAATCCCTTTCCACTCTTGCAGCAAAGACATTTTTCCTCATCTCCAACCTAAACCTCCTCTGGTGCAACTTGAGGCCATTTCTCCTTGTCCTGTCATTAATTACGTGGCAGAAGAGCCCAACCCCCACCTCACTACAATGCCTGTCAGGGAGTTGCAAAGAGCAATGAGGTCTCCCCTCAGCCTCCTCTTCTCCACACTAAACACCTTCAGGTCCCTCAGCTGCTCCTCACCAGCCCTCTTCTCCAGACCCCTTCCCCAGCTTTGTTGCCCTTCTCTGGACCTGCTCCATCCCCTCAATGTCCTTGGAGTGAGGGACCCAAAACTGAATCCAGGACTCACGCTGTGGTCTCACCACCGCAGAGTCCAGGAGGACAATCCCTGCCCTGCTCCTGCTGGCCACACCATTGCTGATCCAGGCCGGGCTGCTGGTGGCCTTCTTGGCCACCTGGGCACCCCCTGGCTCATGTTCATCTGGCTACCAACCAACATCTTCAGGTCCTTTTGTGCTGGGCATTTTCCAGCCACTCTGTCCCAAGCTTGAAGTCTTCATGGGGTTGCTGTGACCCAGATGCAGAATCTAGAACTTGGCCTTGTTGAATCCCATACAAATGGCCTCACTCCACCTATCCAGCCTGGCCAAGTGCCTTTGCAGAGCCTTCTTACCCCCCAGGCACACTAACACTCCCTCCCAATTTAGTGTCACCTGCAAGCTTACTGAGGGTGCCCTCAAACTCCTTGTGCAGATCATTGATCTTTATCAAAGACCATTGAAGAGAACTGGCCCCAGCACCGAGCCCTGGGGGACATCACTTGTGGCCAGCCACCAACTGGATTTAATTGCATTCCTCAGCACTCCAAAGGCCTGGCTATCAGGCAGTTCTCACCTGTATGCAGTCCACAGTTTATTTCCTTTGTTCTACAACAGACAGAAGAAACAGGCTAGAAAGTGGCTGGAAGAGTAGTTCCAAGCCACTGTCAGGCTCAACAGCCTGAAGGTTAGAACTAGCAAACAATCTATGAGCAGCATTTCTCAGGGCCATCACTGGAATCAGAATAATTTAGTGTCTGCATCACCAGCCTGGGAAACAGGGTAGAATGTGCCCCCAGGAAGTGCAAAGGCCACTGCAAGTTGGAGGGAGGGAAGAGGGAACTCACATGCTGGAGGGACAGGATGGCAGCCATTGTGACCCTGACTGGCAGACACCAGTTTAACAAAGGCAATGTAAAGGCTTGCACCTGAGGCACAATAACTCCTTTTTCTTTTTTAAATTAGTTTTGGGTTGGAAGGGACTTTGAAGGTTATCCAGTTCCAACCCCTTTGTCATAGCCATCCCTGCCCATGGGTGTCCCTACCTTCCACTAGCACAGGTAGCTCAAGCCCCCATCCAACCTGGCCTTGAACTCCTCCAGAGAGGGAGCAGCCACAATCTCCCTGGGCAACCTGTTCCAGACCCACCCTCACTCTAAAGAATTCCTTCCCCATCTCCAATGCAATGACCCCTCTTCCAGCCCAAAGCCATTGCCCCTCATCCTGTCACTCCCAACCCTTGTCTAAAGTCCATCCCCTGCTCTCCTGGAGCCCTCTCAGGAACTAGAAGGCTGCTCTAAGGTCTCCCTGAAGCCTTCTCTTCCCCAGTCTGAACAGCCCCAACGCAGCCTTGTCCCCATTTAGTGTGGAGTGCAGGACAAAAGGGTAGAAGCTATCTTTGCAGATTAGAACATGTGATGGTGGTAGGCTGAATGCAAACTGTCAGTGTGCCTAGCAACATGCTACAGATGCTCACCAAGTAAAATGGACTGGTACAAAGAGCCACCACTCTCCAGGGGCAGTATTGTTGGAAGTAGCCTCAACTTCTCTTCCTGAAGTGTAGGGTCTGTGACATTTGAGCTGACTGGCTGTGACTGCATCATTCCATCACCTCCAAGAAACATTCACAGGCTGGATGTGGCTGTGAGCAACCTGCTGTAGTGTGAGGTGTCTCTGGTCATGGCAGGGGGGGTTGGAACTGGCTGATCCTTGAGGTCCCTTCCAAGCCTAACAATTCTATGATTTGCTGAAGTGCCACAAAGCCTTCCTTTAGATCAGGGCACCCACTGCTGACATCGAGCTCTGCAAACTCCAGCTGCACAAAGCAGAAAGACCTAGGCTCTAGGACTGGCATTCTCCCTGGTGCAATCTGCCAATGTATGGCTAAGAAAACATTGTAAGAACAGAGGAGAACACTTCTGGATTTGAGTGTTTCCCTGCAGACAAGACAGACTTCAGCTGATGGAAGCATGCTGCTGGCACTTGACACGAGAATGGGTCTGTAAGGGTTAACAGACTGAAGAATGAAGGAAAGCAGCTAAATGCAGAAGTGCAGATGGTTTAAGATGACAACTCCTCTAGATGTGAGATTGGAAGTATTCTCTGCTTAACCAGTTGAGACTGGAAGATTCTAAACTGGGAGTGTGATAAGTAACAAGAAGACACTCATGAAGCCCAGGGTGTTTCAATTCACATTCTCTGCAGAAGCAGCACAAGGGAGGGCATTATTTCTAGGGCTACCTTTCAAAGAGGAACTACAAAACCAGAAGCTGACTGCAGCATAGGGTTGTTTTTTTTTTTTCCACAGGAAGAGTGAAGTCTTTTTTTGACTGTGAGACAATGATTAAAAGGCAAAGCATAGACGGTTCCAGGGGAGAGAATTTTAGGACCTCATTCAGTTTGGAAGCAAAGCCATTGGAAGGTATCTCGGATAAATTTAAGCCATGATCAAAAGGAAACCCCCAAATCCTCAAGCTGTCAGGTTCCAGCAGTGTGCAGTAAGTAGTCCAACAGCATTACCATCATGCTGGCCTTGGGTCTGCCCTTCCCCTGAGCATTCATTACTGGTTTCTGTCAGAGGCACGCTGCTGGCCTTGCTTTGACACAGTACAAGCCTTGTAAGCACTACAAATCGAAGGTGAAGTACAAGGCTTGGCTGGAAAACCCACTCTGCACCTCACCCCCTGCTTGTAACACTGCATTAAAATTTGCTGATAGGGGTTTGTTTGCCCCAAGTGTTCCAAAGCTGTATTTAGAAACTAGACTGAAAACAACCACCTGCTCCCCACCAAAATCCAGCTCTGCTCTCCTAACTGGGGATCCCTACAGAATTTGCTGGCCTGTTTCTCTAGAAATGCCTTAGCCAAGTCTGGGCCAAAAAACATCCAAGCACAACAGGAACTAAAGAAGGCCAATGGCATCCTGGCCTGCATCACAAATAGTGAGGCCAGCAGGAGCAGGGAGGTCATTCTGCCCCTGTATTCTGCACTGGTTAGGCCACACCTTGAGTCCTGTGTCCAGTTCTGGGCTCCTCAGTTTAAGAAGGACATTGAGACACTTTGAAGGTGTCCAGAGAAGGGTAACAAGGCTGGGGAGAGGCCTTGAGCACAGCCCTGAGAGGAGAGGCTAAGGGAGCTGGGGTTGCTTAGCCTGGAGCAGAGGAGGCTCAGGGGAGACCTCATTGCTCTCTACAACTACCAGAATGGAGGTTGTAGCCAGGAGGGAGTTGGTCTCTTCTCTCAAGCAGCACCAGAACAAGAGGACACAGTCTCAAGGTGCACCAGGGGAGGTTTAGGCTGGAGGTGAGGAGAAAATTCTTCACTGAGTAGTTCATTATTAGAATGTGCTTCCCAGGGAGGTGGTGGAGTCCCCATCCCTGGAGGTGTTCAAGAGGGGATTGGATGTGGCACTTGGTGCCATGGTTTAGTCATGAGGTCTGTGGTGACAGGTTGGACTTGATGATCTTTGAGGTCTCTTCCAACCTTGGTGATTCTGTAAAGAATTAGACCTACAGGGGCCAGCTGCAGCCACCAGCAGGAGAATCAGGCTAGGTTTAAAATGGTCATGAGATACTTGGGGTGTGGGTGCTGCAAAGAACCTTTCCAATAAGGGTGGCTGAAACAGAGATTTGTTGACTGGCAGCTCTTTGTGCACTAGAGTCATGACACTGAGGTGCTGGACCATGCCCAGAGAAGGGCAAGGAAGCTGGTGAAGGGTTTGGAGAACAGGGCTGGGGAGGAGAAGTTGAGGGACCTGGAGAAGTGGAGGCTGATGTGAGACCTTCTTGCCCCTCTATAACTCTCAAGGAGGTTGGAGCAAGGTAGAGGTTGGTCTCTTCTCTCTAGTATCAGATGACAGAATGAAGCCTCAAGTTGCACCAGGGAAGGTTTAGGTTGATATTAGGAAAAATATCTTTGCTGCAAGAGTGGTCAGGGGTTGGAACAGGCTGCCCAGGGAGGTGGTGGAGTCCCCATGCCTGAAGGTGTTCAAGAAACCTGTGGCCGTGGCACTTGGGGCAATGGTGGTGTTGGGCTGATGATCTTAGAGAGCTTTTCCCAGCTCCCTCAGCCTCTCCTCACAGGGCTTGTCTTCCAAACTCCTCACCAACTTTGTTGCCCTTCTCTGGACACCTTCCAGCAGCTCAACATCCTTCCTAAACTGAGGGGCCCAGAACTGGACACAGGACTCAAGGTGTGGCCTAACCACTGCTGAGCACAGGGGCACAATGACTTCCCTGCTCCTCCTGACCACACTCTTCCTGATGCAGGCCAGGATGCCATAGGCCCTCCTGTCCACCTGGGCACACTGCAGGTCATGTTCAGCTGCTGTCAACCAGCACCCCCAGGTCCCTCTCTGCCTGGCCGCTCTCAGCCACTCTGACCCCAGCCTGTAGCACTGCCTGGGGTTGCTGTGGCCAATGTGCAGCACCTGGCACTTGGATGTGTTCAATCTCCTGCCCTTGGACTCTGCCCATCTGTCCAGCCTGTCGAGGGCCCTCTGCAAAGCCTCTCTGCCCTCCAGCAGATCAACTCCTGCCCCCAGCTTGGTGTCATCTGCAAATTCACTGCTGATGGACTCAATGCCCTCATCCAGATCATCAATAAAGATGTTAAAGAGGATGGAGCCCAGCACTGATCCCTGGGGGACACCACTGGTGCCTGGCTGCCAGCTGGCTGTGGCACCATTCATCACCACACTCTGGGCTCAGCCTCCAGCCAGTTCCTAACCCAGCTCAGAGTGCTGCTGTCCAAGCCAGGGGCTGACAGCTTAGCCAGGAGTTTGCTGTGGGGGACGGTGTCAAAGGCCTTGCTGAGGTCCAGGTAGACCACATCCACAGCCTGCCCCACATCCACCAGGCAGTCACCTGATCATAGAAGGAGATCAGGTTGGAGAGGCGGGACCTGCCCTTCCTAAATCCATGTTGGCTAGACCTGAGCCCTTGGCCATCCTGCAGGTGCAGAGTTATTGCCGCCAGGATAATCTGCTCCATCATTTTCCCTGGCACTGAGGTCAGGCTGACTGGCCTATAGTTTCCAGGTTCCTCCATCTGACCCTTCTTGTGGATGGGAATCTTGCCTGGCACTGAGGTCAGGCTGACAGGCCTATCATTCCCTGGCTCATCCAACCGGCCCCCTGCTTGTGGATGGGCACCACGTTGGCAGCTTCCAGTCTTCTGGGATCTCTCAGTGAGCCAGGACTGCTGAAAAATGATGGAGAGCAGCTTGGCCAGCTCATCTGCCAGCTCTCTCAGCACCCTAGGATGGATCCTGCCTGGTCCCATGGACTTGTGGGGATCCAGGCAGCTGAGAAGATGGGGTGCTTTGTGCCCTGGTTGAGTTGATCAGATGGTGTTAGGTGATATATTGGACTTGATGATCTCAAAGGCCTTTTCCAACCTGGTTAATTCTACTCTAATTCTGCTGGTAGCACAAATGGAAAACAAATCTTTACTTGGAGCTTCCAAACACAGAGCTATGGAAGAAAAGGGAGAAAATGCAAGCAAACAAACACACACCCCCACAAAAATCTCTTCCAAACAACAGTTACCTCAAAAACACTGCAACCAACCACACCAAATGCAAACCTATGGGTACCCTGCAAAGAAGGGAACACAACAGAGTGTGTTTGAAGGAAAAGCAGCTTGCTCTCACATTATCACCTGCTAGAAGGTTAAACAAATAAAATGAAGAAAAAAATGGTGGTGGTGGGGAAATAAGGAAGAAAGCTAGATTTAGTGTGTGTGGGGGGAAAAAGACACTCTTCAAGAGGCTTTTTTACCTCCTAGCTTCTGATCACCACTGCTTTGCATAAGCTCCCTAGCACTTTGCATCACAATGCAGAGATAAGCAGGATTCTAAACCTCCTGATTGATCCTGATATTCAGGAACCTCAGGGAGAAGGAACTCTTGAGCTTAAAGAATCGTTTCAGCTGGAAAAGCCTTTTAAGATCCTATCCAACCGTTCCCTAACTCTACCAAGGCTGCCGCTAAACCATGGCCCTCAGCACCACATCTCTGCCTCCTTGAAATACCTCCAGAGATGGGGAGGAATACAGCCTGTGCGAGAACCCTTTCAGGATGTTTCTTCTAATGTCCAACCTATACCGCCCCTGATGCAACTTGGGGACATTTCATCTCATCCTGTCACTTGTTATTACACAGGAGAGACAAGTCCCACCTGGCTCCAACCTTCTTTCAAGGAGCTGGGACACAAAGTCTCCCCCTCAGCCTCCTCTTCCCCATACTAAACACCCTCAGTTCCCTCAGCTGCTCCTCCCCAGCCCTGTTCTCTAGACCCTTCCCTGGACCTGCTCCACCCCCTCAATGTCCTTCTTGGAGTGAGGGACCCAAAACTGAATCCAGGACTCACGCTGTGGTCTCACCACTGCAGAGTCCAGGAGGACAATCCCTGCCCTGCTCCTGCTGGCCACACCATTGCTGATCCAGGCCAGGATGCTGGTGGTCGTCTTGGCCACCTGGGCACACACTGGCTCATCTTCAGCTGGCTGTTGATCAACATCTCCAGGTCTTTCTCTGCTGGGCAGTTTCCAGCCACTCTGCCCCAATCCTGGAGTGCTGAATGGCTTACCAAGCTTCCATCAAGAGGGATGTCCTCTTGCATCTCCAGCACTCCCCTCCAACTCTACACATCCTGCTTGAAAGCTCAGAATTCAGCTCTTGAGGACAATGCAAGACTAGTGTTGTTATACAGAGATGATTAAATTATCCTTTAAAATAAAGGGGAAAAAAAACAAACTGGCTACCAAATAACAGAACTCTAACAGCTCCTTAGGTTGCAAAATTGATCACTGACCAACTGAAATATTTCTAAGTGTAGAATGATTGCCCACAGTGATATAAACAGCAACCCCTTCAGCTGCAGAGGAGGCCAAATTTAGGATCTACTGGCACAGCAAGCTCAAGAACTACAGCAAAACAACTTCTCCACACAACTGCTTATTTGACATACATATTTGCTCCCCAACATTAGGAACCATGCTGAAAGGATCACACAGAACCAACTCAACACCCAGCAACTCTAATGCTCAGTAGGCAACTCTGATGTGCCTGCCAGACATCTGTAGCTCCCTGGAAGCTCAACTGACCAATGCATTCGCCTTGTTGCATGGGAAGTTACAGAATCACAGAATGGTTGGGGTTGGAAGGGACATTAAAGATCATCTAGTTTCAACCTCCTGCCATGGGAAAGGACACCTCCCACCAGCCCAGCTTGCTCAAGGCCTTCAACACCTCCAGGGAGGGGACATCCACAACCTCCCTGGGCAACCTGTTCCAGTGTTTCACCACCCTCACTCTGAAGAATTTCTTCCTCATCTCCTCTCTTCCAGCTCAAAGCCATTGCCCTCTTGCCCTATCACTACAAGCCCTTGACAAAAAGCTCCCATGAGTCTTCTCAGCACTGAGAAGGCAAAAAGCTCTGCTGCATGTTTGCCATTGTCTCCAGCTCACGTGTTCCATAAATCAAACAGGTGGAACTTTACTGAAGCCAAGAACAAACCTGCATCAGCTTCAGTGGGGCTGTGAGTCTGATGAATCACATCCTCCTCCCTTATTATTTCATATCTATGCCTCCATGTTGCATGATAATCTCCTGGGTTACACTTTGGAAGGTCTCCAGGATGCTGGTGGCCTTCTTGGCCGCCTGAGCACACTGCTGGCTCATGTTCAGAAGGCTGTCAACCAGCATCAGCAGACAGAAACTCAGACCTGGTTCATAAGCCCCATGAGCATTTATTAGGGAATCACAAAGCCCAGGATTCACACTTGGCAGCAGTATTCCCACAAATGGGACAACTCCAGTGGAAAGCACAGACACAACTTGCTATGAAGTTACACCTGAGCACTGAACACTGAGGTTTAACTTCCAGCAGCTGTTACGTGCTCACAGAAAAGAGGATTTCACATTCAAGTATTTAATGCCCACTAAAACATCCTCCTACAAATAGTCTGCTTGGCTTTGGTGTGTTTTGGTTTTTTAATATGCCTTGGCATAGTGAAATTTAATTACTCTTTCACTGGAATATTAACTGTAAAACTACACCTAGAAAAGCTTCCTCAAACCACCTTGGAATATTCTACGCAGTTGGGAGCTCCCCAGTTCAAGAGCGGCAGGGATATGCCAGAGAGAGTCCAACAGAGGTTATGAGGATGATGAAGGCACTGGAACACCTGTCTGGTGAGGAAAGGCTGAGAGCCCTGGGGCTGTTCAGTCTAGAGAGAAGACAGAGGGGATTTGATCAATGTCTATCAATATCTGAGGGTTGGGGGTCAAGACAAAGGTGCTAGGCTCTTTTTGGTGGTACCCAGTGATAAGACAAGGAACAATGGGTATGAGCTAGAACCCAGGAAGTTCCACCACACCAGGAGGAGAAAATTCTTTATTGTGAGGGTGCTAGAGCCCTGGAGCCAGCTGCCCAGAGAGGTTGTGGAGTCTCCTTCTCAGGAGACTTTCAAAACCCACCTGGATGTGTTCCTGTGTGACCTGCCCGGGGTGATCCTGCTTTGGCAGGGGAGTTGGACTCAATCTCCAGAGGTCCCTTCCAACCCCCACCATTCTATGATTTTAGAAGAGAAGGCTTTTTAATCTGAGCATGGAGCCAATGTGGAGAAAGAATAAATCACATCTTGTTTCCACAGCAGAAAAAGATCATTTTAAGAAACAAGCTTTGGTTTATGTCTCTGCTCAGAAAAAAACTTCCTTTAGAAACTGCATGGTTAGAGACTTCACAGTTAAATAAACATCAGTGATAGCACCAGAACTACTTCTTCACTTCACAACACTGCAGCAGCTTATAAGTAAAAGAGACAAGTGAAGGCACTCTTACACACATGTACAACCAGTCCTGTTTCCAGTGCTGTTTCCTCTTCCTCTTAGGCAATTGTGTGCAGACTCCACTTTCACATACTTCTCTAGCTTACTGTGCTGTACTTAATTAGTAACTCAGAAGAGAATATGCTGACATTCCAACACTGATCCTACCAGCCACAGACTCAACTCTTGAGGGTTTGAAAATGGGAACTGAAACTGAAGGCACTGAATAGTGCCAGAAACAGAGAACTGAGTGCACCCTCAGCATGCTTGTGGATGACACCAAGCCGTGTGGCCCAGCTGACACACTGCAGGACAGGGGCTGCCATCCAGAGAGACCTGGACAGGCTGCAGAGGTGGGCACAAGCCAACCTAGTTCAACAAGACCACATGCAAGGTCCTTGCACTTGGGTCTGGGCAATCCCAAGCACAAATACAGACTGGAAGTGGAGTGGCTTGAAAGCAGTCTGGAGGAGAAGGCCTTGGGGGTGTCAGTTGGTGACAAACTTCCCAGGGGCCAGCAATGGTCCCTGGCAGCCCAGCAGGCAGCTGTGTGCTGAGCTGCAGCCAGAGCAGGGAGAGCAGCAGCACAGGGAGGGAATTCTACCCCTCTGCTCTGCTCAGACCCCACCTGCAGCACTGCCTCCAGCTCTGGGGCCCCCAGCGCAAGAAGGACCTGGAGGTGCTGGAGAGGGTCCAGAGGAGGCCACCAAGATGATCAGAGGGCTGCAGAACCTCCCCTGTCAGGACTGGCTGAGGCAGTTGGGGCTGTTCAGCCTGGAGAAGAGAAGGCTCCAGGGAGACCTTAGAGCAGCCTTCCAGTACCTGAAGGGGCTCAGGAAAGCTGGGGAAGGAACCTGACAAGGACTGGGAGTGACAGGAAAGGGACAATGGCTTTGAGCTAGAAGATTGCGACTGGAGATGAGGAAGAAATTCTATACAGTAAGAGCAGTGAGACACTGGCACAGGTTGCCCAAGGAGGTGTGGCTGCCCCCTCCCTGGAGGTGTTCAAGGCCAGGCTGGATTAGGCCTTGAGCAGCCTGGGTTGGTGGGAGGTTTCCTGCCCATGACAGGGTGGTTAGAGGTAGATGAAGCTAG